>OY735213.1:57719792-57875544 GCA_963457665.1 Thysanoteuthis rhombus
ATGCAATGAAGTAGTTTTCCCCCAATTTTTTTCTTGGGAACAAATTTTTTCTAAAAGAAAGCATTCTAAGAAAAATTTTGGTATGTTATCTACAGAGTTCAGGGGGTTTTGGGTGTACAAGGGGGTCCTGTTCGGTCCCCAAACAATTTACCTAATAGCACAACACACTTGGGATAAATCATCCCTCACCAAATGTACCTGCAGATCTCCATTTACTATTGCATTTCTGAACGTATACGTGTATACCTATTTGAAAATGCTAACCCGAATTTCTCCAGTTTTGGATGGTATTTATTTCCTCTTGACTCTGGTCTAATGTAGCAAATGCAAATGTATATACACACATATATACACACATATATACTCACATCCATGCAAACACAAACTCTATCTCTCTCTCACCTTCTTATTCTCATAGATATATGCACAAACATACACATTTACTTATGGATGCATTGGCAGACATTTGTGAATAAGTCTCTATACATTCAAGAGAAGACAGGAGTCAGGGACATCATAGAATCTTTTTAGAATCTCAAATGGCAATAGGCTGGCCATGTTGCAAGAATGGCAGACAAACAATGGACATTGCGACTCATGACATGGATCCCCAGAGATCCTATGTGCAACCAAGGCAGGCAGAATATTAGATTGAGAGACAAACTAGACAAATTCAGAAAGTACTGGCTCCACGACGCCCATGATAGAGAAGTGAGACAAGTTCTGGGGAAGGTCTATGTCTAATGATGGATATTAAGAGACTAATGATTATAATGATGAAGTCTTATCGGTGCCCAAACCTCTACATCCTAGTGGCTAAAAATTTTGACCTCTGGGGTTCCTACAGATTTATTTGGGATTTATCTATTTCTAAAAAAAAATCAGTGGAAGTACCAATGACCAAGCCAACAGAAGGTTCTAGAAGGGACTAAATGATCATGTTTGAGGGTTTTTTCAAGGTAGTCTGCAACAGGGAGAAATCTCTATCAAATATCATTTGCCTTCCTGTGTTGCTATATTTGAACTTCTTCCCCGAGCAATGCCAGATATCCCTTCTACTTATATATATATATATATATATATATATATATATATATATATATATGTGTATATATATATATATGTGTATATGTATATATATATATATATGTGTATATATATATATATATATATATATATATATATATGTGTATATATATATATATATATATATATATATGTATATATATATATATATATATATTTGAATAATTCCCCGAAATTGTGCCATGTTAAACAACTGAAGATCCGCTCATGATGAATTAACTTAATTTTCATTGTAAAACTGAGACCTTATTGCTCACAGCCATGGAAATTGTTTTTTTTTCTTTTTTAAAATCATTTTCTTTTCTTAGTAGAATGTTTTTCTTGAGATTTGGACAACTAACTTGCATCGTAAACATGTGGTAGGATTAACTTAGCTGGAGGGGGAACAGGAAGGGAAATTTGGACAACTCACTCGCGGGGCGTACACATGGTTGTACGGATGAATGAATGCAGAAGCAATTAGGAGAATTTTAGTTTACATGGTTAGATTACAGCTGTAAAGCTTTAAAGAACTATATATATACAATTGCAGACCAATGGGGGTGAGGCAGCCCACCCTGGATGACATCATCGGAGGGGGTCACACCAAGAGGACTGCCTTAAAATAGTTTCTTGGTGATTTCTTCAAATAGTTTTTTGGTAATGCTTTTTTGTAATGAAACATCAGTCTTCCAATATCTCCAAAATTTCTCCATGAATTTCAAAGAAATTTCATGAAAGGGTGAAAGAGGGTCGGTTGTACTTTGGGGTGGATCCGGGAATTTTTCTTTGATTGAGAAATATTCCCATTATTTCATTCATCCTTTTTTTCATATGTTCATGGTTGTCCGTATTGTATCTCTAAAAGTTCTCAATGAATTACTGTGAAAACTTGTAGAAGGATGATCAAAATCTCATGGAAAAATGAATTACATTCTAATTAAAAACATTTTCATAGTTTCCTGACTTATTTTCTTCATCCTATCTCACGAAGTTAGAACTGAAAAATTGAAAACTTAGGAAGAATAGAATTGTTAGTAAATGTTGGCTTATGCCATCACATCGAATATTATGGGAGAATCATGATGAATAATGTATAATGTAGATCATCAAAATTCTAAATATCCTGGGAAGAAAGCTAGATCTTGAAGCGGGCAAGTGATACCACAAGTTCCCACCATAGGCTGGCCAATATATGTATATATGTAAATAGGTACACATAGAAAACCCAGTGCTCTGTGGTCACTCCAAGTTTCATGCCAGTGCAATTATTGACTGTCTGATGATTGTAGAGCATGAAACTTGGAGTTACCACAATGCACTGAAAAGATTTTAGAGAGGGCTACATGAGCCTGCCTGAGCGTATTTTCAGGGTAGTGCAGGTCTGCCCTAGGGTAAAATTTGCAATCCTGGGTTGTTATATTTAAGATAGTGAACAAAGATGAAGCCATATTGGTTTTCTCAGATTATATATATACAGAAATAAAGTAACATGCATGTTGCTGTCATAAAGTACTTGGTGTTTTGTCTCTTGCTACTTTACTTGAGGTCATTAGGAGTTGTCCGCTAGTAGAGTGAGTCAAGTTTTATTGATTCTAACATCTCTTTATATATACACATATATGTATATATATATTTATGAAAGCTTTATATAATTTGAAACTCTGTTTAGAATAACTTCCTGTTATTACATGGAGAATGAATCATTTAACCTAGACAGAATAGATAGAATAAGTAATTAAAGAAAAATGGGGCTGTTGCTTGAATCAAACCTGCAACCGATAAGGAAGCTAAACACCCTAACGGAAAGATGAAAACCCTAATAACTGCTTTATTCCCACTCTACTCATCTTGTTTATTCACTGTCCATGTCTCCACAGTTGTTTCTCAACATAGATTATTATGAAATGGATAATGGGGATAAAGTGGTTATTTGGACTTTGCCTTTCCATCGAGCAGTATAGCTGAATAGGAAGAATGATGCTAAGTTGAAGTGGCTACCAACTTGATCTTTTCTGAATGAAAATGTTCAATTAATATTCAGATCATCATCATTAATCAGTATAAAAGAACAATGTTTGAAAATATTTTTTGGATGTCCTGCACACATAAAAACAAATCTCTCCAAATTGATACATTTTATTACCCAAAAATTCACTGACTACAGCACTTACTAACAACCCCAAAAACTCAGACCTCAGGCTACCAGTACTCCTAAGACTATCAGAGACATGATCACAAAATTTCTTTTTGATTCAGCTGATGAGAATTTACAGTAGCTGAAAATCTATTTTGAAAAAAGATAAGAACCAAAAGTTCAATGAGGCATCCAGTATAAAGTTTAAACACCATTATGGCCAAATCAGGGCAAAGTTTAAACACCATTATGGCCTAATCAGGTCACCCTGAGTTGAAGATAATTTCGGAAGAGAAACATCATATAAAAGAATATATTTTGATCAAGTTTTAAGTGAATCTGGCCCAAAACAACTGAGAAAATTGATTTTGAAACATGAAGTTTAATCGCCATCATTTCCAGATCATGTGACTCCGATTAAAAGATATTTATAAATCAGAACCATCCTATCAAGGGACATTTTTCCATCAAGTTTTAAGTTTGACTTCAAACAGCCGAGAAAATTCATTTTAATCAATTTTAAAACGTAAAGTTTAAATACCATTATAGTCAGATTGCAAGACCTTAAATGGAAGATTTTACTATGTAAGAAGCTTCTTATTGGGAGATACTTTTCTACCAAGTTTCAAGTAAATCTGACCAAAAACAGCTGAGTAACAATATGGGGACAGACCTACCAACCAACTAACCAACTGACTGACCTATTGACAGACAGACGGACAGAATCATATAATGAGAGGCTAGGATGTCTCTAATGATTCGTGAGTTCAATAAAAGTAAATGTACAATTTTTTAATTAATAATTCGTTCTAGGGTCTTAGTGAATGGTTATTTTATTTAATGAGTGGTCTTTTAATATGTAATTATAATATTTTTAGCTGTAAAGTTAGCTGGAAATTGAAAACTTTAGCCGATTTTAGCCATTTCAAAGATAGTTTCAGCTATAAATAACAATGCATACTTGGCAACACAGCTGAGAATTGAGTCTCAATCAAATCCTTCAGAAAGGTCTATGTAAAGAACTTAACTATGAAATCTGAAATCATTTTGAGAAACCATCTCTGTCATATGACATGTATCTGTCATTATCTTAATGATCATCTTTAGTAGAAGAAACTAAATTCAAAAACACTGTAGCTGATCTTAGGAATGGTGGTTGCCTCTGTTAAGCTGCGTCGCAAATTTAGATGTTTTTCATCTAAATCTTGTGTAGATCTAAGAAATTGCTATTAAGATTATTTTTTAGTAAAACAAGTAATAATTTTATTTAACTCATAGTATCAGAATGAGTAACGTTTTTGATAAATTATGAAATATTCTAATGAAACAAATACTGAGTATTAAAGTCACATTTGATTTATTAATAATATATAATATATTTCCTAGGTTTTAGATATACATATCTAGATAATCTAGATATTTTTAGGTGTTTTTAGATGCTTTTTTTGACTCAGTTCTAGATGTAAACTTGAAACTAAAGTTGGCAATAGTGCTGCTTAGTCTGCTTTGTCCCAGGTTTAGCATTTTGTAACACAAGTTCACTAGTTCCTTCGTTTCAGACTAAATCTCAGACACTCTACACCACTTCCTCTCCTCATAATATAACTTCTTTGTAATTGTTCTGTGCAGGATTATTTTCAATTTTCTCTGCTCTGTTTCTCTCTCTAAATAATGGCTGGTTAAGAATTGGTTTTTTATGGCATCCATTCATAAGAATAATTAACTTAATTTAAGATTAAGCTAATTCTCTTTGAAAAGTTTTTCCCACGATTAGCTTCTCTCTCCCGTCCTAACACTCTCTCCTGACACACACACACACACACACACACTACACATACATGCACACACACAAACACTTATATATATAGATATACATCAATCATTTCATATCCTAACGAGATGAAAAAGCATTTATTTCACACAAATATTCATTTTTCAAAATGTATTCAATTCAGGTTATCAACAGGGAATGCGGTTGGAAAACCATGTAAATTTTCAGGCAAATCAGCCAAAGGGTTTCCATTCGCTGATGCATGAAGCCAATATCTTCTGAACTTGTTTAAATTGTCACACCATCTTATTTTTTGGATTGCCACAATTTCAGATATGATCTCTGGGGATCCACATTGTGAGTCACGATGTCCACCAGTTGTCTAACATTCTTTCAATATGGCCTACCCATTGCTGTTTGTGATGTTGAACACATTTCATGACACCTGAAAAAGGATTTAGATAAAGAAAGGCTGGAACATTGTGGTAACAACAAATGCAATAAAATAAAGAATGAATTCAACAGGTCTGGTTAGTCATTCGATAGAAACATGCCCAATGTCTTTGAGTGGTGATCAATCAAAAAACTGGAATGAGAGGTGATCAAGGAATGTTACTTCTTTCGCCTTTTGTTGGCTCACTGAAAAGTTTGAATTTTCAAAAAGCAAGTGGGCTCAAACTGGTGACCAATTTAGCAAAGACTTACATTGTAAATTGCCCCCACCCCTAAAAATTATTTTGGGAGGGAATTTCTAAGAAACAAAAGAATTTTTTTTTTCTAGACATGATGAGGAGTATAAGTTTTAAATTCCAGCCATCTAGCTATATTGTTCCAGCCTGTACACATTATACTCATCCGGTCATCCAGACTCAACTTGAAAACTGAAGAAACCTATTTAGAAAGTTTTGCTGACATTTTTAGTTTACAGTTCCTAATAGTCTCAACCATTTTGCACCTACAGATAAATGATCATAAAATATCTCAGAACTAAACACATGATACTATTATGTCAGCATAGTCATAAACTTTCAATAAGAAACTGTCAACCAAAACTGTCAACACAGGTTTCTTTCAGTTTTCAAGTTGATCTAGCTGGTTATGTATGTATGTATTTATCATGCTTACAGGGAGTACCAATGGAGCAAGAGGACTGAACATTTACTCCCTGTTATGAATGGAAAATTTTTTTTTTCTTTTCAAAATTCCTTCTATAGAAACTTTTTTAGAATTGGGGTTTAGTTTGCAATGCAAGTTTATGCTAAATCAATTTCTTTCATTCTGCATCCACTTGTTTTTTTTGAAGATTTAGAACTTTCTAATGATCACCATTCAACAAAAGGTGAGCGAAGTACCTCATTTATTACTTACCCACTTTTCTTTTCTTTTTAAATAATTAACCCCAAATACAGCATGTTGCCAAAAGACCTTGCTTGTCGAGTGGTTTCTATTGACTGACTTACTAGGCCTGTTTTGGCTTATATTAACTATAAACATAATGATGAAAGTAATGCAATATGATTTGAAGATCACGTTGAAGAGAAAGCTTGTTGATTTTGTTATTTCTGCAAAGAAATCTATTCTTAAAGATAAGACTACGCAATGATTTATTCCAATTTAGGACTTTACTATTGATACATTTTGATTCAATAATTTTTATATCACTAATTTCAAGTGATCGATTATGATGACGGCGACAACACAATTCAAAATGATTGTGTAAAGAAATATCATATTTGAAAGCTGTTTTATTTTTGATAGCAATTGAGTTTAAAAATATTTCTGTTTTATTCCAATGTAACACTGATAACACTGAAGATTTATTTTTCGAATGTTATTAATATCATTTTGGAGGATTAATTTGACAAAATATTGACTTCTATAAAACATCAGACGGAAACGTGATTCTTTTTTAAAAAAAGGTTATTTGACCTGTATTATAAACTTTCACCCAAAAATTTCTACATAGGTTTCTTCAGTTTTCAAGTTTGTCTGGTTGACTGGTTGGCTGACTGGCTATGTATTTTTCATGTGCACAAGCCACATAAATAGATCTAGAGGACTGAAATTTTTTCAATATTCACTCCTTATTATGTCAAGAAAAAGGTTTTTGAATTTTGAAAATTATTCCCCCTCCCCCATAACGTTTTTTTTAGTTGGAGGGTTCAATTTTCAATGCAGTTTTATGCTAAGTTGGTCCCTCTTTTATATCCAAGCGTTTTTTGAATGTTCACAAATTTTCAAAGATTGCTGCCCAACAGAGGAAGGAAATGGAGGGACTTATTGGTAAACATTACCCCCTTTTTCCAATGTTTAATTGATCACCCCCAACATGGCATGCTGCCAAAATAGGTTGGCCATGTGACTATTTCTATAGAGTGGCTAACCAGAACTGTTAACTTTATTATTCAATCTACTCATCCTTATTGAACACTCATGTTGCCAAGATTCACAGTATCTGCTGGCGTATAAGTTGACCTTTTAAGCATAAAGCATTATCCCTAATGGATCATTTTAGTCTGTTTAAAGCTTATCAACTTGGCAGTCTGATGGACACAATGCTGCCTTTTTTTATTGCTGAGTCAACCTATGCCGCAAATATTGGACTAACCCTGAACTGAGTCGACCGATCCTGCAAATATTGGACTAAACTTGAACTGAGTCATCCTATCCAGCAAATATTGCACCTACCCAGAATTTACACCTTAGTTTTAGGGCTGAATTATACACCGGCAAAACCATTCATTTTTTTTTTTTACTGTTTTTATCGAACACCTTCCCTCAACAATTCACAGGTTTTTAATCTAACCATTAGGTTTTCAAAATCAATTATAAAAGTTGTTCTATACCAACATTTTTGGGTTGGGAGTGATGAATTAAAAATTTGAAAAAAAGGTGATCAATGAATATTACTCCTCTCATCTTTTGTTTGAGCAGTGGTCACTAAAAAAGTCTGAATTTAAAAAAAAAACATACAAAAAAAATATAACAAAGTGTAGATATTTAAAATTTCAGCCCCCTAGTTTTATAAGTGCCATCTATAGGCATGATATAGCCAACCAGAAAGCCAGAATAACTGAATAAAAGGCTGAAGAAACCTATGTTCTGGAGACAATTTTGATTGACGGTTTTTAATAAATTTCAACAAAGATGTGCAAAGATAGCTGTTCTCAAAATCTTTAGTGTACGTTGTTATAATAGACGAGTTGATTCCCAAATGAAAGGTTGGTAAAAAGATTCATAGGTTTTTTAGTTGATATAATATCTGAATGTATTTCCCTAGAAAAGCTACACTGAGTAAGTGCTTTGCATTCAGTGGTAAGATGTTGGTTGTTTGATGTACAGTACTGAAGTTTACCACGAAGAATGCTTTTCTGTTGCTATCTTAGCCTGAGTATATGATTTAATTAATATCTCTATTGACAGCAGAAGCAGAAAGTAAATCTTTTTATCGTTACCTGAAGAGTTTTTAAAGAAGGAAATGGAGGGACTTATTGGTAAACATTTTTGTTTGCTGGCTTCTTCTTGAGCATTATTGTTGTGTTCTTGTTGAAGTTATCTGATGTACAATTGGGACAAGCTTGTTGATCAGTACTGAGAAGAGCCATAAAAAGACAAACAACTTCACAAATTACATTTTGTCAGCTAAATGGCTCTTTGCCATTATCATTGTTCTTGCGTACTGAGAATCATGAAGTGTAAAGCAAGCAACCAGTTATATCTTGCCTACAGGTGAATAGAAAACGATTTAGAAAAAAAAAAAACGAAGATTTGTTGGCCAGATACGTTTTGCTTCTTATTTTCTCTCCACATCTTTACCTATTTAGGGCCAGGAAGAGTCAATTGCTTAACAATTACAGATTTTCTTCTTTTTTTTTTCTGTAGGTCGGGAGATACGACTAGAGGACCTTCTTGTTTTCTATCTTCAGCAAAACAAAAATATAAAAACATATTTAGATGCAAAGAAATGCTACTTAGCACTAAGAGGTATATTGTTGATTCAGGATATAAGCAAGTATTCAATTGCCAAATCTTTCAGTTGAAACAATATGTCTTTACCCATTCGTAGCAGTCTGATACTACAAAGTGATAGAAGAAGAAAAAAAGTCTTTGTTCCATTCTTCCCATTGATAACAATTTTCCTACTGTTGTTTTTACGACTATTAATCTGAAGAGGTTTCAGGCAATATCAATTTAAGCTGTGACACTTTACGTGCGTTAATACAGAACGTCTCTTAATGATTATTGGGAAAATTCTTCTCTTTAGATTATTTCAATGAAAGACAACATCACCAATTCATCAATTCTTGTGAAGAAACAGAACATTTAACGCTTAATCTTTACAGAAAATCTTTGTCAAGACTCAAAATGAGTGGTTTGTGGGGATCAATAATACATACATACATACACACGTGTATATATACATATATATATATATATATATATATATATATATATATATATATATATATATATATATATGCTTCTTTTGTGTTCACGTTGTATGAATATATGAGTCAACATACAAACCCAGATGAGAAAACATCTAAATGTATTTATATACATATGTCTATGTAAACATACATTCAAAGGCAATCATACAAATGTACATAAACCCATGAATATCTTAATACCAATTTAAGCATGTACAGGTAAGTAAATATATATATATATATATATATATATATATATATATATATATATGAATATATATATATGTATGCATGTTTATTTGTGTGTGTATGAGGATATGTGATGTATATATATTTATACACACATGTACTTGAGCCATTGTAGACCATTGACAATATTGTTGTCTTCCAGAAATGTACTCATTGCCGAAAAAAAGGCAACTATTAAGATATGCTGATTGAATTAAGAGAACTACTGTGACAGATGAAAGCTGACAATGTCGCAGCATCCAAAATTTTTGTATCGATCCTATCAGAAGAAATGGACTATCTTCTTTTCCATCGGAGTACCTCTTTCCTACTTTACCAATAAAAAAAAACAGACCTTGATCCTCAGGAAACAAACTTGAAAAAAAGGAGAGACAACAACTAGGAAAAAAAGTAAATAAACTCAAAGAGAAAAATGCGTGTACAAAAACAAATTGTCCACGTCCATCTTTATTATATATACATTCAAAATGAGATTAGCGTCCCACCATCAGTAACAAATTAGGTCCTTTCTTGAAGCTATTAACGGACGAGACATTTGAAGGCAAAACTACAGGATCTCACCGAGAAGTACACAAGTTGTTGCTGTTAATTGAATATAGGCATCTCCTACTTTTCCAAAGTTTGCTTTATGCCACTTTTTTACTTTTACGAGAAATAGCGTACACTATTTTTTAACAGCAAGCCATAAAAGTAAACCAAGCATCCTCCTTTTGTGTCTCCTACATCCCAATATCTTGTTCTATCTAGCAGCCAAACTTCTGATGACTCAACCTAACGTACCATCATAATTTCTTGATTTGAAAATGCTCATTAATTTTTATCATAGAGATCAGTGGTACTTGCTACTTCACTTTATGTCATTCACTCAGCCTATGAAAGGTATTTATAGGAACGCTCTAATCTTTGATCCTGGGAGAAACGTGCACTACATTTACCCGAAAAAGAGACTTCCGTGGTGTGGGATGTGAGTTCAAGTCTGATCAAAATCTATTTATTCATTTGCAATTTTGTGCCGTTTCTGCTAATATAGTGATCCTCAAACTTTAACAACTCATGGAACCATTTTTTTAAATGATTAAATTTTGTAGAAAACACGTTTCTTCTCTACATATATACATTTTCATATGTATGTAACTATTGAATTAGGGCTTTGTTCATGGGATTATTCAAATGTGTATAAACCCAAATGTGAAAGCCGTGAAGGGATCTTTCTTGTAATGGAGAATTATCAAGTATTCTACAAAAATGTTACATTATTTTGCAGAACCCTTGGAAAGGTTCTGCAGAACACAGTTTGAATACCTTTGCTCTAGTGATCAAAGTGTATATCAAACCAGATGATTGTGATAGAAATTAACAATAATAAGATAGAGAAAACCTGTAATAAGATGATAATAGCAAAAATGTTTCATATATAAAAATCTCTTTCTCAAGTTATGTCGTTTGCATTCTGTAGTCTTGAATCTCAGAAAGGTGATCTCACATTATATTTATTACAAAGTGTTGATGATTAACTCTTAAATCCATTTTAGTAAATAGAAAAATTAATTCAAAGGGGAGGGGTAATTTTTGATTGGAGTTACCTCCTTTGTGCAATTCGGTAATTCAAAAATATTTTTCTTCAAGTCAATTCCTCAAAAAGTTCCATTTTTTTCAAAAACCCTTTTCTTTAGAGATAGTTCCACAGCAGATACAAACAGTCTTTGAATGGAAGTCTTAAACCAAGCCTTTGGTAGAGCAAACTCAACCTTCAAGAATCAGAAAATCCCATTAGTCATAAAAAAAGATGAGTATACAACCAATGGATCCTCCCAATAGTCACCTATGGGGCTGAAACATGGAACCTTACCAAGAGACTGACATGAAAACTGAGAATAATGTAATGTGCATATAAGGGAATCATGCTCAACATCACATGGAGAAATCACAAGACGGCTCAGTATATTAGGGGAAAATGGACTATGAGACATTATAGAATCCATTAGAAGATTCTAATGGCAATGGGGTGGCTATGTTGCAAGAATGGACATCACAACTCGCATCATGGATCCCCAGAGATCGAATGCGGAATCGAGGCCAGCAGAATATGAGATGGCGAGACGAACTGGACAGGTTTAGAATATATTGATGCCCACATTAAAGAGATGTGGTGAATCCTGGAGGAAGGCTATGTCTAACGACAGACAATAAAAAACTAATGATGATGATGATGATTTCCTACAGAGCTGAGCAGAGAATTCTAAGAAAATAAGCAATAGTATGAAAAGGTCTGGTCAGTCACTTGGTAGAAACTGTCTTGTGACTTAAATCTTTTGGCAGCATTTTTTGAACAGTTAAAAAAAAACAAATATTGGGGTGATCAATTAGAAAATTGGCAAAAGGAGTAATCAATGGATAAGTCATTTCTCTTACCTATTTTGGGTAGTGATTACTAGAAAAGTCAAACTTTCCAAAAAGCAGGTGGACACAAACTAAGCTATTAATTTAGCATAAACGTACATTGCAAATTGACCCCCCCCCACTAAAAACCTATGGGGGTATATAAAAAAATGTTTTTGTAGACATGATAAGGAATAAATGTTGGAATTTTCAGCTCTCTAGCTTTATTGGTACGGCTTGTTTGCATGATACATGCATATTTAGACAGACAGACCTACTTGAAAACTGAGAGAAACTCATGTTGACAGTTTTGGTAGACAATGTCTAATCTTACTATCCTTATGGGTCATAGTCAGGAAGCCTAATCATAAGAGACAAAAAAGCAAAAAAACATAGATACAGTCATGCATGTAATGTGTATAATTACATAGTTTATGATGATGAATTTGCATTGAAGTTTTCAAATGTTGAAGATGATGATATCAGTATTACAAACAATTACAACGATACAAAATAACTATAGAAATGTTGTATACATATATAGGAGAACGTAATGGAAAGGAATGTTCATTATCGGTTCTATTTTTCTGTAGAAGTCTTTGATGATGTTGCAATTATTCTTCAGAGACATTTTCTGCTCATTTGGATCAACCGGAATCATCAAAAGTGCCAATATGCAATTCATTATTGAATATTCTTTTTTCTTTCCTTTGAAATTGAAAAGATTTGATTTAAGGAAGCAGAAAAAGAAAAAAAGTCATCTCAATTCACCCATTCTATTTCATTATTAAGAAAGATCCAAGAAAAATGTTTGAGAGATTATTAAAAGTGACCGTGCAGTTCTGGTCACGATTATTGGCACCCTCAAATGTTTTTTGAATAACCTGTACAATATCTTCAGAAATAAATGGAAATCTACCAAATTTTTATCCTCAGAATCTTTCGATAGGATGGCCAAAGTAATTTAATAGAAAAATATCATCTTTCATCATACATGTAGTAATTTCAAAGAAAAAAGGAAAAATACCAAGTGGGTAGCAATAACAGCATTCTTTGTTGATATTTAGTTGTATCCCCTTTTGGCAATGATGACTACCTCTGAATGGTTCTTGTTGACTGGTTATACCAAAAATTTAAGGGTACCAATAATGACCAGTACTGTTCATCAGATATGTACTGTATATACGTGTGTAAAAGTTGAGCTCATGGAAAAGTCTACCCTCAATTTTTTAGCAAAAATCAGATTTTTCCATTTTTTCCCTTAGACCTTAGTTCTTCATAAACAAATGATCAACATTTGTGAAATAATGAATAATCCTGAACATGAATGTTATGATGAGAAAATTTTTTTTTTTTCAATGCTATTATGTTCTGATGTATGCATCAAAACATGCATCGTACTAAATACTTCACTGAGTAATCATAACTAAGGCCATATCATTATAATAAATGCTGGAATTTGCATTTAATATTGACCTGAATTATCTACATGAACCATTGTTCCTGAATCCAGTGGTGATGTGTATTTTTGAGGAAATGTTTCATTTCTGCTTTGTCTGCTTGTTAGTACTAGTCATGTACACAGTACTGTGGTAAGTAACAATAATATACAGTAAATATGAGCTTTAAATTTTCATTTAGCTAGTTTGATGAGTGTAATAGAGTGAAAGAGCAAGTGTAAATATCTGTAACAGCTATGCAACCTTTTTTACGTTTTTTCCTCTGCAGGATGTATCTTTTGATGTGTAGAAACATTGATATTATTATTGTAATTCATTGCTTTTGTTCTTTTATTCATTTAGACACCATTTGGGCTTCTGCTTATGGATACAGAATTTTGGAGTGAAGCGTGAATTTCAGATACTTTAATGTAGTATCCATGTAATAGTCGACCCCATGAATTAACATAAAGAATAGTCTAAAAAATTTGACTTTTACAGGAGTATATGTAGTATATACGGTGTGAACTATATTCACTTGTAAGAAGCTTATGTGATTTTAGAATGGGTAGCTGGTTAGTCTTGGAGTTTATTGACAGTGAATTCAATTCAGAATAGTTTCCAGAATTTTCCTCCTTTAAAGTTGAGGTTTATCAAATGAATATCTATGACCTCCAGCAGCAAAGTGATAAGATTCTCTATGAAGAAGGCTTCCTCCATGAAGAAGGCCTTCTCTATGAAGAAGGCCTTTCCTATGAATAAGGCCTTCTCTATGAATAAGGCCTTCTCTATGAAGAAGGTTTCCTCCATGAAGAAGGCCCTCTCTATGAAGAAGGCCTTCTCTATAAAGAAGGCCTTCTCTATGAAGAAAGCCTTCTCCATGAATAAGCCCTTGTACCAAAGATGAGCAAACATTATCAATTGTAATAAGCTTGTGTAAGTTCCTCAGAGTTTAAACTACAAAGCATATACCTCTGTAAATGCCATACTCTATCTAAAAATTGAATGAAAATCAGGTCATATGAATTTATGATGTAGGTGAGGTAACTGTGTACATTACGATTTTCCATATCCGAGACTATAGTCTGAATATATGGAAAAATACCTGTCAAACCAGAAAAACTTAATAATTTATTTCTTAGGCCATGGTCCACACTTCCATGAGATCTTATTGGAATTCATTCAGAACTTTTGCAGATAGTGTGTGGACAAAAAGAAAAATAAGTGTAATTTTCATATTTCGGACTATTGGTTTAATGTATGAAAAAAATATCTCTCAATTGAAAAAAATGATTAGATCCAACACAAAATTTGATGATTTTTCCCTTAGCCCATGACCAACCCTTCTGCAAATTTTCATTGAAATTCATTGCGAACTTCTGGAAATAACGTGTGTGCTAACAGACAAACATAAGTAAAAACATACACCTCTTCTAACTTCATTGTCAGAGGAGAATTAGCTACAGTACCCTCTGTGTATACTACAAGACTTGAGAAAGGAAGCTATTAAGAACTATTTTCCTTATTTCCTTCAAATTATGATGTGATGAAAGGGTAGATAATTCAGTTGGATTTGGTTAATCCTTTTAAACTAACCTCTCCAATGTTATTTTGCTCTCCCTCTTGTCCTCGCTTATCTCCTTTGTCTCACTTGAAGCTGAAACAGTGGGAAATTCTATAGGGGGACTTGATCATAAAATTGAAGATCTTTATTGAAATTGACAGGATCAAGGTTTGAACCAGAAAAAGGAGTTAGATTGAAATTCTATTCAGTGTAAACATTGCTGCCAATATTATTATCTTCATCAGTCATAGGAGTCAACTCATCTTCTTTGTATTGTATCATAATTTGATGTTCTTGATTTACTACGAGAAAAAATATGTATGGCAATACCTTGAATAGTGCAGTTTTAATTAGCTTATATTTTGTTGTAGTATGGTAAACGTATTGCTGTATAAATTGATGTAACTCAGTATAAGTTGAAATCCGATAATTGAACGACTGCAATGTCAAAATTTGAAGCCATCTAAAAACATTCCGTCAAAGTGAAAATATGATCAGAATGAATTCTGTATATGATATAATTCACGTTTTCAACTGGAAAACATCTAAAAGAGAATTTTAGAAAAACATCTAGAAACATCTAGTTTTTCCAGAACCTAGATGTTATTAATGAACCCATCAGAATAAGGCCTCCAAAATGTCAAAAGAGCTTTTTTTTGTGAAAAACAAAATATTTTAAGATAGGGGCTAGTGGGGTACTGATGCCAATTTTCAAGCCTGTAGACAAAGCGGTATGGCCAGAAGCACTGAGACACACAAACACACATACATATGAAGAGGGATAGAACCTTTCATTTCCTTTATTGGCTGTGGTCGTTCAATCATATTAAGACTGTAAACAGTGCAGTTTTGAATTGTGCAGACGAATTCTGGAATGAATTAACCACACAATTTAAGGGATCTGTAGAAAATCTTTCCATTTTAAAACAAAACTGGTCTTTAACTTTATTCTTCCCTAGATTCATGATTAATGGTCTTTAAGAGATTTAGTTGTGGTCGAGGTTGATTATAACATTAATTATCATCATTATAACTGGGTGGGCAGGGAGTCAGGCCATGTTTCAGGAAGTCTGAGCTGACCAAAGTATATATGTAAAGGTCTGGATAGTAAATTAATAGTAACTGTCACATAACTAACATCTTTTAACAGCATGCTGCGTTGAATTTTTAAAAAATTGAAGAAGGGGTGATCAATAAATAAATTACTCTTCTCACCTTTTGTTTCGGCAGTGATCACTAAAAAAGTCTGAATTTTCAAAAATTTGGCAGACACAAAATAGTGATCAATATAACATAAATTTACATGGTAAATCAAAAAACCAAACTAATTTTACAATGCTGAATCCAAATCTTGATTGGTTATTATGTAAAAACTTCTGTACTCTTATAAACACATCATTAATTTTCGAGAACAAGGGAAAAAAGAACTGACAAATAAGATTAAAAGTGTTAAACGTTTGATTTTTCATAAAAAAGTAATGATTGATTTATAAAAGTTTATAATCTAACGTTGTATTGTGAAAAATATATTTCAAAATTTGATTCGATTAAATTTGCAATAAATAATAAGAAAACCTGATACATCGCAATTTTGTAATTGGGGGAAAAAAACCACAGCAGAAACATAAATTTAGCTCAAATGGAATTACCATATTTCCTGACCCAATAAGATGGATGAATTTGGAAGATGAACTTAGTTGACTCAATTCCTCTAAAGATGATTGCAAATTTTCTAACTGCCGACAGAATGAAAATTAATGCTCAGGGAAATGCTTAATCTGTTGCAACAAGGAAACACATTGTCATTGATATATTTTTGACCAGTTTCTTTTCAATCTTATTTTCGTTGCTGTATAACTTTATTTTCAATTCATGCTGCTGATTTAACGATTGCAGAATGTGAAAACAGCCTGACTGTTGCAATAAGAAGCAACGAAAGTAAGATGAAAGAAAAACTAGTAAAATTATGATGATAATGGCCACACTTCATCTTAGAAATTCAGGCAGCTTAATACTATTATGTCTACTACCACTACTAGTTGTAAGTTGCTGTACAGTATGAAGTCAAATTAGGTAAGGAAGAATGTTGCAATATGATTGAATCTATTGGCATCTGCTGGTTAGCATTGGTAGCCAAATCAACAAGGCAACTGTCTTGATCAGAGAGGCTATCAAGAATAAGGAATGTGAATTTGAAACTTGCATGAGCTTATTTCTATTATTATTCAGACTATCCTCATCTTGGTTGTTTTTCATACAATGTTTTGGCTGTTGTACTCTACGGCCTTCATCAGGTATCATCTGGTAAGTGTGGGGAAGTAACGAACCGAATCCTTTATTCAACTGACGGGGGTATATTGACCGCACTCCTCTCTTAGCATTATTATTATTATTATTATTATTATTATTATTATTATTTCGGAATCTCACACCAGTTGCCTGGTGGTAACCGCTGGAGTTTGAGTGACAGCAAGTCTCCTCAAGTCTCCAGCCCTCCTCTCCTAGTACTCATAGGTCGCAGTAATTCTACGATTTACAGTTTCACACCGGTTGCCCAGTGGTTATCGCTGAAGGCTGAGTGACAATAAGTCTCCTCAGGTCCTCAGCTAACGTCTCCTCCCTCTTTCGCATATCATGACAGAGCTACTATTCGTTGCAGTACTTATATCTCTAGCACCTTCCTCAGTATCCGTGCAGTTCCAAGTAGCGCTGTGGTCTGTACGGTCTCTATCCTCCCCCTAATCCCGATCTCCTCCAGTCTCTCCCTCAGCGTTTTGGGGACAGTTCCTAGTGCTCCCACTATGACCGGTACTACCCTGGTTTTCATGTTCCACATTTTCCTTAACTCCCTTGCTAGGTCCTGGTATTTTTCCCTTTTTTTACCCTCCTTCTTTTTTACTCTATGGTCTGCAGGCACAGCAACGTCTACTATTTGGCAGGCCTTCCTTTTTTTGTCTACTATTACTAAGTCCGGCCTTCTTGCCTGGATGAGGTGGTCAGTTTGGATGTCAAAGTCCCACAGTAGTTTGTGGTTGTCATTCTCCAAAACTGCCTCTGGCTTGTGCTGATACCACTTTTCCCCATGGTTGAATCCCATTTGTTTACTTAGTTCCCAGTGTATCATCGTTGCTACTCTATCGTGTCTATGCTTATTATTATTATTATTATTATTATTATTATTATTATTATTATTATTATTGTTGTTGTTGTTGTTGTTGTTGTTGTTGTTGTTGTTGTTGTTGTCTACATGGACACATAGTGTAGTGGTTACAGAATCAGACAAAATTACTGCATGTAATCTGATGGTTCTAGGTTCAATCCCAGTGTGAGACAATACTACTAATGCTAAGAGGGGAGTGTGGTCAATATACCCCCGTCGGTTAAATAAAGGTTTCGGTTCGTTACTTCCCCTCACCTACCAGATGATACCTGATGAAGGACGTAGAGTACAACGGCCGAAACGTATGAAAAACAACCAAGATGAGGATAGTCCGAATAATAATAGATATAATAATAATACCTCATCTCAAAAATTCAGAGATATTCTAATTGCATGAACTTATTCTTTATTTTCAGTCCATGCAGTTTCTTCAATGGTTACAGAATGTAATAAGAAAAAGAACTGACAGAACCATAGAACAAATCCTATGATGCTTTAATTACAATTTTTGACAACATTTGGCAACAATTGTGTCTCTAATAAAACTATATGTTTCCAATTGATTTTATCCATCTTTCTTATACTTTTTAATTTGAGAATTGAACTTTAAAAAAAGAAATGATATGACGTAGAATAATGTAAAAAAGAAAGTAACAGCTTTCTCTTTTTGTAAGGAACACTATTAATCTCTCCTAACCACTCTCTCTTTGGATCACTGAATTCATTATGAATGATTTGAATCTGGTCTTGAGGAAAAATTTATCCCATTCATAGAACTGCCATATTAAGCTAGTGTAGTTCCAGTAGCATATATCACAAAGGGGCCCTAAATTAAGAAAATAGAGATTATTATTAGTACATATACATTTTTTAAATGTCAAGTTTCTTTTCATTTGCTATATAATTACAAATCTTTTAATTGGAAAATAACATGTTTTTATACGTGAAAAAATTCCTAACTGTTCAAGAATTTTTTTCACTTTGCAAACAGGAAAAAGCTCTATAAGCACTGGAAAGTCATCAAAAGATGTCACATATTTATGTTGCATATGATCACGGAAAAATATGGAAGAAATTCAATTGAATATAAAGCTATACTAGCTTAGAATTATTTCATAAAAACATTCCCAAAAATACATTTAATAAATTCGAAGTAAAAATAAAATAGAGAAGAAACCCAAAGAATACTTTATAAATACATATTGTAATAAATAAATTATCAAATTGTAAAAACAATAATCTCATGACTCAAGGTCTGTTCTGAAAAAATTGTAATTCAATTGTAAATACAAATTTTTTTGAACTGATGGAATGTCATCTTTTTCAATTTTTATTCATTCATTAATTTTTTTCATGAATGAAATATTTCTAAAATTGATAATAAAACTATACTGTACATGAAAATATATAAGTGGGTACTGCTCGAGATGCATTAAACCATATTTGTACCTTTCTCATCAAATGTTGTATTAATCAAAATGATTTTAAAATTGATTAGTTATTGTTCATCTTATTCTATCCTATGTCCAAAATTTCCGGAATTGAACCATTTTTTTCTTTGTTTGTAAGGCAGTTATGACTACAGTTTCAAATACCTTCATATTCATCTGAGCTATATGTATACCATATAAACCACACTCCAATTAATTATTAAAAACTCCAAATAAAGTTGATAATCGGTTAAAATTGCTAACCTCTGTCTACTGTAAAGTTGATGGCAATACAGTATTATAGTAATGATATAGCCAGTAAAAAATCACTGACACAGAATTGATAGCTTGCAAGCTTTTAGCGTGGGACCCTGAAATTGTAGGGCTCACAGTGTTTGCTTTTTTTTACTACATAGTTAATCTGGCTGTGGTTATAAAAGATGAAAACAGGAAGGCTAAAGGATGAGAGGATTTGTACAGTGTGTATGGATGTGAGGAGAAAACTGATTTACGCTACCCTATAAAATTTCCCTTGGAGGCCCTGGTACCTTTATCATGATTAAGTTTAGCAGTGACTTTTTAACATTCATAATTAAGTTCCACACAATATTTGCAAAAACATAGATTTGTTTTTACTAGTCATCGCATAGTACAATTAGTAATTTGATCATTATTGCTCGAAAAGAATTAATTAAAGTTGACAAAATCATTTGTACTAATGTGGACGTGTGTTTATTGGTTATTCACTTTCGACTGTTTAAATCAAATTGGTACCCTCATGTTGGGGAAAAAATCATTGACTGCAGTTTCATAAAGAAGGGAGAAAGATAAAGTTTCAGGACTATTAAGAAAGTAGTTTGCTGTTAAGTGAAATATTTACACACAACAAATATTTCTTTTCACTTTTTGATTGAAATGTTTCAAATTCTTAATTTCTGTAAGAACTTTTCAAGAAAGTAAAGAGACAGGCCTTGTTAATCACTGAAAAGAAACCATCACAACCACTTTATAACCTGTGAGAATGGGTGTAAAAAAGTTTTGTTCGCTGACTACTGAAATGAAATGAAATTCATTCAATTTTTACACTTGGTTAGGTGTTGTTAGCCAAATCTATTCTTTAGCAAAGGTACGGTGGTGGTCATGTCACCTCTGTCAATGAATGGGTTTATGGTGTAGTTGAATAGTGCTCAATTTGAAATATTGAACTTACAGGTTCAACGGGAAATTCTGTTTTTATTCCAAGTTTTCTGGACAAGTGGATGATAATAAAGGTGAAAATTCTTACGTGTAACTTGCATAGATGAATCAGCATAGCCCTTGCATGCTTCAGAACTGATTATCTAAAGAATTATCTTAAAAATTTGGATCTTCATCAGGAATTATCTTAAAAAAAATAGACCTTTTAACTGGAGTTTTCTAAAAAAAAAATAGATCTTTTATCCAAAAAAAATAGATCTTTCACCTGAAATAATCTAAAAAAAAAAACAGACCTTTTATCTACAATTATCTTAAAAAATAGGCTTCTTACCTTGAATTATTTTAATAAAATAGATCTTTATTTATAAAACTATTTAAAAAGATAGATCTTTTATCTGAAAAAAATTGATCTATTAACTGAAATCATTTGAAAAAAACAACCTCTCATCTAGAATTATCAAAAAGAAAATTGATCTTCTATCTGAAATTTTCTTAAATGATACACCAACACAATATTAGGGCATCAGTTATCCAAAATGACTGTAGAGGCCTGAAAAAGGCCTTTGAGGAAAGAAAGAAAAGAAAGATGTTTTTAGATGGTGCATAGTGATGTACTCATAGAAATATTCAAGGGGGAAGCCTGAAAATATGACCATCAGTGCCTGGGTAAACACTGACTCACAGACCAAGAAGAATTAGTTGCGCACTTGATTGGTTGATCGGGTGGGCCATTTGATGGATTCAATATTGGGATCTACCAACCACCTACCTTATATTATGAACAGCACAATAGCAAACCATATTAAGGGATGTTTCTATTATAGTTCCAGTTTTTTCTTTAAAGATCCTTTTCAGCTTCTCTGGCATCTGGTTCCCTTTCTGTTCAAAGCCAATGAAATAGCAAGCAAGTTGTATCTGATTGAAAAAGTAAAGGTGATAAGCAAGGGAAGTGCTCGTCCCAAAGGACCATGTTTGAATAGGGCCAGACTTGATGGTCTGTTTAGCAGTCTGCCATAATAGTCACATAGAATAATTTTCTGTCCATCATAAAAAACTACAGCTATTTCAGTTACTTCACTCAGTGTTTTCAATTTAGATATTTTATATCTAAATTTCGATCTATTGCCAATTCTGTCATTTTATATCTAAATTTAGATTTATTGCCAATTTAGATATTTTATATCTAAATTTAGATCTATTGCCAATTTAGATATTTTATATCTAAATTTCGATCTATTGCCAATTCTGTCATTTTATATCTAAATTTAGATTTATTGCCAATTTAGATATTTTATATCTAAATTTAGAGCTATTGCCAATTTAGTTATCCCAGATCTAAAGTTTTTGTTGCAAGATCAACAATCTGTAATTTTTTATTTATCTTTATTAGATTTCTCAAGAACTGCTGATCAAAAAAACTTCAAACTCAACACTGCACTGCCTTGTGTACTGATTAATATATCTGGTGCATGTCAGCTTTGTACAATGCCCAGTTGTGGAGTGATCACAGTGCATACTCATGTAGAAACTGCAAACCAAAACTGTCACCAATACTGTCAACATAGGTCTCTTAAGTTTTTAAGCTGGTCTGGCTGGCTGGACGTCAATGTTTGTATCATGCATTCTGGCTGCACCAATGTAGCTAAGAGGCTGAAACTTGAACATTAACTCCTTATAATATTTACACAAAACTTTTTTATTTTTAAAAATTCCCTCCCCCTTAACTGAAACCGATAAAATGGCAAGACAAACTTGATAAGTTCCACAAATTACTGGTTCTATGAAGCCCACAATAGAGGGGTCTGAAAAATCTTGAGGAAGGTCCATGTTCAACGACAGACACTACAAAGCTAATGATGATGATCAAGAACACAATATGTCCCATTAAGACGTTGGTCATGTGAGAGTTTCATTTGAGTTTTATATTTAGATTTGTTAACAGTCAGTTATTTCAACCGTTTTGCTTCTTTCATTTGCTACCTTGTCTAAGCATTGCCATCGATCTTGGAGAAATCATGGTATCTGATTTATATATTCAACGTCTTTTATACTTAACTAGTTCATATTTACCGTAAAAAATGACAGGAGTGATTAAATAATTTTGCAATTGCAGTATTCTTGAAAATTGTAAAGAACATTTTGTTTCTCTGCATTTTTTAATTCTTGTTCTTTGTTTTGGTCACATGTCCTTATGTTAGGATCAGAATCAATAAATATATATTCAGGATATACTCTTTATGTAATCCCAATTTTCATACATGTATTGCCAAAGTGAATAGATCTCTAGATTACTGTTGATTGAATTATATACATGACTACATGTAAACAGCATCTTGCTCAGGATAGCTCATTTGCTTATATTTCATATAAGATGCAGAAAAATTGAATACAGTTTCAAGAAATATCCAGAGTAAACATGATTTATCATACAATGATTATTATCAACTAAGTCTTATCTACAATCTGTTAATACTAGAGCCACTTAATAAAATATTGTTGACTAAGAAAACACTATTCATTTACTTAATCAAACATTGTCGACAAAGTAAACGCTATTTATTTACTAACAATACAAAACCAACACACAAAGGAAGTAAACATCATATATCAGCAGCAGCCTGGTCACTTATCCTTACTTGGGATTATCATAAAGAGGATATTGACTCAATGAATAGTGACGATGGGGAACAAAATTAAAGAGCTCGGTCAGGTTAGTTACTCAATAGAAACCATCATGTTACCAACAATTTTGGCAGTGTGCTGAGTTGGGGTAATCAATTAAAAGATGTTAAAAAAGATTGATCAATGAATAAGTTACTTCTCTTGCCATCTGTAGGCAGTTTTCACTAAAAAGTCTGAATTTTAAAAAAAACATACTAGGGACCAATTTGGCAAAAACTTACATTGTAAATTGAATCCCCGACTAAAAACCTAGGAAGATGGGATATAGAAAAAATTAAACTAATAAATGTTTTTTCAAGACAATGAGGAAAAATGTTGAATCTTTTGACATTCTTGCTCGATTGGTTATGCATATATATACAAACATAGCCAGCCAGTCAACTGCCAACGTGGGTTTTCTTCAGATTTCAAGTTGGTCTAGCTGACTAACTAAAAAACTGGAGAAAATCTATGTTGACAGTTTTAGTTGATGGTGTCTAAAAAAGCCTGTGTAATTATAGCTGGCTATATTCAAATATTGAAAACAAAGGTCAAAAATGGCCACAGAAGGCAAAAAATGGCAATATTTGCACTGGTCAAGCAAGAAATGTGCTGAATTTAGCGCAAAAAGCGCTAAATTGATAACACTGTATACTTTTGGAAAACTTGGAGGGTCAAAAAAGTTATTTGTATCATATGATGAATCTTTTAGCAGTTATTCCAATCTTTCTTTTCATTTGCCACCCGGCTCTTCACTGACCAGGATGAAATGTTTGGTTGTTGGAGGCTCACCATCTATTTTAGAGTATTCAGAAGAAAATAAATCTGGTAGGATAGGATTTGGTTTATGTCTTTTGAACAACCAATTCAAACTCTGACACCTGCATATTAGAATTGAAAGAATCAATTAACTTATCAACGTATGTTCATAATCTTCCAATGGTCGGTTTATATAACTCAAGATATCAAAGGTAAGATTTATTGAATAAGTACGTCAAAACTTTCATCTGTTATAATGATTATATTTTTATATTAACACTGGAAATTGCGGTGCTTGGGAGGAAAAAAATGAAACAATAATCATTGCTCTATTCTAGCACCAACTGCATTTGAATCTAGTATAAAAGACAAGGTTTCTGTTGTTCTTTTCTGGGATCCACTCCAAAATTTATTCAATTCCTCTTTAGCTTGTGGTCTACACTTTCACAAAATATCTTTGGATTTTATTGAGAACTTTTGGAGATATTGTATAGAACAAATAAAAAATGATAAAATATCCCTTAATTTGCAACAAAATTTGACTGTGTCTTCCTTATCCAATGGCCTACCTTTCAATAGTATTTTATTGGAATTTTTTAAAAACTTTTGTAGACATGGTGTGGATAGATAGCTAAGATGCAGAGAAAATAACTGAAAAACCTCCTGGATCTACTGCAAAATTGAATCTCTTCTTCTGTAGCCCTTGGTCCATGCTTACACAAAATTTCAAAGAACTTTTTGAGATATTGAGTGGACTAAATTGAGAGACGGACTTACAGACGGACAGACTTACAGACACTCATCATATTTATAACCTATAAGTTTGTAAATCAGTTTTTATTTACCTATATGTATATATATATATATATATACATATATATATATACATATATATGTAAATATATAATTGTGTGTGTATCTGTCTTTTCATGTGTGTGCATGTTTATGTATACAAGTGTATCATCATCAGCAGCAGCAGCAGCCGCAGCCTTTTAGTGTCCTTTACTGGATATAGACCTTCCCCAAGTTTTGCCAGACTTCTCTATCATCTAGCCAATATTTTCTGAACTTGTCCAGTTTGTCTCGCCATCTTATATTCTCACATGATCTCTGGGGTTCCACATAATGAGTTGTGATGTCCAGCGGTTGTCTGACATTCTTGCAACATGACCAGAGCTATTTTATTAGATAAGCTTTTTTTAATAATCCAAGTTTCCTAATTCTAAATTATTTCAAAATCTCAACTCAAATCATGCTTCTTATTAGGGTAATCTGACTTCAAATATCAAGTCCGCATATCATATATAAAAATCAGTATGGATATCATGTGGTATGAAAGGAAATTATATTAAAAAAACCTTTTTTAAAACTTATTTTTTCATTACAAATTAAACTCAAATGCTCTTTTTGAATTTTTTATTAGTTTCAAATGATTAGTGTTCCTGTAACATATTCTTCACTCTAATCTTGACAGCCTATCTCATTTTATTACAACCTTTTCATTGTTTTTTAGTTAATCTATTTCATATGGATCAATCCATTATAACAAAACATAATAAACATACAAATTTGAATACAGTTTGATATGGTTGAAATCGCACAACTTATCATTCCAAGTTAATCTTAATTTTCTAAAAATGCAAAATGAATTTTTTCTATACGGGTTAACAGATGATGAGCATAATTTTGAAACCTGCAGCAAAGTAACAAAGTCTTTTGGCAAGTTTTTCAAGATTTAGTCACATATTTATTCACTAGTACAGATAGTGTAACAGTAGCACATGTTCCTCACATGAAAAAAATCGGGGGTTTGTTATACGGTGTGAATTCAGTGTGGAAAACTCTTCATCTGAGCAAATTTCCCTGTGCACAGAGCAGCTAATTGAGTAAAGCTGGGTGATTACAGTGGAAATATCACCTTGGTGTACTTGCATCCTACCAAAGGAACGGTCATAAAACCCAGACCAGACTTCAAAACTTGTAAGGATCACAAAGCTGATAGATGCAATGGAAACTGGGACTTTGTCACTGTCAGTATACTCCATTCAGAGTTGTCTTTATGAGACAAATGCTTCAATTACAGCAGAAATGGTCAACCTTTTCGATCTAGTGGGCCACATAAGTGATTTTTCATCTTTTTTCAGACCACACATTCACTTGAAAAATATTGATTGTATTGAGTTAACATACTTGATTTCTATTCCAGACAAACGTATGAATTACAATTACCATATTACTGATTTGTGAAGCCAAAAAATTGCAATTTATAATATAAATTATAAAATTGATTTTCTAAGGAAGAAGATGTAAGGTTTTAAATAAAGGTGTAGATTGGCTGTGGACCATAAAAAATGTTGTGGCGGGCCAAATCTAATCTAGCCCACAGGTCTATGATTGCCCATCTGTGCCTCAGTGTTGTAGATTAGGATACAAGAAGCCGTGCTTTTAATAAGTCACCAAGAATCACTAAGGCAAACTCTAAGCAGAAATATTTCAGTGAATGAAAGAAAAAAAACTTTTTTATACAGAGAAAGAAATTTAATTGGTCTCCTGTGTAATAAAATTAGTAGTTCACAGTGACTAGTACTGTCTTGGAAATTTTCAAAGAATTTGTTCTTCTATTCCTCTCTCTTATTCTATGAGAGGAATTGATTAGCAAAGTTTCTTATTTATTTAACTGTGATACAATCTTTTTATATTGAAAGGCGACAGTTTTCTCTTTAGTTTCTTAGAAAGAAAAAAAAAAACATCGCAAAAAAATGGGTGGTCCTGGTTAATTTCTAAATAAGTTTTGAAAATTTTTATTGGCATCTGTTTTGAAAGGATACCATTGAAATTGAAACCTTCCCATAAAAAATTCCAGAGATTTTGTAGTCCCTGATGTAAATTTAAAAGTCCAAAACCTACAATCTGGTGGTTCTGTTGGAGTCATATTTCTTTGAGACAAGATGTGAGAATATGGTAGAATCGTTACTTACAAACATATGGTACATTTACCAAAGACATTCCCCACTTCAAGAGTTCAAACTTCATTGCCTTTATTCAATAGAAGCCAGAAACTTTTTCTTCTTACCTAACGAGTGAATACTAACATTACACAAAAACAAAATTGGTCAGCAATTGGAGAATAGAAGAATGAGTTAAAGATGTTATTAAGATCCCTGCCCATCATTAGGATCCTGGTAACCCAAGTGATTAGAGGAGACTTAGACTACATAGGCACTCCCATGGAAAAAGGTGTGAGTCTGAAGCCTATGGAATCTCATTTCATTTCAGATCATCATCATTGTTTCTCTCACTACTATGAATAATTCAGTCAAAGCAGAACTTTAGTTCCTGAACTTTTTCTTCGTTCACTATATCTGATTCAAATATCCATTACTTATGTATATATATTAACAAGCTTGGCTTCAATGGGGTCAAACTTCCTTGCTTCATTAAAATCTAAAAAGTAGACAAAACAAATTAATTTCTTTATACAATATTATTCTAAAAGTGTATGTCTCCATTTCAATTCCTTCATTAGTAGTTCCTGTAAATGGGGTTTGAAAACTTTAGCAAAACAAGTCGACCTGAGTTGGGCTTTAAAAGTGGGAGTGAATTTTCCATCAATTTTTGTGTACATCACTGTCACTGTTATTTATGCATGACATCACTAGTTTTTGGTCTGGTTATTGTTATCTGTCATTGTTGTTACGTCTGAAAATAAAGTCAAAACTTAATAGTAGGAGGAGTTTAAGAAAGTTGCCCTTCACATGAACTTCAGCAAAACAAAAGACATGTACAACAAACACATCGAATGTAAAGACACAATGATCAAAATTGAAAGCACAAAGCTGGAGAAAGTAGACCTCTACATATAAGTGGGACAACAAATTTTCCTGAAATCCTCAAAAGAAAAAATCAAGCAAAGAATCACTCTAAGATGGCTAGTCTCTAGTAGAGCAGACTCAACCTTCGAGAACAAGGAAATTCCATCAGTCCTAAAAAGAAGGATATAGAACCAATGCATTCTCCTGATTGTCACCTATGGAGCTGGAATATGGAACCTAACCCAAGAAACTGATTAGCAAACTAGGAACAATGCAACTTGTGCATGAGAGAATCATGCTCAACATCACATGGAGAGACTGAAAGAAGGCACAATATGTTAGGAAAAAAATAGGTGTACCAGAGATCATAGAATCTATTAAAAAACTCAAATAGAGATGGGCTGGTCATGCTACAAGAATGGCAGACTACCAATGGACATTACAACTCACATGGATCCCCACAGATTACATGCAAAACCAGAATATGGCAGAATATGAGATGGCGTGATGAACTAAACAAGTTTATTGAGTATTGGTTCCACAACGCCCATGATAGAGTGGTGTGGCAAATCCTAGGGAAGGTCTATGCCCAATGATGGACAATAAGAGACCAATGATGAAAATGATGATACAGGGATGGCAAGTGGGGGGGTACACAGGGGTATGGTGTATATCTACTTCTTAATTTTCAGGTTTTTTGTACGTTCAATGTCAACTAATGAAGACATTGCTGAATACCTACTTTCCGAAAACCAACTTTAGTGTATACCTAGTTCTCAAAACCCAATCCCATCAATATGTTGGAATCAATACGCTTGAAGACAAATGATGAAAAAGCATTCATTCCAGTTGTCAATATTAATCATATAACTTGAACATTATATAGTGGAAATTTCAGACTGAAAATTCAGCTAATGACTAATTGATATTCCTTTGTACGTATGTATACATATATATATATATATATATATTGATAGATATATATGTACAAATATATGTATATATATATATATATATATATATATATATATATATATATATATATATATATGTATAATTTAAAAAACTTTATAGATTTAAACACTTATCTAATGTCATTTTAGTCAATTATTTCTAAAATTTGTTAATGTAATTTTTTCAGTGATTTTCATGCTTCAAACAGAATTAAATATAACAAAGTCTGAATTTTTCTTGTTGGGATCATCAGTTGTTTACAATGTAATTTCAGGGATTCAAAAATAAAACAGTTATATTAACATGGCTCTCAAGCAATATCAATTGAACACCACCGCCCCTTAAGCTATGATTTTAATACATGGCTTTATTTTTCAATTTTTAGGGCCATGTCCTAATACATATATATATGTGTACTGGTCAGGATTACTGACACTATTGAATTTTTTGTATAACCTGTACAATATGTTCAGAAATGAATTGTAATCTACCAAATTTCTATCATCAGAATATTTTAATAGAATGTCAGAAGTAATTTAACTAGAAAACATTATTTTTCAATTTGCATGTAATGATTTTGAAGAGTTAATCAAAAGTATAACCTGGAGAGAAATATTGGCATCCTTCCTTAATATTTGGTTTCATGCCCTTCAATAATGATGATTGCCGCCGTATTAATCCTGTGGCCATCTACGAGGTTCTTCCATTTGTCAGTTGGTAGTTTCTCCCAATCATTTTTTTTTTTGTAATTTGTCCAAGCTCTTAAATGGTTGCAGCACTTCTGGGGTGTATGTTATGCTTTGCAAACATGACTCCAGATTTCTGCTTTCTCTGAAGGTTCTCTATGGGATAAAAATTACGACTCATTGCTTGTCAGTTTGAAACAGTTCCACTGGGCATCACCTAAAACCATTTTTTTTTTGTTTTTTCAAAAGAGTGCTTTTTTGGGTCTCTGTGATCATAGGTGAAAGATCTTTTTTTTTTGATGATTAGTACTGGTACACTCTTCCGCTTCTTTTATTTGGTACGGGTGTGGAAAAATTTTGAGAAAACATTAAAAAAGTGAAGTGAGAGTAAAAATTAATGTGTGAATAATAATGATGACGAATAATAATAATAATAACCTCAGCAACAACAACAACAACAGCAGATCTGGTTTGTTACTCAACTGGAGCTATCAACTGACCCATGTCTTTTGGCAGTATGCCAAGTTGGAGGAGATAAATTAAAAAATTTGGAAAAGGGGGAAGATCAATGAATAGTGCTTACTTCTCTTGTCTCTTGTTGTGTAGTGATCAGCTCAGGTGAAAAGTTTTTCAAAAAACAAGCCTGATATCTGCTGGACTCAAAGTAAGTGTTCAATCTAGCATAAACTTACATTGCAAATTGAACCCCCCCAACCCTATTTAGGAGTGAATTTTCTGAAAAAAAGCCTGAAAGTTGCCAAGCACAAACTAGATGACCAATTTAGGATGAACTTACATTGTAAATGGAACCCTTCCTACTAAAAACATATTTGTTGGGGAATTTTTAAAAAACAAAATAATATTATTTTTTTTAGACTTAATTAGGAGTAAAAGTTTAATCTTTCAGCCTTTTAACCTTATTGGCCTATACATGACGCATACACATATAGCCAGCCAGATGGATTTGAAAATTGAAGGCACCTTTGTTTACACTTTGGTGACAGTTTTGGTTTACGGTTTCTAACAGAAAAATAATGGTAAGAACATCATATTCATATGATACTTATTCTTCCCTTCTGCTTTATTTTGATCTTGGGTCTTTGATACATGCATGCTCACACATACACACACATCTAAAATCCATACATGGAAACACACTCATACACACATACACATATATGTATATCTATATATATCTATCACTCTCTCTCACTCTCTTTCTCTCTCTCTCTCTCTCTATATATATATATATATATATGCTGGAAGTGCATATCTATATATATGCACACGCATTTGCAGATATATATATGTTTTTAGGAAATAGATATATAATTTGATAGAAGTATATATATGTATTGAAAGATTTGCAAAAGAAATATGTGCATATACTTATATACATATACGCATTGATCCATATTCTCACACACATGCACACACAAACATAAATCTATGTGTCAATATACGTTCATTTATATACATACATACATACATACATATATACATACATATACATATACTTATATATTCATACAAATCGATGTATTTTTTTTATCAAGTATTCTTGTTTGTCTTTGTGAAAAGAAATATGATGATGCTCTTTCCAAGTTGCAAGAATACTAAAAGAAGTCTTTTTTTATCGAAATTGTCCCACTTTAAATCATGGCCAAAAACCATCTGGGAGGAGGAGAACTCGAGTCATTGGGATTTCGTTTTTAGAAATGCATTCTTTGGACCTTTCCTTTACAAATGATCGGTATGTAAGTGGTAGGAGTGGGTAACAGAGTGGGTGAAGGGCTCAGTAGTCAGGAAGAACCATCTGGACAAGGGTTTCAATTTCAATCTTCTCTTCCACTTCATTCTATTTATTGTTCCAAACATTTACCCTTTAGTGTCTCAACTTAACACCCAGTGAAGTAGCCAAAGTGTGATGACAAGGAATAACATGCTTGGCTTGTTCACTGCCTGCCCCTCAGCATGCCATAAATAGTTCTCAGACAAGAAGAAGAAGACATCTGTTGTTCCTGCTCTTGGAGTGGATACTTTTCAATCCTCCCCCTGCGTACGGCATCGGCAACACAAATACTTACGTTGACACCAGTAATAACAACAATTGAATCTGTGGAAATTCCGTGGTTCAAGAGAAATCGACTCTTCTGTGTACATGCTGCCTAAAACTATTGTAAAGTTCTGAGATGCATTAATTGATAAAAATTCTTAGAATATATTTTTGGCTCTTTTAGTGTTTAAAATCTCTCCACACACACACATGTGCACTCACACACTCACACACATGCATGCATACACATACCAGCACATGAACATATATATATATATGTTTATCATGTGGTAATAAAATAGAATTGTAGTAGTAAATGACTGTGGAAAATTTAAGACTGAGAAGATCGTAATAATGAAAAAAAGATTTTGGGATGTACCAAACATCTTCTCAATCATTCATTTTTCATACTGTCATACCATATATATATATATATATATACATATATATATACACACGCACACGCACGTACACACACACACACATATTTATATATACATATATATATGTGTATATGTGTGCGTATATATATATATATATATATATATATATATATATATATATATATATATATATATATGTATACATATATGTGTGTTTGTGGGAGTATGTGTATGCACGTGTGTATTAATGTTCAATATTTCAGTTGTAACTTCTCCAGCTTTTGAATAGATTTGGTATCACTTGAAATATGAATAAACATGTTTTACAACCTTCGTACCTTTGTCTGCTAAGGATTTATGTAAGCGTTGACCATTATGAAGACTTCTCGATTCTAAATCATTTGCAATGTCTTCTGAGCATTGTGACTGAAACATTATGATTCCCATTGCTTATATAAAGGAACGTATACACGTACATAATAAATGAAGAAAATCCCAAGTCATTTCAAGTCATATTGTCTTGACAATAATTTGAATAAATCTATAAACAGGTCTGGTTGGTCAGCCAATAGAAACCATCAAATGACCAACATCTTTCACCAGTATGCCCGTTTTGGCAATGAAGAATTGAATTCAAAAGTGGGGTGATCAATGAATAAGTTACTTCCCTTGCCTTTTGTTTTAGCAGTTATTGTTAAAAGAGTGATGAATTTTAAAAAAAGAAGCAGGTTCAAAGTAAGTTATCAATTTAGCAGAAACTTACTTAGCAAACTAAACCCTTCTTTAAAAAAATATTATGGGGCTTGGTGGAATTTTAAAAAAAGCGAAAAAAATCTTTTTTTCTTGACAAAATAAGAAATGAATGTTTCAATTTTCAGCTGTCTATTCTCATTGGTTTCCGCAACTTTGAAAACCCAAGGACCCTTTCTATAAATAAAATATTCTGAAGGACCCCTATTTTTAACATTTGGTTTTCAAACTATGATCAATAGACAACAATAATAAACAATTTTTGACCTTTGAAAATCATATCTATTTACAATGAATTACAATTATTTGAACCGTTATAATAGATTAATGCAGAGGTTTGGGGTGATTATTTAAATGATTAGCGAATAATGTTGGGGTTATTTATTGAATAGAGGAATTGGTTCTAAATCATATCTTTGCTTCACTTCTTGAGTACTTCCCATTGCTTCTTGTATTTTACCATGACCCAAGATTTGAAATTAAGATCTATGTAAATGCACTTCACATTTTATGAAACTGTCTTCGGAGATTCTTGAACTCTTAATAATTTCCAAGAAGTGAAAAACAGACAAATCATTAAAGAAAAGTCATAATTTCCAAAACACAGACCAACACAAACTAAGAGATCAATGTACATTGCAAATTGAACCCTCACTAGAAGACCTACTTGGAAGGAGGTGCATTTAAAAAAAGAAAACGAGAAACGTTTTTTGTCGACAAGTGAAAAATAAGTAGTGCCTTACTAAATCTTCAGCTTTCCTAGCTTTCTCATTATATCACATTACTATTAATTCTGCTCGTCTAAGATACCCAAAATAGACTTAGGGGTGACCAATTTCCATAGTGGCATCACTCGCTTCATCCCCACTCACTCATAGCTAAGGGGAGAGATGTATTCATGCCTTTCCTAAAGTACACACAGAATGTTTCAGTTGTTGACCATTGGGCCAACTGCACCTCTTCTTGATATAGATAGCCAATAATCCTCTGATTCTGAAATGACTTTTCCCTGATTGACCCCTGAGAAACCTTCTCACGTAAGTCGTCTCTGCTTCATCACATTATTGCTGACCAACTCATCAAGTGACATCCTGATGCGGGCAACAGCTGCAGTCACATATCTTTCCTGATTACTTTTAATTTGGGCCGGCATAAGACATGCATTGAGGAAAGATTCTTCTGAGAGAGATAGCTACAAGCAGAGCACGGATTTTAAAGATTCTTGACTGTATTCCTGCAGCTAGTTCTTGTTAGTAAGCCCCAAAATGATTAGTGACTACTCTACATCTGATTTGCTGACTTCTGACAAAAAGCTGTCGGCTTATGAACTTCTTGCCACCTGAGGTCTCAAGTGTCCATTCTCTCAGCAGACAAGTGGTCATTAGTCTCTTTGCCTTAATGGATATTCCAGTGCATGTGAACGCCTGCAAGTGTTAGTGGGCAGGAATCATGGTAGACAGACATGTTTTTGCTTTGTATGCTCTATTTTAAGGCCCTTAATCCTTGTTACAGGGAGAGGTTGGGAAGCTGGTCTTTTGATTCGCTTATTATTTGTCACACTGTCTTGACAGATTAATCCCTAATCTGTCCGTCCATCTGTCTCTGCTTAAGGGAAACTTTTAATTATGGTTAATTGATGTGATGAAGACAATGAATAAAACTGGGGAATATTGGCTGTTCGGAAGTGAGTTTGGATATTTGGATTAGTTAGGGGTGGCTATGACTAAGTCATGAAAGTACACTGAATTACAGACCTATCCAGTCTCCTGTATTTAACAGGAGACTCCCCCATTTCAAAACCGAGTGCTGTTTTCCCTCTGCATGTAATGAATTCGTACAAATCTCCCACAAAAAAATTTGCCTGACCCCACCCCTATTAGCAGGCCTACAAAATCTCCTGAATTTTGTGGTTTAAAATTGTTGAGAGGTTTTAAATACACTGAAATAGCTGTTTTAAAGCATCTAGAATTGGGAATTTCCTTCACCTCTGTCTCTGTCTGGCAGGGATGTTAAGCACTCTGCCCTCAATGTGAATAAGCTGAGTTTTTGCACAAACTGATGACTTTAACTTTGTGATAATTTTTGTAAATCTCAGCCAATTTCAACAAGGATTTTTCCAGTTTGTAAACAGATGAAAATAGAGTAGATAGAACGAACAAAAGAAAAACTATCACTTCAAGGGAAATTTTGAATCACCACCACCTATACATGCTATATTGCGGGTGATCAATTAAAAAGTTGAAAAAAGGGATGATCAATGGATAAGTTATCTCTCTCTTCTTTTGTTGAGTAGTGATCACTAGAAAAAGATCAGAATTTTCAAAGAACAAGTGGGCACAATAGTAATCAATATAGCATAAACTTTCATTGCAAATTGAACCTATTTTGGGGAAAATTTTTCGCAGAACAACAAAAAAAACCCATTTTTCCTACCTAGAGAAGTGTGTGTGAAAAATTTCAAGTTTCTTTTATGAATGATGAAAGCTGGGCAGAATTCAGATACTCACATAAATACATGGATAGATAGGTATGAATGTCAGAACACTTGAATAACCTAAACCCTGCAACAGTGATTAAACCGGTCTGTTGTAGGTGGAGGGATTGATTATTCATTCTTACAATCTTTGGTTGGGTTTTATTCATAAATCAATTTAATTTTTTCTCAGGCAAGCACTTTAAAAACTAGTCTGGTTAGTCATTCAACAGAAACTGTCATGTGACCAATTGCAGCATACCACTTTGAATGAATAAATAGGAAAAAAGTGTGGTGAATGAAAAAGTTACTTCTCTCGCCTTTTGTTGGATCACTAAAAAAACAAAAAAAATGCGTGAGCGTTGCCGGACAAAAACTAAGGGACCGAATTAGCCTAAACTTGAATTTCAAATTGAATCCCCCACTAAAAACCTGGATAACATGAATTTGAGAGAAAATGTTTTTTCTAAGCATAGTAAATGTTCAAATTTTCTATTTCCTAGCTCTATTAGTACGGCATATGCATGTGATTAAGAGGTAGCCAGACCAATTTAAAAACTGAAGAAATGTTGACTGTATTGATTGACAGTTTCTCATATATTTGGATGGGGAATTAACTGCACTGAGCCTTCCTTTCAGTGGAAGAGAACAGTTCAAAAAATATCTTTTGTCAAATGAAAGGGTATTTAAATTGAGCAAATGTGGATCCAGAATTTTGAGCAGGAAGTGGGGCCAAAATGGAAAAATTATTTCTTACAAATACAAGTGAAAAAGGAAACAAATTCCAAATGTCAAGAACAAGAAAGTAATATGAGATCCCACATTTTTCACTTACATTTGAATTGTATCTTTTTTTTAGCACCAGAATCCAAAAGATGAGTTAAATAAAGATATCAATCAATGAAATTTACTACATTACCAATAAATAGAAAAAAAAGATTATGAAGAATAAGATGGAAGACATTTTACTTTTATTAGATTTTTGTTTTCATGATTGATTTATGATTCCTTAGGATTATTTGATCTTTTTTTTATTTCATAAAGTTTCTTTGTATAAATATTTAAAAAAAAAGAAGAAATGGTTTCATTTTGCTGTTTTGCTCACATGGTGTGGGAAGGTCTGGACTGCGTGGACCTCCCACGGTGATCCACGGCTTCAAAGACTTAGATTCCAACTGACTTCCTTGTTATTATGAAACTGAGTTTCAAAGGAGGATCAAAACGAGACAGAAAGAGACGGATAGAGAGACGGAAGGGAAAAGAAAGAGAAAGCACAGATAGGGAAAGACGTGTATTTTTCTTTTAATAACAAAAGATTCAGCCGGAAGATATTCATTTAACTTACTAAGTGATTTTTTTTCTCAAATCTTTTGTCTCCTCCCTGAAGTAATGAATGACATCATTATGAAATTGTGAAAACCAAAGATGGTTTTCGCAAGATGGAATCATTAACAGACATTATCTGCATTCTTTCTTTAGGAAAAAAAAAAAAAATAGAAAAATGGCTCTGGTTAGTCATTCAATAAAAACTGTCACATGACCAATGTCTTTTAGCAGCATACTATGTTGGGCGTGATGAATCAAAAAAATTTGAAAAAGAGGTGATTAATAGATAAGTTACATCTCTCACCTTTTGTTGGGCAGTGATCATTCAAAAAGGGGGAATTCAAAAAAAATACAAATGAGAACAACCAAAGGGATCACTTTAAAACGAACTTACATTGTAAAATTGAATCCCTGACAAAAAACTTATTCAGGAGAAGAATTTTGATAAAACAGAAAAATATCATTGTTTTTAGACAAAATAAGGAATAAATGTCTAAATATTTCTGCCCTCTAGCTCCATTGCTATGGACTGTATATGTGATACATATGTACATAAAACCTTTATGGCAGTCTTGGTAACAGTTTTGTTTTACAGTTTCTGAAAGAAAAAAAAAGGGAGTATTTTCAAATTCAGCAATTACGTTCTATTTTATTTTCCACTCTCAATTGAGTGAACTTTCACCATAAAAAATAAAATTTTGATGAACTGAATTCCCTTTTTTCCTTTTGTTAAAAATTTTCCCTTCCATAGGCATACATTTTCCCAAGTAGGGGCAAAAAGGATATATTCCAGGTAAATGGTGAGGGACTGATCAAAATATATATTTGGATGTTGGTTGTCAGGTAAAGGACTGGGGAGTGCTTAAGCCGTGACTAGTCCCAATTTGTCACAGTTTAGTGATTCATTTGAACCCCAGCCTCAATAAGGTTCCTACTCTCAAACCCTCTGGCCGCTTGATGTGAAAAGTTATCGGGAAGGACGGAAGTGTCAAATGCTATTGAAATCTCATGTCCAGAAACTTATATCACAAGATGTATGAGAATGTTTTGTGCAAACCATTTCATTCTAACAGAAAATCATATTGTAAACAGTTATATCAATAAATGTATGGGAACTTTTAAGGAGCGCAAAAGGCTTGATTTTCCCCAAATTTGACATGGTTTGACCTTAAATACATTGATTTTTAAATATTTTACTGGCTTGATCATTAAAGTTTATATTCTGTTGGTATAGTAGATTTTTACAAGTATTTATCCAAGAGGCACAACACAGCCGTTGAGGACCCATATTTTGACCAATTTTTCAGCCACACTGGTTTATTACCAAGAATTTGATTCAATTAAATCAAAACAGATGAAATGTAGAATCCAAACCTCTTTGACTATATAAAAGGAATAATACTGAGGAGAAATAGTGTCACAAAATTTAGAAAACTTTAATCAAAACAAGGATTGTGTGAAAACAAAGATTGTCTTGTGAAATAAATCAGTTTTGGCAAAGACTGAAAAGGGTATCTTTTGGATGGTTATAATCTTGATCCTCCAAAGCTGAACCGAGGGGCCGATCCTTTGTCTAAGATTAAACTTTCTTCTTGTTAAATACAATGAGTGTTGCTAACATTTCACCAACTTTGGTCTTCATCGTAAATCTGGTGGTTAAACACAGCATTTTTGAGTGATGTCTGTTGTTCATGTTTATCTAGAAGTCATCTTTAAAATTGAGTGTAATCAAATTTCTCTGAAATATATTTGTCAGGTCTTGTAAAGTAGACCTCGAAAATGTACATAAGTTTTCGAATAAGATGCTAAATTTGATAAAATTGTATTCAGAGAGATAAACCAATTTTAAGCATTTAAATTTAATCTGCGTTTTTGATTTTGATCATTGTGTCTTTGTCCTTAACATGTTTGTTGAACATGACATTTGTTTTCTAAAGTTCATGTGGAGATGTACTTGCTTGATTTCTCTGTTCAGTTTGTCTAGCATTATTGGGAAATCTAGAAGGTTCTCAGCAGAAAAGGACGATGTTGTTAGCAAATCAGAGGTTACTGAGGTATTCACCATCTATACTGATTCCTTTTTTTCTGTGTCTACATTTTTGGAAAATCTACTTGAAGCAGGCTGTGAATAGTTTGGGTGAGCTGGTATTCCCTTGTCTTATCCTTTCTTCAAGCAAAAAGGGCTCAGAGACTTTATGAAGAAACTGCTGTGTAGGTAGATATGTTGCGATACTCTGACATATACAGGGTGTACAAAGATCATATGCAATCAACATAGCCAGTAGAAAATAAGATCTGTGATGAACTATACAAGTTCAGAGAGTACTGGCTCTGCAACACTCATGGCATAGAGGTCTAGTGAATTTTGGAGAAGGTTCATGTCCGGTGACTGTGGTAAAATGTCAATGTGGATGATGAATTTTAATCTTACTATTAATTGGATGCTACAAACACACACCCTGCACAAATGCAAAAAAATTTGTGAATGTATACACATGCATGCATGTGCATACACACACACACTCACACTCACAGAATAGTGTATTCCCAATTCTTCAGTAACCATTAACCTTCATTTTATTGACCCAGAATTGTCTTTAGCTAAAATAATCAAACCAAAACTAACCTGAATTTTTTTTTTAGTCTTCAATACATTTTTTGCTCTTTGTTTGACTTTTGTTTTACTGATTGGTTTGTACAAAAATAATTATGTTTTTTTTTCCTTAAAGCAGTATATATCAGCTTAGAATAAATTTATCTAATTGAAATAAGAACCTCCAGTATCTACACATTTTTACCAACTAGAGACAAGTTCATTTATTCTGGAATAGAATTCTCGGGGTCTGGAACCAATGAATTCTTCAAAGGCGTTTTGAACTGCTGCTGCTTGGTCGTTGAAGACCTTCCCAGGAAATGGTTGAAATGGTTGAAAAAATGGTAGTCAGTTGAAGAGAGGTATGGCAAGTAAGCTGGTTGATCTACAGTTTTATTGCCCATTGTTTTCAATTTCTGTAAGATTATTCGTGCGATTTTTGGTTTTCCCATTTGGTGCAAACGTCAAACAACAGTTGAGAGGTCAAGGTTTAGCTTTTCTGCAACCTCTTGAATTTTGAAGCTTGAGTTCTGTGCCAATCACGTCTCCAAGGCTCTTATCTCTATTTCAAATTTTTTAGCAACCAGCGTTGAGCTTTGTGTTTGTTGACAGTCCCTTGGCCAAATACTGGGTTGATACTGCCAGCAGTTTTTGCTGCTTTAGATCCTATTTTGGACTCATACATCAAAATTGCTTGAATTTGCATTTTTTCCATCTTTGTTTTGACAGCCTCAAATAAACCAGAATAAACAGTGAAGAGTAGACGTTCAGCTCAAATGAATAGAGTGAATTTCACGCTTTAAAACATTATATTTCATGAACATCGTTAAATAATAGCTAATTCTAAAATAAGCAATAGATAACTGAAACTGCAATGATTCTTAAAGAATTCTGATTTGTCAGATCATATCTAGAGATAAAAAGGCTCACATTTTCTTCTTGAGAATGAAGTCCAAATAATCAGGAACAATGCAAAGGAGTCAAAAAACTGAAGGAAGCAGCTTACATTATCCTGTTTGACGGATGCGCAAATCAAGTTTGTGTAAATTTCAGAATTGTGAGATTCTTGTTGTTCAGCAGTTAGGAAACTGAAGAGCACCCCTGAATGAATAGGGTAACACCTTTGTTATCTGAGTTGCTGAAAATGGTGTGAGGCTTGTGCTATGAGGATTGAGCTGAGTTACTTAGTACAATTGCCACCATTTCTTTTCTATTACTTTGGTTTTTCCAGTGAACAAAAAGACTCCTCACTTGCCTTACAATTAAAGAAGGCTATAGAATGAATTGGCTGAAACATTGGTACATTGGTAACAATAAAAACAACTTAAAAAAATGTATTCAGTAATCCAAACAACTCTTGGTATAAGTCTGGTTTATTACTGAATATAAACGGTTGCATTTTTTGTCAGCGTGTCATGTTGGGGGTGATCCATTGAAAAATAGGAAAAAGAGGTGATGGGGGAATAAGTTGCTCTTCATCCATATTGTTGGGAAGTGATCAACAAAAAAGTCTGAATTTTCAGAAAACAAGTATGACACAAACTAAGGGACCAATTCAGCATTATATTATGTTGTAAATTGACCCCCCCTAACTGAAACCTATCTTGTGTTGAATTGTCAAAAAACAAAAAAAACTGTTTTCAGCCTTCTATCTCCATTGGCCTGTATGTGTGACACATAGACATTTAGTCAGAATCACTTAAAAACTGACAAAACCCATGTCAACAAATGTTGACAGTTTTGGTTGTTGGTTTCTAACAACATTGTTGATGTAAATACAATGAGATGAAAAGAAGAAAACCTAATCCTGCTGACAGGTTTCAAACTAAATACAACAACTCTTCACTTGAAAGATCCTTTGTGATACAGAATATAACACGATGGTTAATGGGATTCTGCAGTTATTATAAGGATTTCGGGGTAACCATCTCTGATGTTTTTTTCACCACGGGGGAAAAGAATGTCAGTCAAATATGAAAGCCATCATGTTCATGCTGTCATACAACTCACTGCAGTAATCCAACAGCCAGGAGAAACGTAGCTTAAGATAGGATTTCTGGGGGATATTACAGAGATACTGGAATGTCAGAAAGGTCGTGAAGCTTGCCCATTCCGCTAAAGTTTCATGAATGTTAATAAGATGATGATGACAGTGATGGTGCGGAGATCAAATTTGCAAACACATTTTTCAGGAGTTGGACACTGAGAAAAAAAAAACATCTGACACTTCTACTTGATGTACTGCTGTTTTTGTGTCTGAATTTTGTCTTGGTTTGTTTTCAGGTTTGGTTATTTTTTCTTTTTTATGACTTTTGTTTGTTTTCCATCAAAGAATATTGACCACAGATGAATCAAAGGGGTCTGTGAAAGATTTGATGTAAGCACTCCCAATGTATTGTTAAGTTTACCGGGATTGTTAGAGTTAAACTTATCACTAACCTGAATCACCGACTGACTGCCAGGTATAAAAGGCTTTCTATTTGAACATAATGATTTTTCTTTCCTAAATAACTACGCAGAGACAATTGTATCTAACCCAATGGCGCTAATAGCATCACAGATGCACCCACTAAAAAAAGAAGATTTTTCTTATCTGGAATCATCATCAACCTTTTAATGTTTGTATTTGAACAAAGACCTCCCCAAAGATTCACTTGATCTTTCTACCACAGGTGTTGTTGTGCCAATACCTCCTTAACTTTTCTGAATTGTCATGCCATTTTATTTTCTGCTGGCAACTATTTTGCAAATGATTTCTGGGGATGAACATTGCGAGTCGTGATGTCCAGTGATTTTCTAGTGAGGAAAAATGCCTTGAGTATTATGGGTGTTATTCACACAATTTCCTTTATCTTAGATGTAGCTGTTTTTCTTATTCATAGAATTAAAAAAATGAAGCACATGTTAGAATTTGTCATACCAAATGCGCCCCAAAATACAGAAAAATGCGAATACATTATTTTTTTTATTTATAAAGTAATTACATATTTTCATGTTCGGAAAGTAATTGAGTATTTTCAAATTCAAATCGCCATTCTTGAGACTTTTAAACCACATCCAGCCATTACAAACCTTCACTGCATCAAGATACTCTTCACAAGTATTTCTCATTGTCTGTGTTGCAGTACTATCCTCTTGAAATTCATACAATAAACAGTGCCAAATATGTTCCCCTTTGAACTCTCTATCCTCCATGAAGTTAAGCTTTATTATATCAATGAACAACACGCTTCCAGATAGAAGAGAAGATGAACTAAATTAATTTTTTGTTTCATACCTATTAATTTCCAAATGACGTAACATATGTAGATTGTCAACCAATATTACTGTGATTAATTAATAAAAATAAACCATTAGTAGTTGATAATTAACCATCTATTACACTAATTTATCTACTGCTGCACTAAACAATCAAAGAACCATAACAAATTGTTTCACAGACAGTTTAATATGATATTTCCACTATTTTATATTCTTCAGTAAAACTGATTGATTTATGGCTGAATTTAATGTCATGTCTCAATGATGATGAATTTAAGAAATAAGACATACTTTAGAATCATTTTTCAATATTGTCTAATGTCCTTCAACTTATAATTATGACATTACGATAAAATGCAGCTATTTACAAGCTTATACTTTGACTGGTGTAAGGCTATTGTTGGAACTCAGTGACCTGCAATAACAATTTGCTATTTACTGGTACATAGTAGATGCTCACAACAGCAAAATGTATATGGTATACTATAGTCAGTAAATTTCTCTCATTCAAGGTCAAATGTACGCCCTATTTATAAATGATAAAATAATATCTGTACCTAGCATAATTGAATCACTGTAGCCCATGCATATACCATAACTAATTATCTAAAAAATTATGTAAAACTATCTGGAAGAAAAAAAATGTCAGAACAAGATTTGGGCATTGTTGGTCCCAAATGACCATAGACCCCTGAGAACATTTTTTTTGAAGATGTGTTTAGGTGGTGCTTACTGTTGTATCTACGCAAATTTTCAAGGTTATAGCTCTTAATATATGACCAGGAGCTCTTGGAGAGCCATACACAGATGAGCAAAGAGAGAAAAATCTAAGAATCTGTATCCCATGTGGCTGGTTAGTTGGTCGGCCAAGCCATTAGTGGGGCTTCAGTGATTCGATACTTTTATATCGACTGCAAATATGGCTATGGGCTTTGAGCAGCTATTTTTGCCCCTTTCAAGAAACCAAGAAGCCATGACTTGTATCTCGGAGGTTTTCAAGCCAAAACTGAAATTCTCTTAGAAATAACAGAAGAAAAGTGCAAAGTTTAAGAAAAAAAGATATGACCGTTCTTTGAAAAAAAGATATCTGTTGGGTAGTGGCATAGCAAGGGTTCTCAATGTCTGGGGGCATAGGCAGTACCTGGGGGCAAAGACAGTACCTGGGGTCAAAGACAGTGCCTGGAAACAATTGCGCTATATGCTAAAAGTAGGCTTGATTATCATTTAAATAGTATTATAGGCCTGAGAAAACTTTGCGCCCCTTTACACTTGTGTCGGTAGAGGTGGGGAGGTGACTATGCCATCTCACCTCCTCTTTTCCTTCATTTCTGCGCCAGGGTCGACAATTACTCAAATCTTGATACTCGTGGATAAGTTAAAATGAAAATTTTTTTTTTGTTATTTTGATATAGTCAACACTATACCTATTGTATGTTGAGTTCTTAATGTTTTAATAGGATAACTGATTTCTTCTCCAGTTTCAGTCGACTGTAAAATCTAATTTTCCCATTGAATGAATAGATCAGAATTATTCTCAGGAGGTAAGTGCAACTGAAAGATTTCTTTTCTCTACTTTTGTGTATTCTGAGATTACTGGTATTTATGTTTTTGCAACCATAAAATATTCAAAGAGTGTTTCTGATGATTGAACCCCTTTTTGTTGTTCGTGTTGCTAACACAACATTTTGGCCGATTCATTCTACCTCCTCCATTAGGTTTACCATCCGAATGTGATGAAGGTAAACAGAATTTTTCCAGTGGTAGCAACGTTGGAAAGATAAGCAAACAAAATCCAGGCCTAGCCAGGATAGGAAAAGATATCACCTAAAAATCACTTTGAATGTTAATGATCTTTCTCAAGAGTGAAAATAATACCATAGAATATGTTTTGAAGCATTGTAGCTTGACCGTTACTCTTAGATTACTAGATTTGATTGTACATGGTTGTTGGGCATCGCTTGAATAGGTTGAAACACCAAAATTGATTTAAAGGTAATTTGTAGTTATTTACAGTGATTAAAATCAAGAATACAACGTATACCTAGGTCTTAATTTCCAGGTCTTTTGTATGTTCAGTGTCCACTAATGTATCATTACTGTAGGCTTAGTTTCCAAAACCCAGCCTTACCATATACCAAGTTCCACAAACCCGATTCCTTCACTTGGTATTAATGATAACAATCTCTGGGGTTTAGTGGACAACATACTCAATAGCCGCACTCTCCCTCCCTCCCTTTCTCTCTCTTTCTCACTCTCTCTCTCTCTCTATATATATATAGATAGATAGATATATATACATATATTTATACATATGAAAATAGGTTGGTAAATTCTGCAATAAGGGTTGAATAGATTTAAGAAAAGTGTAAAAAAAGAAAGCCAAACTTTTTAGTTATGGTTTTGAGTTATGACGGTTCTTGAAAAACCATTACAGGTTTCATACATGTCTTCAAAAAGCTGATGTGATTCTGTTTCTGGTAATTATTTTCCACAAAACATGAACAGTGGAAAATAATGACCAAGAATAGAATTGCATCAGCTGTCTGAAAATATGTACGAACATGTATGGCTTCTTAAAAAGTATTATACCTCAAAACCATAGCTAAAAAGTTTGGCTTTCCTTTTTCTCAAATATATATGTATATGTATATATATATATATATATATATATATATATATATATATATACACATATATATATATACTTACACACACACACACACACACACACACACACACATATATATATATATATACATACATATATATACATATGTATATATACATATAGATATATATATATATATATATGTACTTGAAAGAAAATTCTCACATATAAAGAAGCTAAAAATTTTGAAAATCAGTATATATAAACTATAATGTTTGAGATCATAGTTCCTTATAAATTGAATGCATAAACATGAACTTCTTGCAACCAGCGCACAAAGGAAATTATTGTGCTCACAAAAAATCGTTACCTAAAATAATGTAGTTGATAATGATTACATTCATAATCATAAGTACATTAATAATAATATCAATATACCAGCTGAAACTGTGGAAATTTGATGTGTGTAGACAAGATATAGAGACCTATTATTTCATGTCTCTGCTCTTTTAACCCTTTCGGCTGCATCCCTTCTTATTCTCTCCTTTATCTCTTCCAATTTTTGTTGTCAATCCATGTTTTTATTGAAAAGTCATACAAATGTATTAGTTTCATCTGTGAGAATCTTCCTATCACCTCAGTAAACTTCCTGTCTTTTTTTTCTACCCTCTCTACCTTTCTAATCTCTTTAAAAACTACCTTTTTATTCTGCCTCCCTCCTCCAACTCTCTTTCGAATCTGCCCAACTCTTTTTTCTGCCATCTCTATTCCTACCCACGTATCAATCTAACAAATGATATCTAAATGATATTATAGAAAGAAAGTAATCTCTTGTCTAACTGATTCTGTTAACTAGTCAGTAGTTTTTTCCAAATACCACATTTGTTCATCATGAATTTTGCTGTTTTGGTCAATATTGCTAACTCAAAAAAGCATGAAAAAAATGCCCAAACGCACTGAAAAACACTGTCGGCTATTTTTTTGACATTTCTAATAGCTAGACTGGCCTAAAATGGCTAGGAAATACCTAAACAATGCCAAAAATTGCTGAAAAATTATGTGATAAACAGGCTAAAAATAGTGCTGAATGTTAAATGTTTGCACTGCCAGAGCAGGAAACACATTAAATTTAGAGCTAAATTGACAACACTTTCTCAAGTTTGTATGACACGGACACAGCCATGTTTGGCAGACAGTGTTCATAGCGTGAAGTTTAAGAAAATCTGTTGCAAATTTTGTGGATAGCTCATTGAGTTTTTATTGAAAACAATATTGATTTTCCATATCGAATTCAAAAGAACGAAGGGTATGGAGCATGAAGAACTGCAAGCTTGTCTAGAGTTGAATGACTTGACAAAATAGTCGAAAATGTTTCACCAAAAGCTCATGAGGTCAGGGATGTTCGGCTGCGAGTAATATTCATATATGATTCAGAAACTGGAGTTATCTGTCTGTATTGTTGTGAACCAAATGTTGCTTGAGAATTTGCTAGTTGAAAGAAGTGCGATGATATTTGGAAACTTGTCTTCTTGAAGTGTCATTTGGTGAGTAAATCAGATTTGGACTGTGCACAAAAGGTCAGGCAACAAAACCCGTCATTATCTATTACAAGAGTGTTACCCGTGTTACGTGAGAGTGCAGATGAGCAAAAATGAAAACGATCAAACACAGAGGAGATATAAGTTCTCATCGATAGTGTGTTGATAGCTGTTAAAACGAATAACCCTTTACATTCAGTTCAAAACATTAATGAACATATTGAAAAGTATGTTCTTGTCTCAGATAGTGGCAAAGAAAAAATTATTGCGTTCTGTTGTGAATTTTATTTCCTTTGCAGAGTCTCGGCCAGGGTTAGAGATGATTAAACTAGTTTCCGATGACTGGCTCTTTATTCTGACTCTTTCCTCTGTTTTAGGTTATGTTATTATTAATTACATCATTTTCATTATTATGAAATAGTATAAATCTATATTTATGATATTGTTTTGAAAGAAAAATTGAAAAGATTCAATGAAAAGTAATCCAACAAACAATGATTGAAAGATATATTGATGGGTCTGGTTTGTTACTCACTATTGAGGGTAAATCAATTAAAACATTGATCAATGAATAAGTTACTATACTCCTCTGAGACGCACAGTATCCAATGAAAAGTCTGAATTTTCAAAGAAAAATTGAATACAAACTACAAACCAATTTAGCACAAACTTACGTCGCAAAATTGACTCCCTCACTGAAAAGCTATTTGGTGGGGGTTTAATAAAGATAAATTTTTTTGTAGACATAATCAGGAGCAGGTGTTTAAATTTTCAACCCTCTGGCTCTATTGGTGTGGCATGCATGCGTGATACATACTAATATGCATAACCAGCCAGACTGATTTGAAAACTGAAGAAACTGATTATGAGAGTTTTGGTGACACTCTTGGTTTATGTTTTTTTTTCCCAACAGATACTTGGCACTTTCATTTCATGAATTAAGGTAGTTGCTCAGATCTTGCATACAAAAATTACAATGTAAGATTTTTGCACATGCTGACCACTGAAGATTAGTGGGAAGATTGAGAATTGTTTATTTGAATTTTGTTGAGTTGAAATGAGAATTACTCCATTGGTAGACTTCTCCATAGCATCTTCATCATTACAAGTCAACCATGCCAGTGACTGACACCGCAAACATTTCAAGTGGATTGTTTGCACAGTAATCTCTTATTCTTGCCCTGAGTTCACAAAGGTCTCTTGATCTTGTTACATAAACTTTGCACTCGATGTAGCCTCTCAAAAAGAAATCACGAACCCTAACCCTTACGAGTTCTAATTTTAGTATCATCGGCATAATAATGGTGAATGTATGGATCTTAAATGTCAAAATATTTCTCGGGCATTGAGCTATCAAATAATGTCAATTTTGATGGAAATACAAATACATATTAGGTTGGTGCAAGAATAATTTCATTTTTTGTTATTCCAAACTTTGATGCTTATTCTGGAATAAACCATTATTTAACTATATGAATGGAATATACCATTTTAAAGTGTAAACTTTCTTCTATTTATTCATCGATTTCTTTTCATTATTTATTCTGATTTATTTGAGGCTGTCAAATCAAAGATGGAATAAAAGAAAATTTGAGCAATTTTGCTGTATGAGTTCAAAATGGTATGTAAAACGACGGATATTAAGAAAGAGACGAGAACCTCGAAGACGTGGGCATCCTTCTGTGATCCACAATATGTCAATTATGAGGCAGACATACACAAAACAACTCAAGAGGTTGCAGAGGAACTAAATGTTGACCATCCAACAGTTGTTCAACATTTGCACAAATTAGAAAAACAAAAAAGCTCAACATGCCATGCAAATAACCCTGGGAAAATTGAATGAAGCAGGCTATGAAACTTCAGCTCATCCAGTTTACTCACTAAAACTCTCTCCAACTGATTACCACTTTTTCAATCATTTCTTGGTTAGGTCAAACAACAAAGAAGCAGTTCAAAATGCTTTCAAAGAATTCATTGGTTCCAAGACCCCAGAATTCTATACTTTGGGAATAAATTGATTTGTTCTTAGTTAGCAGAAATGTGTGGATTCTGAAAGTTCTTATTTTGATTAATAACTAGGCTGCATATGTATATACACTACTCTAAAGTTGATGGTGAAAAAACACAATTTATTTTCCACCACACTCATATATAATAGATGGATGTTAGCATTTACAAATATACATATATGTATGTATCAATTTATATAAAGTATATATGTATGTCTTTATCAACAACTAATATAAAGTATACATTCTTGTATCAATCAACAACTTATATTAAGTATATACGTATGTATCTATCGACAATTTACAAAAGGTATATATGTATGTATGGATGTATTTATGCACACTCACATATCTATATTTTATATCCAAAGATTGGAAAAGGGAAAGAGAGGAGAAGCAAAATGATATTTAGTAATATATATATATATATATATATATATATATATATAATATTTAGTATTATGTGTTTATTTCATAACTTGTTCGTTAAGCATTTGGATCAGTCAACTATAAAGTGAAGCAAATGCAAAACAAAATAATACAAATCCACAAGTATCCAATTCCTTTTTTGATTTCCTTTTCCTGCAAGCAAAAAAAAAAAAAACTGGTCTGGTTGGTCACTCAATAGAAACCGTCTGGTGATCAATGTCTTTTGAGAGTATACTGCATTGGGAGCAATCAATTAACAAAATTGGAGAAAAGGTTGATCCAAGTGTAAGTCACTTCTGACACCTGTTTGGTAGTAATCATTAAAAGAGTCCAGTTTTTTCAAAAACCAAATGTGAATGTTGCAAGGATACAAACTACAAGATCAGTCTAACATAAACTGATATTTCAAATTGGAAAAACATTTTTTTCTTGGCATCATCATTTTTTTAACGTTAGACATGGACCTTCTCCAGGATTCGCCACACTTCTCTATTGTAGATGTTGTGGAGCCAGTATTTTCTAAATTTATCTTCTTAATCTCTCCGTCTTGCATTCCGTCGGCTTCAGTTTTGCATATGATCTCTGGGGATCCATGTTGTGAGTTGGGATGTCCATCTGTTGTCTGCCATTTTTGCAACATATCCTGCCCATTGCCATTTACGTTTTTGATAGATTCTATGATGTCTCTGACTCCCGTTTTCTCCCTGATATACTGTGCAGTCTTTTGATCTTTCCATGTGAGGTTGAACATGATTCTCTCATGTGCATGTTGCATGCTTCTCAATTTACGGGTCTGTCCCTTGGTTAGGTCCCATGTTTCAGCTCCATAAGTGACTATCGGGAGGATACATTGGTTGTATACTTTTCTTTTTAGGATTATTGGGATCAACTTGTTTTTGAAGGTTGAGCTTACTCTGCCAAAGGCTTGCCATCCTAGGGTGATTCTTTATTTATAGATGTTTAAATTTCAGCCCTGTAGTTACCTTGCTGTAGCTGTATGTGTGGTACATACATAGTTATATACATATGCCAGATAGCTATCCAGACCAACCTAAAAACTGAAGAAACCTATGTTGACAGTTTTGGTTGCTGGTTTCCAAAAATTCTTTGCAGAAATTCAAGCCATCTTTAATTTCCTATCTCTGTGAAATGCATCCAAAGTGATGACATCCAATTAGCATCGATTGTTATCCTTCTATGCCTTTATTTCGATTCTTCAATACCCACTGACTTGCCTATTTCCATTTAACAAGAATTCCCTTCAGTCCTCTCATTATAATTTTAAAAAAATGGAATCGTAACATCCTCCTTCTTCATGATTCGATTTTTATCTCTTTTTCCAAAGAATCACAATGGGATGATTTGCTGTGAATTACAGCCATTGTTAAGTGGTTGTTTCTCTTTTTGTTTTGCAAAGAAAAAAAAGGGGAGATAACTTGTAAATTTGTCACAGCTTGTTTGAAGATGTCAAGTCTTTTACAAATCTGGGTGGCTCTAAGTTTAAATATACCTTTTGTAGCAATATTTGTCCATTTTTTTCATCTCCAACCTGAACAGAATTATGCTTTGTGTTCAAGATGTTAATATCAATATCTGACCTTGTTCATTCTCAGATTCAGTTTTTTGTATTCATTTGGATAAAATATACAGTTTTGCTCATCTGTATATGTATGCTATATAGATATAAAATAGTTATTTTGCTTATATACGAATGTTATTCGGATATGAATTAATTATTTTATTCATATATATGCATATGTGCATTGTATTGATAAAATAGTTATTTTGTTTATATATATTGTATTGCTCATAAGTATTTGAACTAAAGCAAACATTGTGTTTCTTGCCTGTGATTGCATTCTTTCCAAAATGTGTATTTGCCTAATTTAGGACTATCTAACTTACGAGTTTGGCAACACTTCCAATTAACAATGATAGTCAACTGATCAAACATTTCAATTAATTTAAAAAAGATTTTCTAAAGATTAGCATAGGGAACATTAAAACATGCTTAAATTTTAGTACTTCTTGTCTCAAGTTCCTGTTTTTAACTCTTAAAACCATACATGCAGAATTTCTGTTTGTTCAAACACTCATGAGCTCTACTGCATTTTGGTTTTTTATTTTTCTGTGTTGTAGTTACTCAGCATCATTTTCAGAAAGTTTGATCACCTTGAAGAATTATCATACAAAAAATCTGCACACATCTACAATTACATACCAATATCTTTATGTATAAAAATGAATTTATGTATGTCTGTATGTCTGTTTCAAGTTGTGGAATACAATTTTGCACCTAGAAAGCTGAAATTTGTCGTAGGGATACATCTTTTCTCAGCGAAGGTCATAGGTTGTGTGATTTCTTGACAATGTATGTAAGTAGATCAAAATGCTCCCTTTAAATTTCACCAAATTTTGCTTATTTTACAAAAAAAAGTTAAATAATATACATAACTATTTTCAAATTTTTTTTGCCTAATGGGAGAAGACTTCTCTTCAAAAAACTTTCAGCAGATAAATATTTGTCTTTACGGTCGAATAATATCTTAATACATTTTATTTGTACCCAAGGATCTAAACACTGTTAACAAAGAAGTATTCCTACTCTAGTCTAGGGTGCAAGAAAAAAGGCCCAAAACTTTGTAACTGTATTCCTACCAAAGCCAACTTAACAATAGAACTGATGCGCTTCAAGATTTCTGTGGGAAAATTACTCAAGCACCTCCTAGACAACCCACCAACACCTGGATACACTTATGTAAATGACAAGAGCATTCTAGAGTATACTGTACGTCGATGACATTCATGGAGATGATGTTGGAGAGCCAACCTTCACCATATCAAAGTTATCAAAGTTTATTGCTTTCTTTTATTTCTTAATTTTTGTTTCAATATTTACTTTTTCAAAAATATCAGAGACCAAATATACTTTTCTATATCCAAATCAAACTCTACTATGGCGTAGGTGTTGTGCAAAACAATAACCAGAAACTTACATGTGATGAAAACAGATTAAAAGACATTGATAAGACACAAACTAGAATAATGTGGTCAGTTATGGGTACCAGAAGTTTGACAAGAAAACTGGAAGAATCTTTGGGATATAGAAGGGTGAGGGTCAGAGAAATTTTTTACCAGAGTTATAGAAAGTATTGATGATATAAGGTCAACGGAAAGTCAGAGGAAATTCAGGGCTCATAACCCTTTTTGAAAATAGAATGTGCGGAGATTTAATTGAAACTTCCTAAATATCAAATAGTTATAATGATTATGGTAAGAACTTATTCATCCTGTTTAATAGAATAAATAATCTAATGAAATGCCCCAATAAATCTTTGGAGATCTTGAGCAAAAGATTTCTGCACTACTGGAATAAATTGCCCGAATATGCAGAGAATAAAAGTAGTATTAGCAGCTATAAAATAGCATTGCCAAAATTTGAGAAAATTACATAAAAGATGGATTAAGTGATCAGTATTAGGAACTCTTTGAGGAAATATTCAGAAGAAGTTGAGTTGTCAAGTTCACAGTATAGGAAGCCGATGTAAGATTAGGTGATGTTGAACTACAATAAAGTTTTTCAATGTTGATAAGACAATATATTATAATGAGATGCTCATAGAGGCATTATATATAAATAAAAAAAATCATGTTAACATTTTCAGGAACTTTTATTATAGCCACCATGTTTAATTGCAAATTGTGTTTTCTTTTCCTTATAGACATTATTTCATCCTCAATAAACAAACCATTTTGTAGTTCCTGCAAGCACTCTTTGGTAGGGATCTGTCATTCCTTTTTGTGCCTTTTTTCCCAAAATAGGGTCCTCTTTAACTTCTGCTTATAAGGAAGAGAACAAGGTATCTAAAGTTAAGCCTGGTAGAGGATTTATAATGTTTTAGAACTGCTTTACTGTAGTAGTGGTGGAAGCCTTGACAATATTGAAGGAGGAATCATGAAATCAAGAAACTATTAATGAGTTTTAGAACCACAATGTAAAAAAACTAGGTTTGGTTCAAAGATCATAAGTGCTCGAATTACTTTTTGACTGTTCATGTTTAAATGACAATTCTCTATGAAAATGGAATTCATCTGTACACACACACATATATATATATATATATATATATATATATATATATATATGTGTGTGTGTGTGTATGTATATATATATATATATATATATATATATGAGAGAAATGATATTTACAAGGACATGTACCCTATTGCTTGAATGTTTATTATTTCCTTTGGATTCAAAGGAAATAAAGGATTGCGGGTTGCTGGAGAGTGCAAGAGGCATGGAATGTTTACATTCAGTGGGTACATGTCCTTGTAAATATTTTTCATACATATTAATAGCTTTATTTATGGTGTTAGATATTGAGCACTCTGATTAAAAATCTACAATGGATAAAATCAGTTATCATTTGTTTTCTGTTTTTTATTATGAATTGAGAAAATATATGGATTATTTACACTATATATATATGTATGTGTATATATATATATATATATATATATATATATATATATATATATATATATATATATATGTATATATTTGTTTACATAGACTTCCATGCATGAACTGTATCTATGAGTGTGTATACATATAAACACATAAGATATATATGTATATACATATAAGATATAGATCTGTGCATATGCATATAGATATGTATGTAAATTTATATATTTGTGTTCATATGTGTATATATATGCACAGATACATGCACACAGACATCCCACCTGATGTACTATACCCAACCTACCCACACAATCTAATACTAAACCACTACCCAACAATCCTGAGATCTTATGGTCTTTCAGAGACTTACAACTGCTGCTACTTTTATATCCTGCCACAGACCAATACAGACATCACCACCAACAGAACAAAGTCCCAGACATCATGTTGACCCTAAACAAATCCTCCTCCTTGATTCCAATTTTTGCTCCAAAAGCAAAACATCTGATGTTATATTTATTTTCTACATTTTAAGCACTAAAAGGTACATAGGCTCATACCAAACACTACTGAATATAGGAATACCTGTGGAAACATGTATAGCACACCAAATAGTTCATTAATGGATTGATTAGTAAATAAACAAAGTCTCCATTCACTTTTACTCCTGAGCCTGTCTCACATCCTATTGTTCGCATATAGTTATTCATGTATATGTATACAGGCACCCAGACATGCACCTGTGCATATTAATGTACATACATTTGTATAATCATACTATCCTCACATAATTGAATAACAATGGAAAGAAAAAAAAATTGACCAAAACCTTGAGTGCATGTTAGCTGCGGAATTCCATATGTTGTCACAACATGAATAAGTCTTCAATTTACAAATTTCATATTTGGCAATTCTGTTCTTTTGGGAAAATTTTCCCGTTTCAAGTATAAAGAAGAAAGATATATCGAGAAAAACTGAAAAAAGAAAATCTCAAAACCTTAGATAATGACAGATCTGGTTAGTCACTGAATTGAAACCATCCCTTTTGGCTACATGTTATGTTGAGGGTAATCAATTGAAAAATTGGAAAAAAAGGTTGATCAGCGAACAAATCATATCTCTTGCATCTTGTTGGGTGTTGAACACTGAAATAGTCAGGATTTTTGAATAACAAATGTGAATGCTGCTGGACACAAACTGAGGGACCAATTTAGCATGTACTTACAGGTAACTCCACTAAAAACCTATTTTAGGGGGAATTTTCAAAAAGCAAAAGAATTTTTTTCTAGATGCAATAAAGAGCAAATGTTTGAATTTTCAGCCTTGCCCACATACATACATATATAGTTGGCCTGACCCATTTAAAACTGAAGAAACCAACGTTGATGTTGACAGTTTCTAATTTTCAACTACATTTGATTATCTGTCTTTTTCTCATGATTTTTTGCAGATTGATTCAAACAGTTTCCAACAATAAATATTTTCTGTATCTTCAGTTTTAAAAAATATTTTTTCATCTAAAAAAAATTCAGAATTGGTTCTTGAATTTATTAAATTTGAAATGACATTATTTTATTGCAAAACATTTCCTTTTATGCTAAGAAATATAAGTATTCATATCTACATGAATATATAAGCATTGCAAATTATAGATATACATATTCATTAATATCTCCATCTTTGATATATTTATAATTGAATACATATATATAAATGAGTGCTTGTATATCTATATCTATATCTATACACATATATACATATGTATATATATGTGTATGTGTATATATATATATAATATATATATATATATATATATATATATATATATATATATATATATATATATATATATATACATATATATATATGCCAGCTCAATGCTCATTCCTTTATTCATTTGCATGATCTAAGGCCGCTCGATCTGATACCAAGTTCCATCAGTGTCAAGCAAAATTAAGTTCCAATTTTGGGATATAAATTCTTCATTTACTGATCTTTCATACTGTTGGCATGGGGATAAAAAATAATCTGGTCAAACAATTGTAAAATAGAGAAATGAGTTTCCTTAAACTCCTGTCTTATGATGAGAGTGTAGTTAGCTCAGTTGGTAAGAGCAGAGTCTGCATACTTCCAAGGTGGATGTGGGTTTGATCCCTACAAGATACTCATTTCTTCAATTATTTATTCAATCGAACGCTGCTTGGTTTTGTCAAACTTAAGTTCCTACTAAAATGTCTTAATGATTGTCATATTCTGTTCGATATAAATTGTCCATCTATTGATATTTAATATGTATACATGTAATATATGTATGTTTATATATTCATAAAACCAGATGTGCAATAACACTGAAAAATTTGTTATGCAGCACAAAACTATATCACCCTAATTTATAAAATGATGATGCTCAAGATAGCAGTGAGTAACATTGTTTTGTTACAGGAGAGGCTGTTTTCTGCAATGCAATTCATGTTCTTTATGTTTGCATTTATATATAAATATAAGTTTGCTACATTATGAATAATTCTGACTACTTTCTATTTCCATTAATACATATGGTGAAAGTGGCCAGGGTGTGAGTTCAATTCTCTCTGTGGGCTTGCTCTTTATTTCCCTATTATGCTATTTAATTGTTGCTGCAGGATTATGGCCTGTACCAAAGTTAATAAAGAGCAACTGAAAGTTAGGATGAAGATAAAAACTAGTTAAAATCAATAATAATGTTGCGATACCTAATCCCAGAATAAAATTCAAAAAGTTAACTTCATGAGTTCAAAAATAATGTAAAATATAACTCACAAACAAAATCATTTTAAATTTCAGATTTTACTTCACGTTTTTCAGTACAGACGTTCATAGCATCTCGTAACCTGAGGAATCTACAAAATGTATATTTGCAGCTGGAATAAACTTGAAATGAATTACAATTTCAACAAATTACTAACAATAGTCAATGATTCTACTTCATATAAATGCTTAAACACATACATTTTCATACTTCTTTAATAAAAAAAAGACTATTCTCTTGAAAATATATTTCAATCTAAAACTTGACGAGCTTCTATAGAAGTAAGAGAAGCATACTTCTCTAACTTGTTGAAACTATCTTGAAAGCTATATTCTGTTAAATTTCTTCAAATCATTCAAAAGAGCAAGGAGTCTTTGAAATTAAAGAAAGAGTCTCAGAATTTTGGTATTAATGCAAAACAAAGTATTCCAGTTCATATAAAGCAAATGAAAAGAAACCAAATTTCAATGTACTTGCATTTAGTAATTTCTTTGCCATACTTGAATGACAACAGAGGTATTTACCCCTTTTTAACATTCATAGCAAACTATTGAAAATAAATAATTCCACAGGCAATGCACAACTTACATATAATATAGTCATAAAAAACAGTTATGAAATCCCAAACACGAACCCTTATATTGAATCACTAAGCAGCCATGTGGGTTACCAATTTTCTGTCTTTAATCGTCAATGTATGTGTGTCTTTGGATGCTCTTGGTCACATTTTTAGGGCTACAACCTCACAAGTTTGCATGAGTTCACCACTTGGCACCATCTAAAAACTGATTTTTTATCTCAAAGACGCTTTTTGGGATTCTCTACAGCCATTTTGAACCAACAATGCCCACATCTTGCTCTGGTATTTTTTCGAACATAGTTCCAGGTGAAAGATCCATTTTTTGAGAAAATTTTTGATAACCTTTTTAAATAATTAGTTCTGATACACCTGCAAGCTATGGTGATTCATTTATGCAATTTGTATTTATTTTAAAGTTATTCATAGTTCATATTTTAACTAGTAAATAAATAATGTATGATCATTTCATATGATTACCAGTTTCATGAATAAATAAATCTCTGTTAATTATATTTTAAAAATATAACATGTAAAAATAACGGCAATTTTAACTGACCATCAGACGGAGTGACAACATGATGACTGCCTAAAAATTTCTCATATAGTTTTTTGGTAATTCTTCTTTCAAATGAAATATCTAACTGTCCACACAGTATCTCTAAAAGTGCTCAATGAATTTCAGGGTAAAAAGATGGGCAATGGGTTGGAAAAAAGTGCTTAGATTTTGGCTTGGATCCAGGAATTTCTTTTGATTAAGTAATATTCTCTATGGATTTCAATGAAATTTCATGGAAGGATGGACAATAGGTTACAAAAATAGTGATTAAATCTTGGGGTGGATCCATGTACAATTATCTCCCCTACAATGAGGTTATATGCCCACACCACATTTCACAAAGATTCCATGTCTATTCACACAGTATCTCCATGGAATAGGCCGCAGAAAAAGTAATTAAATTTTGGGAAGATCAATGCACAATCACCTCCCCTCTACCGTAGTCATATTCCTATATCACATAATATAACTAAAAGTTCATGCTAATTTTCTCCATATTATTCCACAAACTCTGAACTCTAAAATTGAAAACCAAACATGTCAGGATTGTTTGTAAATATGGGCTTATGCCATGACATTCAATAATATAGGAGTATCATGATAAATAATGTATAACATATTAGTACAAAAAGATTACCAACATTCTAGATATCCTGGGAAGAGACCAAATTCTGGAAGGGTGGTCACACCATGAGATACCACCTTAAATGACACCAACCATAGGCCTGTCACTGTTAGTAAGTAATGCTTTTCAAAAAGGAGTCTGTAGAAACTAACCGTTTTCTTTCTTACAATTATTTGCTATTATTTCTTGTGTTCCACCATAGTCACTTCTCCAATCATCTGCAGGTTGTTTATTTTTTCGGCACTTCTTTTCTCCCCAAGACAATGTTGTTGTCTTGACCATTGTAATGAAATCAAGTTGGCATCATTTTTGAACACATGGTATTCGTTCTGTTTCCATAATAACCCAACTTGAAAGTGAAGATACAAAGTCCGAAAGAAAAAAGATCATAAAAACTATCTTCAAAGAGGTTTTTGGATGATTGAACTTGTTTTTATTTTTTCTGCTGTTCTCCCAACGTTTTGGCCAATTGATTCTATAGCTTTCTTCAGGGTTGCATCCATATGAAAAGAAAGTGACAAAAAAAAAAGAGCCTTCCTCTTCTCATATGGATAGTACGCCTAGAGAAGGCCATTGAACTGATCCACTGAAATGTGGGGACAGCAAAAAACAAGAAGAAGGAATTGCCTGATTAAAGATTAAGCAAAGGATTATAAAGTGATGAAGAAAAAAGGTATGAATCTGGAGCTAAAGCAAGAATATGGAAAAGTCAGAAAAGTGATGAATATGGAAAGGTTTGAGAAAACCAATTTTGAATGAAGATCAGGAGAGATATAGAGGTTAGAATGAGTTTCAAGAGAAAAAGGAAAGGATGAGGGATGAGATGACTTATTTGTCCTTTTGTGACAGGTAGAAGTAACAAACTTTTGGCAGAAGAGGAGCATCTTCCCAGGGGACCTCACAATGTGACTGCAAACTGGCGAGAAGTGGAGTGATGTTATCCTTCAAGTGCTTAGATTCCCTTGTTATTCATAAATAAAACATTTTGGTGTTATTCTCAACGAGAACTGAGTGTCTGTTCTTTTCCACTCCATCTTGTACTGACCCAAACAAAGTTTCTGCGTTGAGGGATTCCCAGCAATGAATTTTCATTCCTTTTTTTTTTAGGTTAATAGGCACATCGAAAGCCTGACTCATCTCTGTCCGGAGATGTGATGAATTACGGTATAGGTCAGGTCTTATTAGACAGGCAGTTACCCAAATAGTTATCAGAATTTTCTTCTCTTTTTCACCCCATTCATTTTTTTTATAGATCTTCCTAGAGGAAAATACCGTTTGGCTTCAGCTATTTTATCATGATACTAGTTTACCCATCAAGAAAGACAGCTCCACTTGAATAATTTTGCAATTATATATATTGTCAAATCCCTTGGTTGAATATGTTGGTAAAAAAATCAACTTGAAGAAGTATTCTTACAATTGTTATGATGAGTTGGTTAGCGTGCAGTCTGATATTTAAACCAACATATTGGATTTGATATTCACATGGGCAAATTCTCAATAGAAATGACACAAGTGAGTCTGGTCTGTTGATACAATTATTGATCTCTCATCATCAAATATGTTTTTGGGTGACCTACATATGTGAGCCCTTTGTTGAAAAAAAAAAAATCAAATGATGTGTAGCATAAAATAATATCCATTTACAATTCATTATGATCATACCCTATATAAAAAAACCAAAGAACATTTATAATGACATATTCCGAGGAAAAATGATGCTATATATTTTAAAATCATTGCTTAAAGGGAGGTGGGGAGCCATATTCATGTATCTGTTTTATCTTTAAATCCCCAAAACGGTTATATGGTAAAAACTGTTGATCTCAAAAAAAAAAAATTCACACATAGTGCCAAAATATCAAATTCTGTGTAAAAAATGAAACCAACTGGAAAAATTCACGTAAATTTAAGATATTTGAGATTAATTTTGAAAAATTTTAGAAATATATTTTGTATTTAAAGTTTTAAAGCTTTCTCGACTATAAATATGTATGTATTATTAAAAAATGGATTCATGATTTGACAGAATGATTACAAATTGTGTTATATTATATAAAACTCTTATTTGAAATTATCATCTGTTATTACACCATGAATGTACCATTTGGCCAACACAATGTAAACAGAATAAACAATCAAAGAAAATGAAGTTGCCGCAGGAAGCAAGATGGGAATCAGGAGTTGAGACAGATATTTGGCCTTTGCATTACCAGCAGCTGTTTAGCTCAATGGTAAGAAGAACACTACATTAAAGTGACTACCCTATGAGTAAAACATTTGATTCCTGCAGCAGCACCATTTTCTTTAATTGTTTATTCTATTGTCTAGGCTAAATGGTACATTCATCCTGTAATAATTGGTGATCCTTTCAAATACGAGTTTCTATATAATATAATGCAATTTATAACCATATATGTATATATATATATATATATATATATTTCTGTCAGATCATATATCAATTTCTTAATATATATATATATATATATATACTTATATAATAGATACTTGAGGAATCCTTGCAATAAATTTGTTTCACATTTCTCTGCTATTACCAAGTAATAAAAATCAATACAATATCTTATATATACTCCATTTTTGTATTTTAAATCCTTTCTGGCATTCTATATATGAATTTAAAAAAAAAATATTGTATTACGTTCAGAGTTCTGGAATTGAAATCTAAAATAAAATCATTTTAAGGTTAGGTAGATACATATGTTTATAATGTATATTGAGCGTAAAATACATTTATAAGAGAAATTACTTTAATCTAAATGTGGTGTTGTTTATTTTTGTTGTTATCTGATGCATGAATATCTACACACACACATGTATATATGTATACATATATTTATATGTATATATATATATGTGTGTATATGTATATGTATATGTATACATACACACACACACACACACACACATATATATATATATACACACATATATATATATATATATATATATATATATACATATGTATATATATGTGTATATATATATATATATGTGTGTGTGTGTGTATATATGTATATATATATATATATGTATATATAAATATATATATATATATGTATATATAAATATATATATATATATATATATATATATATATATATATATATAAAATCTATGTGGGTGTAAAAAGTACATACATACATCCACACAACAAACATACATACATGTACATAAACTGTTTTTGTGTGTGTGTGTATGTATGTGTGTGCACACACGTGTGTGTATGTGTGTGTGTGTGCATACCCATGTAAGTGTGCATTATGAGAGATTTCAAAAAAAGATGAGGAGAGAGTGACAACAGTAATTAGACTGGATTAATTAAACTACTGCTCCCCACATCATTAGGAAGCAATTACTATGCAATTAACGATAATTAGTTTTATCTGAATGACGTCTGTCAATTGTAAGAATTGTGAGTGTTTAGTTGTCTGAGTCAGATGACAAAATTAGGTGCTTTAAAAACCTGGTTTCTACAACCTAACAAAAATAACATTAAACAGAATGATTACGTAGTTCATCAAAAGGAGAAGAAATCAAGCAAAGTATCAATCTGGGTCGGCAAAGGTTCACCAGAGCAAGCTCAACCTTAAAGAATAAGAAAATCATGTTAGTCCTAAAAAGAAGGGTACATAAGCAATGCATCCTCTCAGTAGTCACCTATGGAGCTGAAACATGGAACTTAACCGACAGATTCACCCTCACACTGGGAAGTGTGCAATGTGCGTGGGAATGAATCATGTACACATGGAGAGATTACAAGACAGCAATCAAAGATATAATAGAGTCCATGAGAAAACTCAAATGACAATGGTCTGGTCATGTTGCGAGATGGTACACAACAGCTGGACATAATGACTCACAATATGAATCTTTAGAGATCATATGTGAGACTGCAACCAGCAGAAAACAAGATGGCTTAACGAACTAGACAAATTCAGAAAGTACTGGCTCCGAGATCTGGTGAATCCCAGAGAAGGTCTACATCCAATGACTGATGCTAAAAGGCTGATGATGATGATGATAGTTTATATTCGTATGTTGCATAAATGAATCCCTATAGCCTGAGAATATAACAAAACTAATTATCTAAAAATTTATCCAAGAAAAATAGATCTTTTATCTAAAATTATCTAAAAAATACCAGCACAAGAATTTTGGCATTGTTAGTCTTTAATGTCCTTAGAGATGATTAATGATAGCCACAAGTCTGGTTACTCATTTAATAGAAACTGTCACATAACCAACACCATCAAAATTTTTCATTTTATACTTTTGATGGAATGATCATTTATTTTTGTTGTGGAAGTTTTAACAGGGATCAACTTGAAAACACAATCGGAAACAAACAAATCTATTACAGAAACAAAAGTTGCCGAATGCTGTCAAAAATTGTATAAACAACGTTGTAGGTTTTTAACAGAGTCTGTTCTTTTTCTTATTATTAATGAAATATCTTTATATAGATATTTGGAAAAGAAATCCTCATTCTGTTTTGCCCATGCAGGGTTGGGGGTCAGGACTCCCTTGATTCCCCTGCCTGAACTCTAAATCTTAGACTTTTGACATAGTTAATTGTGGCTGGAACTTCTCTGAAGTCAAGTTAAGACAAGAAGTAAAACCAATAATTGAATAATGATTTTTGCCAAATGCTTTTGACACTTTGCCATTACAAACTAATCTCTAATCAATATTTTATGGATTTCTATAAGTTATTGGACAACTTCATTTTTTCAAAGCGGAGAGAAGGAAAAAACATGACATTTTAAAGCAGTTGTACTTTCTGAAAGTCTCGGAAGATTTATTTTCTTGCAAAACTATAAATAACTAGTTTATCCATGATTCCAAAAAATGAAAGTAGTATTTAAGTAATTTCGCGATGGCATTGTACTTAAAAGTATCAATAACATCATGTTACTATGCATTTTGAGAAACTGCCAACTGCCAACTGAAACTGTCTATCAGTCAACACTGGTTTCTCCAGTTTTTAAGTGGCTGGCTAGCTATTAGAAACTGTTGATCCAAACTGTCAACAAAGGTTTCTCTCGCTGTTTAAGTTTGTCCAGCTGGCTGGCTATGTATGTTTCATGCATATAACCCATATCAATAGAGCTAGGGTGCAGAAAATTTCAACATTTACTCCTTATTATGACAATAACACCTTTTTTTACCAAGTTTTCACCCTAAATAGGTTTATAGTGAGGGTTCAGTTTGTGAAGAAAATTCAAGCAAAAGTATTCCCTAGTTTGTGCCATTTGTTTTTTCAAAATTAAGTTGAGAGAAGTAAATTATTCATTGATCACCCTTTCTCCCAATATTTTGATTGATCACCCCCAACATGGCTTGCAGCCAAAATACATTGGTCATGTGACGGTTTCTTTTGAGTGACTAATCAGACTTGTCTATCTATCTATATGTCACATGTACTGGCTATCCCAATGGAGCTAGAAGGCTGAGAATTTGAATGTTTTCTCCTTATTATGTCTAGAAAAATGTTTTCTTTTTGTCTTGTAAAATTCCACACCCCCAATGTTGGTCTTTAGTGGGGAGGAGGTTCAATTTGCCATGTAAGTTTATCCTCAATTGATACTTCTTTGTGTCTGGTAGCATTCATGCTTGCTTTTCTTAAAATTCAGACTGTTTTTATTGATCACTACCCCAACTAAAATATGAGAGAAGAAATGTTTTTTGTTGAAAGTTTGGATTTTTTAATCATCATCACCTGACAGTTGGTCGCATGAAAGTCTCTAATGAGTGACTAACCAAAAATGTCTCATTTATGTTCAGCCAGAATGGGCCTGAATTTTTTTATGCTTTTATTCTCCTCAAAGATTGGGGTTATACAGTCTTCCTACATCCATTCCATCAAAAATTGACCCACTGCTTGACTAAGCAAAGCTCATTAAACAGTGATAGAAAATAAACTTATCATTTTTAGTCTCTTTCACATCTAGCAGATTGATGTATCATCATTTTGCAAGATTGGTAATATAGATGTCTTGTTAGTAGCATTGAATATTAAGATAGAAATTATCATGAAAACATGTCTGGTTAGTCACTCAATAGAAACTGTCACATTTGCAACATCTTTAGGCAGCATTCCTTGTTCGAGGTGATCATTTGAAAAAAATTTGAAAAAGGTGGCAGTGATCACTAAACGATCTGAATTTAACAAAAACAATCAGTGCTATCCAGCATAAACTGACATTGTATATCAGATCCCCAACTAAAAACCCATTTTCAAAACCCATTTTCAAAACCAATTTTCAAAAACTTGAGAAGAAGAGTTTTTTGTAGACATATCAAGGTGTAAATGTTCAAGTTTTCAACCATTTACCCCTATTGGTTCAGCCTGTGTACATGATTCATACATAAGCAGCCAGCCTACCAGCCAGCCAGCCAGCCAGCCAGCAAGTTGAACTAAGTTAAAAATTGAGAGACAGTTTTGGTTGATGGATTTCAACTCGGAGTATTCCATCCATGACCTTGAGAAGAGCTAGGAACATTCCAACATTTTTTGACAATTGAATTCTTTCTTTGTCTTCTTGATATTGTTACTATGATATTCATCTGAAGAAGGCTGTATAATGGATCCACTGAAACATTCTGGTGGTAACATCAACAGCACAAAGAAGGAGTTCAGTTGTCTGAAAAACGGTAGTTTGGTAGGGTCACAGCACTTTGGTATCAAAAAACAAGAACCATAAGTTCAACAATGCATCCACCACTGATGGTAGTAATAGCAGAAGGAGGAGGAGGAAGAAGAGCAGGAAGTCTTTCTTTGAGCCAATTGATTCATACTTGTAAAATATTGTGGTATGGAAATATTCAGTAAATATTATTTTCAATGAAAATCATAAATGGACATTTTTGGCTTGTTTTTAAATATAAAAATGAGGACCTTGTACATTCTATAATGGCTTCATTAGCAGTGACTAGAAAAAATTGATTAGAGTTGACATTCTTTTAATGACATCAGACCTTTTAATGACCTCAGACCTTATCATTCTTTCCTACTTCTGTTGTTATATATAATTGGGACTGGTCGACAGACCAATAAAGCTGCAGACTGATCAATTGAAAAGGATCTTATAAAGATGTGTGAACACATCCAAAAATATTTTGAATATTTCATCACCAATGAATTGGGTGAACAGAAAAATCCTAAAACGGATTGTTATATTGCTGCAAATAAAGTATCGTTGATTTCTTGGGAACAGGTAAAGTTACGAAACAGGAGAGAGAAGGATGAAAATAGAGAGTTGAAGTCGGGAGACAAGCAACAAGCTCGTCAAACGAAAAGGACACCTGTTGTTGAAAGAAAATCTGTTGACGTAAGCATACCAACACATTGTGAATCTGTGAACACCCACACTTTGCATTTTGCCGACTTTCTTTTGAGACCACATATTGCTGATTCCTGTGCACTATGATTGAGGGTTAAGGGTTGAGAATACACATGCCAAAATGAAAACTCATATCTACATGCTTTATCCCGTGAGTTGTCGAGTATAGAAATACACTCTGCAGAAAAACAAATATCTCCTTTATTCTCACATTCTTGAGGCTAGAACTCAAAAATACAAGGCAGTTACAATGCCAAAAAATGTGCAGGTCTTTAATTAATTCATCATCATTGTTAGAAGCTTTTTGGTATCTTGCCGGACCTCTCTAGCATGGGTGTTGCATAGCCAGTACTTTTTGAATTGGTGTAGCTCATCGTGCCATCTAGCTTTCTGTCGATCATAATATCAAATATTATCTTTTGGGATCCACATTGAGTCATGATGTCAAATGTTTATCTGACTTTCTAGCAACATGACCAACCATTTGAGTTTTCTAATGGTACCTATGATATCTACTGTTTTTTCTGTTATATACAGTGTTGTCTTGTGATCTCTCCATATGAAGTTGAGGATGATTCTCTCCTGTGCATGTTACATGGTTTTCCCCTTGAGGGTCAATCTTTTGGTTAGATTCCATGTTTCAGCTCCAAAGGTGACTTCTTTCTAGGACTAGTCGAATTTTCTTGTTCTAGAAAGTAGAACTAGCTCTACCAAAAGCTTACTCACCTCAAATGATTGTTCTTTTGTGGATTTTATGGAGATTTTTTTGTCTTCAGATGTAGTGGTTTACTTTCTTCAATTCTATGTTTTCAATTATGCTTGTTGTGTCCTTGTGCTGAATGAAAATTCTCTCTGCCTAAATTTATCTTGCAGTCTCCCTTGGACTATCAGCTTTCAAATGTTGCTAATACTCTACTACTATCTTGACTCAGATCACTTGGCCTTCCTTTTCTCGCGGTTATAACCCCTTTGCCTTCTCTTTTTTCAATTAGACTTTGATCCTACGTAGAACACATAGTTAATCTGGTCCTAAGCAGAAATGCTGATCCATGAATAAATAATCTCTTTATTTTCAATGAGTAATATTCTAGTTATAATATAAATAATGATATTTTTGTGTTGAGAGATTTCTTGATATTTCATCTGGCTCTTTCTATTCTTTATAATAATTTAACATGGCTCCTCATGGTGAACTTAATTCTCTGCTGATTACTTTTTAATCAACTGGCTTCATTAAGTTTTAATGAATCAATAAGTTAATTTTCTAACCCTTCATAATTGGTTTTTCTTCTTTTAGTGGGAAGAGGTTCTTGATAATGGAACTCAATATCTATGGCTGAGAAGATGAAATATGTGCTTTTGATTTAAGAAAATAAAGATGAAACAAAAAGAATAAATGGATTTACAATGAAAAATAGTCAAGTGGCTATTGTTTTCATAAGAATCTAATAATTTTATTGTTGAACATTGTTTGGGAGATTTCTAAAATTTTGATGATGATGAAAAGACAAATTCGGTTACTCTTAAAATCATGATGAAATGGTAAACAATCAAAAGATTTAAAGACAGACAGATTAAAAGAAAGTATCTTCATCATTTTTTCTTGCAACATGTCTGCAAAAAATTGTGGAGAGAAGTCATATCATCCCATCAAGGAAGGAAAAAGAAGTCCCACCCACCATCAACCAAAAAGATTAAAGACAATACACTGTACTTACACCTGGCCCCATATATGTCAGCATTTATCCATTGAATGCTAGATAGTACCTCTCCATTCTAAAAAACCTACAGCTAAACAAACTTTTTCAGAGAACTGACTATTTGCATCCTGACCCCTCCTCCCACTATCTCTTCTCACTCTCACATATACAGATAGAAAGACCCTCTGACCCTCCTCTCACAGACCCTTCTTATTTCAGGCTAGATTTGTCCCTCACTTACACAGACCCATACACTTCCTCTCACTTCTACTAAACAACCCACAATACAGGAATATCCCCATTCCTTCCCTCAATCTCAAACATGTAAACAGCATATAATTTTCTCTGAACAGCTACAATTTTCTCAGGAAAAGATGGCTGGTAACCATCGAAATTCATCAAAACGTGTCTACGGGATAAAAGAAATTTTCAAGATTCAACATCTGCTTTTTGTTTGGGTTTTTCCTCATTGCCTTCAAATTGTCATTTTCTTCAACATTCTGTTGGATCATCTCACATTCGCACAACAAATATATATATATATATATATATATATATATATATATATACTTATATAGATACATATATATATATATATACATATATATATATATATATATATATATTTACATATACATATACATATATAGATACACATATATATATATATATATATATATATATATATATATATATATATATATATATATATATATATATATATATATATACAGTACTGTTCATACATATTTGAACAAATGGAAATTTTGCATATTTGGTCTGGTTTCAAGAGTTAAAGGAACCAAATCTTTTGCAGTCAGCTCAGCAAAGCATGCAATAAGCCATGTTTTATAGTTCGTAATGCAAAATTTCAGGAAAAAAATTTGAATCAAATTAAACTGTAAAATGAAATAAAAGTATTATAGTTTTTAAATCCTGCCAAAATTTTGTTCAGAATTAATCAAGGAGATTGAAAAAGCTGACAAAAAATCCGAATCTTGCCAGAGATCTTGTGAAATTGTGGAATATGAAGGTGGGTAGTTTTACAAATCATTGTTGGTGAAGATGGATTCGAAAAATCAAGTGAAAAGACTGGAAATATGAGGAAAAATAAAGACTATCCTATCAAGATGATAGCACTACTGAAAATACTAACAAGACTGTTGAAGTATTGAGGAGACTTGCTGTCACTTAATCTCCAGTGTAACCAGATAGTTATTACTGAAAGGAAAACTCACATAATAATAAAAAGGAAAGATTGAAACTATGAAGACCATGGTGCTGCTGGGGTTTGTAAGAATACTGAGGGAGGGGGACTGGAAATTTGAGACCAACACCCACTCCGAGTCACCAACAACAATAGCTTGAATAAACAAAGCATAAGTGTTAGAAAAGTGAAGGTTGGGAAACAACAAAGTGCAACAATGATGTGATTTATGAGGATGCTGAGAGGAGGGCTTGAGACCTGAAGAGACTTAATGTCACATTTTTCTGCAATGACCACGAGGCATCAGTGAAAGATTGCAAACCACAGAGCTAGTGTGGACTGCGTGAATACTGATAGGAGGGCTGGAGACCTGAAGGGACTTGCTGTCACTTGGTATTCAGTTATTTGGTTTGAAATTGTAAACCACAACACGGTTATTAACCGTGAAAATACTTGGAGGAGGGCTGGGGAACTGAAGGGACTTGCTGTCACTAGGTATTCAGATATTCAATGATGACCACCAGACATCTAGTGGGGTCATACAGGTATATGATGATTACCAGTTTTTTCCCGATCATCTCTAATGAATTCGCATGTGAAGAGTTAAAGATCAGCCAGCAATGTTTCTCCATGCTTTCTTACATGCCATCTCAATCGAGCATCATTTATCAACCAAAACTTATCGAATAGATAGAAATTTGAGGCTCGAAGGCTCGAAATAGAACAACGAGAAGAGTACAGGCAATTTGATGCCTTATCATGTCTAAGACGAAGATATGAAGCAGAAAAAAGGCAAAGAAAAAAACAATAATCACATCATGACGTATGACTAGTGCTGACAGCGGGTTAGAAGAGGCAAAAATAGGTAGGAGTCTATCACGTTAGATACACACCATTTACCCATTGTGGAAATCAAAACCTTCATGTAAATTTAATATATTTCCCTTCAACTCAATTTATTGCAAATTTCTCATTTTTCATATAACCTAATTTCAGAACTATTTCTGCAATATGAAATATTGCAAATGTTCCCAAAATAACAAAAGAATTTCGGTGGGTATACTTCCTTTTTTTATAATCAAAATCAGTCTGAACACACCACCTTTTTCTTAATTAAAGTTCAAATTGAGAGAAATACTTAAGTAACACCTCGAGTCAATAAACTTCTCATTTTAGGTATGTCAATTCACTTGATGTATTTTATTCAAAACAGGTAGTTTCCTCTCAAAAAATTATTAGGAACCATTTACCGAAACTGTTTCAAAACTGTCAGGATAGGTTTTTTCAATTTTTAAGTGAGTCTGGCTGGCAGGCTATGTATATCTGTGTTGCATGTACAGGTCACACCAATTGAGCTAGAGTGCTGAAAATTTAAGCATTTACTGAATATCATGTCCCACCTTATTTAAAAAAAAAAATTCCCCTTCAAACAGTTTTCAGTGCAAGAGGGGGAGAATTTGAAATGTAAGTTTCTCTTAAATAGATCCCTTGGCATTTACACTTGTTTTTTTGAAAATTGGGACTGTTTTGATGATCATGATGATGGTCATCAACGCCTTTTAATATTTATTGTCTGACATAGACCTTTCCCCAGGAATTGCCAGACGTCTTTTCTCTTTATCAGAGGTGTTTCAGAGCCAATACTTTCTGAAGATGCCTAGCTTGTTGTGCCAACCTATTTTCTGCTGGCTACAGCATTGCATATGATCTCTGGGGATCCACCTTGTTGGTCATGATGTCCAGCGGTTGTTTGCCATTCTTGCAACATGACCAGCTCATTTGTGTTTTCTAATAGTTTCTATGATATCTCTGACTCGTATTCTTTCTCCAATATACCGTGTTGTCTTGAGATCTCTCCATACAATGTTTAGCATGATTCTCTCCTGTGCACGTTGTCAATCTTTTGGTTAGGTTCCATATTTCAGCTCCATTTCAGTAATTGCTGCCTGATAGAAGGCGAGAGTGGTAACTTATTTGTTGATCAGCCCATTTTTTAATTTTTCTATTGATCACACCAAAAGATGCATGTCAACTAATGGTTTCTATTGACTGACTAACCAGAACTTTTGGAGCTGCCCAAGCAAAACCTGATTAACTTATAAACATAAAAATTGGAATTTGTCTTTGATATTTATTTTCCTTGCTCAAATTGATTAAAAATGTATTTTATGATTTTAGATCAGCCAACGAGACAAGCAAAATATCATTGTTTTCTAAAGATGGAATTATTTATGAATTTTTAAGATATTGTTCTATATCGGGGTTTCTCAAAGCATTTTAGAATGTTAGAAACTGAATGAATATTGAATACTAATTGAATAATTGAACAAAATACATCATTTTTATTATTGTTTGCATTTTCACACCAGTTGCCTGGTGGACTCTACTGGAGACAGCCAGTCTGCTCAAATTTCAAGCCCTCCACTTCACACTCACAGTTTACAGCAGTGTTATGGCTTACAGTTCAATGCCAGTTGCCTGGTGGTTATCACTAAAGGCTAATTGACAGTAAGTTTCCTTAGGTCTCCAGCCTTCCTCTCATATCATTCTCAACTATCACAGCAGTGCTGTGGTATGTATCATCTCCATCACACTTTTTTCTTAGCTCTTAGGCCATTGCTAACAGCTGGAGGTCATACTACTTATATTTCCAGTACTTTCCTCAGTATACTGCAGTCCCCAGTAGTGCTGTGGTCTGTATAGTTTCAATCCTTCCTCTTATCTCCAGTTCCTCCAATATTGTTTTCAGTGTCTTTGGTATGGTTCCTAGTGCACTTACTATTACTGGTACTACCCTGACTTTCATGTTCCTCTCCTTTGTCAGTTCTCTTGCTAGGTCCTGGTTCTTCCCTTCTTTTTCAGTCTCCTTTGTATCTATTCTTTGATCTGCAGGCATGGTCTCATCTAATATCAGGCAGCTTCTTTTCCCCTTATCCATGACTTCTAGGTCTGCTCGTCTTGCTTGGATAGGGTGGTCAGTTTGGATGTCATTGTCCCAGAGTTATTTGAGGCTTCTATTTTCCAGGGCTATCTCTGGCTTCTACTGGTACTATTCATCCACATGAACAAATCCCCTGTCATTTGATCAGTTCCCAGTGTATCATAATTGCTACCCTATCATGTTTGTTTTTGTACTCTTTCTGGGCTAGATTCAATGGTTATGAGGTTCATAGTCTCATTCCTTTCTCATCTACTGTTTGCTTGTGTTCAGTCGATTTTAGTTGGTTCTAGTTTATTTCATTTAGAATGCCTAAATCTTATGTGGGTAGTTTTTTGATAATTTTAGATAAAAGATCTAATTTTTTGAGATAAATTCAAATTTTAGATAATTAGTCCTGGTATATGCATGGGCTATGGTGATTCATTTATGCAAGATACGGATATTTTGACCTTAATACTACTTACAAGGTTTTCAGGTGGTGGGAATGCAAGGCCTTAGCAATAATACATGCTACAATAGTTTGAGAGATTTTAATGATTATTTCCATTAGAAATTATCAACAAAAACTGTTAACATGGCTTTCATCAATTTCTAATTGATTCTACCCGGCTGTCTGTCTATGTATCTATCTAGGCATCTATGAATGTATGTGTCTTGTGAACAGATCATACCAATAGAGCTAGAGGGCTGAGAATTTATACATTTACTCCTTATCATGTCTAGAAATGGTCATTTTGTTTTTGAAGCCCCCCCACCAAAAAAAAAATTGGGGGGCATCTATTAATAATCTTATCATACATGTTTTCTTTATAAAATTTGAATATTTTTGAGGTGCGACAAAAGGCAAAAGAAATAATTTACTCATTGACCAGTTCTTCCAATATCTTAATTGATCACTCCCAGCATGCTATGTTCCCAATAGACATTAGTTACATGACAGTATCTATTGCATGACTCACAAGACCTAGTCTAAAATATGACTCGAGGTATCTATTGCATGGTGTTTTGAAAAAGGAATAATTTTTTTATCCAAATCAAATGATATTAAGCAAATATGCTGTTGAATGGCCAAAAGCATTCAAAAGACTTTTTGTTTGCAATAATATTTGAATACAAAGACAGATGTTACTCTAATGGAATCAATGGTCTATCCAACTCAGTACTGGGTATTTTCACACCAAATTTCATGATTCAATCAAAGATATTTAAAAGATGTATAATATTGCCCACAGCTCCACAGAATGACACATATTGGCCTCAAAATTTTACATCAAGATCAAACATCCTGAACTTGTCAACTTATTCTGATGGAATTTATGGATTATGCGTGTTCATATCTTGGGCATTTTTAAAATGCATATACTAAAGAGCATCATTGTATCAACCTATCAACAGCTGAAGTTGGTGAACAGTAATATTAGATTGTCCCACAAGAAATAGTTGTTTTTTTCATTTGTCTCAATGATTACTATTTTGTCAAATTCTGAGGCAGAAAATGTAGTTTTACATATTGAGGTAATGATACAACATTAGCTTTCTTTTGAATTTTGAACAGGATTCATCGCATCAGTTTCAATGAGATAACACCTCATTCCTGCGGATGCAATCTTCTCAGCGAGCGATTGTTTTTGTATGAGTTCAAACTTGGTAAACATACTGGTCAAACTCTCAAGAAAATCAATTCCGTGTTTGTGATGGGAATTTGCTGAGAAAGAAGAGTGCCACTTTGGTTACACAAATTTAATTCCAGAGAAATGGGCCAGGATAATGACCCTCAAGGATGCCCTTAAACACTTGTTTATGGTGAAGTATATCTAAGGGATGTTGCGGAAACTAGATCAAAATTTACAGATTTCTGAAACTACAGCAAGGTGCCACCAAGTGTATTTTTCTTTCCATAAATGGACATTACATGTGGCGCCTCCTTATATGTAGTTATCCATTGCAAGATGAGAGCCCTTGTCCATTACAATCCATTGCAAGTTATCCATTGCAAGATAAGAGCCCTGAGCCACAGATGGAACTGAGTTGTAGTCAAGTTATGATAAAACAGAAATTTTGTTAGCCACAGAACTGCACGTAATGGATTATTATGGCAGGTTAGTCAGGAACAGAGGTGATGTAAGCAACCACTAGGAAATGAAACCAGTACCTACCTCACTGAAACAGAAGATTCTATTACTCATTATTCAATAAATGCAATAACTTTCAATCATCCCTCTTGGCTAAAAAGGTGATATTTATATAATCAAGAAGATGAATGCAATAGAAATAAAAATTGAATAATTTTAACAATCCAAGTTACCAAAAATGTAATAAATATCCGAATATCGTATAAATAAACTGCTACAACCTGCATATGTACCAGAACTAATTATCTAAAATCTTATTCAAAATTATCTAAAGAAAATTACGAGCACAAAATTGGGTATTATTGGTCCAAAATGACCATAGAAAAAATTTTAGTTGGTGCCTAGTGATGCAAATGTTCTAGGTTGTAGACCCCAAAATGTATGAAACACACACATGGACATTGATGGAGAGAAGAATTTGTCACCCACTTGGCTGGTTGGTCAGGCCATTTGTGGGGCTACAGTGATTTAATATATTGTACATAGATAAATATATAAATGTAATATCAGTATCATGTCCTTGTGAACAGGGGCTTATGACAACCCTTTAATTTCAATAAAAACAAAATAACCAATAGTCATCCATGAGAGTAGAAAGTATTCTGCTAGCATCATTTCTAGTAAGGTTTTCACTCCACATCAATTTTAAAGAATTATTTTTATAATATTAGGTTGCAACATATGAAATGTTGTTTAAAGCTGTTAGATGAAGGATATAAACAGCAGAAATGGTAAACATTTAATCAAAATAGGACCAATTAGAAGCAATAACCTTTTTCCAACAGTCCTTTAAGGAGGATATGCTATCTCTAAAAATGACCTTTAGATTAAGTGGTCCCAAATTCAGTAAAAAGCACAAATTATGGCTTCCCAATATTGAACATTTTATCATAGATAAAAACTTCTTCAAGTTCGGAGACCGTCAGCTGAAAGATAAAGGTTGGGATGTTATCATGGAGCTTTTCATTCAATCCATGTGGGACCCAATCTCCAACTTTTCAACCTTTCTTTTTACCTTGATATGACATGATATAATCGCTGTTAAAATCCTTAAGTCCCTAGAGAGTGCTTGGACCATTGTACATGAGTCATGAGCCAATGCTGTTTATCATTTTTCATCTTTAAGAACATGTCTGAGCTTCCCTTAAGGCTTATTATTGGTATCTATATTTCAAGGCCAGGACCTGTTGAACCAACGCTGACCAGTTTGCAATGTGGTAGTGTTCATTCCAAATGCTATGTTGACATTTTCTGCAGCTTGAGCAACATTATGTCTCAAAGGGTTGTCGGAAATTATTTTAATTTCTTAGGTAGGTATGATTACTGAGAAGGGCTCAAAAAATATCCTATAAGAATAAATCATATCTTTACTTAATCACCATAGAGCCACAAATAGCCAGCCTAGCTGGTTAGTTAGTTGGGCGATAGATTCTTCTATCTTTGCTTGTGTCTGTGTCTGTCTGTGTTTGTGTGGGTCTTGTGATCCTCTTTGTAACATTTTTGGGGCTATAACCTTGCAAATTTGCATGAGTACACCATTAGGCACCATCTAAAAGAATTTTTTTTGCTTTTTTCAAAATAAGTGCTATTTTGCTTTCTGGGGTCATTTTAGACCAGCAACGCCCAAATCTTGGACCTTTTTTTTAGTCAAGTTTAGATAAAAGATCTATCCTTGAAAGATAATTTTAGATAATTTTTTCCAGATGATTAGGTCTGATACATGCACATGCTACAGCAACTCATTTATGCAAGGTATGGATATTAATATTGAATCAGCAAGAAAAAATGTAATCACATTTGTAAATCTTTCACATTCAGTGTTTTTCTTTATGATGTAAAAAATAACATTTCATGTTTAACAACTGAACATATTTCTTATTGTTGAAGATAAAGAACTTTCAATTGAAATTACTTGATTATTTTTGTCCTTTCTAAAACTGACGATGAAAAAAAGGAAATAAATATTGTCTGTATTGTGCCCACTGGCAACTTTCCTAATTCAAGAAAGTCTTGCCCTCATCATGATTTACTCTCATGTTTTTTTTTCAACTTCGAGAATTGAAGCAGAATTCATTGAATCCTCGGGAGTTGATTTTATGTTTATGAATTAATTCAACTCATCCACATAAAAGCATGAACTTAAACTTACATAAATATAAAGATATGCAAATATTTGCACACACACTCATGCGCACACACAAACATGCACACACACACACACACATATACATATATATACATATATATATATATATTTATATATATTTATATATATATATATATATATATATATATATAGATACATATATATATATATATATATATATATATATATATATATACATATATATATATAGATAGATAGATAGAGAGAGAGAGAGAGAGTCATCCCTTGATGTTTGTGGGTAATCTATTCATGGGTTTGATAATTTGCTGTTCAGTTGAAAAAAAAATTTTTTTTTCAAAAATTTTTGTCATTTCAGTCACTCATTTTCCAATATCTGTTAATGTAATTTATGCACACACACACACACACACACATATATATATATAAATATATATATATATAAATATATATATATGAATATAAATATATATATATAAATATAAATATATATATATATATATATATATATATATATATATATATATAGTTATTCCTTGATGTTTCGATAATTTGCTGTTCAGTCATAGATAATCTAATACAAAATTTGGGTGGCAATTTTGCAGTATGCCACATCATAGAAAATATGCTGTGCTGTATAAACGAAACATTAGAAAACCATAAATGCATCATAATAATATTTGCTTTATCAATTTATCAACGTAGACAATATAAACGGATTAAACACTCAGGAATTGGTTAGTTGAATGGTAAATTAGACATTTGATTTTTTTTGATACTCATTCTGCTCTAAATTGTTAATAATCACTTGTTTTATGAAATTTATGGTTTTCGTTAATAAGAAAATACTTTTGCGTATTCATAGAGGATTTTGCACAGGCTTTTCCTCTGTCTGTCTCATCATTTTGTTAGCTGCTGATCGTATAAAATGATCGGATTCCTTTATTTTCACCCTCTAGGTTTTGCAAGATCATCTTGAGGCAGGCTGTGAAGAGTTTGGGCAGGCTTGGTATTGCTTTGTCTTACTCTCTTTTACGGAGCTAAAACATAGAATTTGACCAAAAATCAGATCCTCAAACTGAGAACTGTGCAACATGCACAAGAGAAAATTATACTCAACCTCACTTTAGACAGCTCGTATGTTAAAAAAAGGAGGATTCAGGGATATCATAGAAACCACGAGAAAACCCAAATGGCAATGGGCTGGTCACACTGCAAAAATGTCAGACATCAGCTGGACATCATAAGGTAGATCTCTGAAGATCATATGCAAAACTGTGGCCAGCAAAATATTATATGACATGATGAAACAGACAAGTTCAAAAAGTATTGGCTCTGTAACACCCATGATAGAGAGTTGTGGTGAATCCTGGGGAACGTCTATATCCACGAACGAATACTAAAAGGCTACTGCTGCTGATGATATATAATGTTTGCACATTTATCCAAGTACTTTTGTTTCTGTTAACAGGTGTACTAAAGGTCTTGAAGTCCTGAGATTAAGCAGTTTTATTATTTCACAAATCATTTGGACTAGTATCCTTAGTTTTTTTATTTTTATTGGATCATGGCTAATATGTCCTTTGGCCTTTCTTAAGCATATGTTGCATTTGGTAATCCATAGGTGTTGGCAAGGATTTTTCTCCCTTCTCAACACAAACAATTCCCTGATCTGAGATTCCTGTGTGAAACTTTGATGCAGAGATCTGTGAGAAAAGATCCTGTCATTGTTGATTAAATTTCTTGGCAGAACAAAATCACAAGGGATGAGGGCCTTATCTGTCCAATACTGACAATATAAAACCCAGAAAACAAAAGTGTACACAAGAAAAAACTTCCATCACTCTACAAAACAAGGAAAAAAGGAAGGAAGAGAAAAACTGAGTTGATGATAGGAGAGAGAAAGGAGAAAGGAAAAAAAGAGAGAAAAGGGAAAGAAAGGAGATAATTGAATGCTGGAGAAAAAGAAAGGCAACACCAGATGAGTTTTAGGGAAAAAGAGAGAGAGAGAAAAAAAATAAAGTAGAGAACTAGCATTCCTAGGGAAATTATGAATCACCGCTACACATTTAAGCGCTGCTTTTTACCTCATAAATCAAGCAATGGTCGTGGTAAATTTAAAAATTGGAAAAACGAACAATCACTGAATAAGCTACTTTTTCTCTCTTTTGTTTGGCCATAATCATTAAAAATGTCTGAATTAAAAAAAAAAGCCTGAATGCTGCTGGACACAAACTAAGGGACCTTTCTGTGCAAATTGAACACACCATTAAAATTCTATTTTGTTTGGTAATTTAAAAAAGACATTTTGTCTACTCATTGAGGGGAGTGTGTGTGCAAAATTTCAAGTTTCTTCTATGAACAGATAGGGCTAGGTGAAGTCTAGAATGATAGACATGTATAAATGTCAGAACACATGTCTAACCTGAACCAAGCAACATTGTTTAAAATGGTCTGTTGTAGGTGATTAATAAGGATAGGGCAAAAAGATAAATAAAAGAGTAGTTTAATTCCCTGATGAGTGACTTATGACAGGTAGAAGTTATAATATTACTTGGAGTAGATTTGAACTTATTGGGTGAGGGCTTTAGATGTTTGAACCAAGGAAACTTGAAATAAGAGCTGGTAGCAAAAGAAATACTTTATACAATAATAATTGCTTTTTGTCTTTTTCATATAAGGGAAAAAGTGTTGTAAAGCAAACCCTCCATAAGTGGAGGTTATATTTACCAGATTTCTTCTGACCCTTTCCAAAACAGATCAGAAAGAATTCATGATTTTTTCTCTCTCACTTCCTCTCCTTCTCTGTCTCTCTCTATTTATGTATCCAATATGCATAAACATACACAAATATATTGTGTTGTACAGTTATCCCTTGATATTCAGTGGATTTCTATTCATGGTTTCGATAATTCATGGTTCAGTCTTGAATGATCGAATGGGAATTTAAGGAGGAGTTTTGCAATGTACGATGAAAAACCGTACCATGGAAAATATGCTGCGCAGTGTGATCAATATGTAAAAAGTTTAGGCAATAATAAATGCATCATGATCATATTTATGGTATTAATCTATTTATATAGATAATATAAACCTTGTTTATATGACGATCAAATGCTCTCATATCGTTTCGTTGAACGGAATTTTTGACATCGCATTTTTTAGTAGACAAAATATCATAAATCATTATTAGTGATTTCATTTCTTTTTTATGCTCCTCTCTGCTTTCAATTTAATATTTTTGCTGTTTTTTATTGTAACTCATCTCGGACCGAGTAAAATTGTTTAAAATGTAACAATGATATTAAGATGAACAAGGTAAATAGTGGCAGAAAAATAAAAAAGAATTGTTAATATTCACTGCATTAGAGTTTTATGAATTTTCTGGTTTTGGTTAATTATCTGTTCATTTTTTTTTTTACCAGCATCTACAATCTTCTAATATGAATATCTTTGAAAGTTTATCATTGGTTATAAGTGCAAGAAAATAGTATAAAGTTAGTAATAAGAAAAAAGAAATAAATACTCTCCAACACTCATAGATGATTTTAGATCAGATTAAGGCTGTTTTTACAATTTTGACGAAAAAATATTGACCCTGCCTTAATTGACAGATCTGTCAACAGAAAAAATGAAGACAAGTTTTGAAAGATGATTTACTGTATTCATTTATTTATTTGAGAATCTATTATTTGGGAATGGTAAAAAGTATTTGCTTATTGTTTATGATGCAAGAATTATGGGTTTCGGGGACTGTTCAGGGGAGGTGAGGGAAGAAAAATTATTTGCGTATTTTTGTATTTGCGGCCCTGCGGTGCCCCAAACCCCCACAAATATCTAGTGATAACCCTGTGTATATATATATTTTTACACATTTTTAGAATTGAATCATGTATGATTGAAGAGTGCCCAATATCAACGATAAAGCATATATAAACTTGGAGTCATAGAGCAGCAATGAATTTTCAGGGTATATCTGTATCTATATCTATATATCTTTCTATCTATCTATCTATCTATCTATCTATCAATATATATATATATATATATAAATATATATGTATATGTTTATATATTTGTATATAGAGGAATATATAGATGAAAAAGAAAATCAAATTTAAGTATACAGAATATTTAAAATGGCAGAAAAAAAATTATAACAATTTACATTTAAAAAAAGAATAAAACAACAATTTAAGCTAACAATTGTCCAAAGGAAATTTGCCCTCTAAGTATCATGGTTTGTCCACGTACTTTGTCAAGGATGATTCATTCCTTTCTATGCTTTTATTTTCAACAATGAGATCAGGCTTGGCTTTCACTTAAAAAGAGAAAAACCCCACCCAAACAAAAGTTAAACCTGGTGGAGTATCCAAAATGTTGTGGGGCTGATTTTCTGCCTCTGGTATGGGAAGCCTTGACTCTATCAAAGGAATCATGAAATCGAAGGATAACCAAAAGATGTTAGAGAAAAATGTGCTACCCAGTGTAAGAGAAACTAGGTTTCCTCCAAAGATTGTGGGTGTTTCAGTATGACAACAAATTAAAAGATGCATCGAAAAGCAGATAAGAATGGTTGGAAAGGGAAAATAAGAATGGCCAGCAATGCTGTAACCTCTATTCCATTGGAAGCAGAAATTTGGAGTCATGTTTTGAATGCATACTGTATACTGCAAACTCTCAAGAGGTTGAATGAATTCAAAAGAAAGAGTGGGAGAAACTACAAGCTATCAAGCACAAGAAGCTTATAGATAGCTGCAAGAAATATTTGGAGGCTGATACTGATGCCAAAAAGAGCATGAAACCAAATATAAAGGAATGATGCCAATATTATTGTCAAGGTTATATTTTAAATTTTTCTTCTTTGAAATTTCTAGGTGTAAGTTGAAAAATAACGTTTTTTTGTTAGATTACTTTAGACATCCAATTAGAATATTCTGATTATAGAAATTTGGTAGATTTCCATTTATTTCTGTAGACATTGTACAGGTTTTACAGAATGATTCAAGGGTGCCAATAATCCTGAGCATTGTTGTCTACATATAATCTGTGTGTATTGAATTAATGCACCCTTTTGAGGCTCATGAGTTCACTCCAGACAAATATGAAGATCAGAGAAAAGAATGGAGACGGCATGGCTGGATAACAAATATATTTCCTTTCAGAGTGGGGTGTGGAGATTTTCTCATCAATTCAACTTTGGCATACCTGGCTAAATGTGGAATGTCTACATCAGGGAAAAGAAAAATATATATAGAGAAACTCCAAGATTGGACAAAGGCTACATTTGCATGGATCTGGTATTCCCACACCTTGATGGAAATCTAAGGAAGCCTGGTGATATGGGGAGGTATTTCTGGGCACCCCTGGGTTTATGGTAATGATATTTAAGCCTGGAAATCATGATTGACCCCCAGGTCATCAACTGATGAAGGCTTTGTTGGAGGTATTGCTACTGTTTTCCCAGCAGCAGTCATATGAAATTACACACACACATACACACATACTCACGCATACATATATAAGTGTGTGTACGTGTATGTGTATATATATATATATATATATATATATATGTATATATATATATGTGTGTGTGTGTGTGTGTGTGTGTGTGTGTGTGTGTATGTGTGTGTGTGTGTGTATGTGTGTGTGTGTGTGTGTATGTGTGTGTGGGTATGTGTGTGTGCACATATAAAAGTTACATTAACAGATAATGGGAAATAAGAGATTGGAATGACAAAAATTTTCAAAAAAAGGTTTTGTTTATATATTTAGTGTTTAAAGCTGTAAAGTTTTCTTGAGGATATATATATATATATATATATGTATACACATATATACACATATATATATGTACATTTATATACATATATACATATGTATATGTATATATATATATGTATATGTACATATATATATGTACATATATGTTTATATATGTGTGTATGTGTGTGTGTGTAAATGTATCATTAATCATTTTACACTGCTGAACAAAAGCCTTTCTAATCTCATTCCTTCAATGATGAGTACACACACATACACGTACAAATATATATATGTTACACCGAATTTGTGAAAATGCTTAATTGGCAAAAATTACTTATTTTTTCTAAAAAAAGTTTTATTTCACTTGGATAACATTAACTTTTGATGATGAAAATAATTGTTTTGTATCCCCATTTTGATTACATAAACTTTTGATCAAACTAAAACAATGTATTAACTCACTTGTTTTGTTAAAGAAGTTAAAATTACGCATTTATTCATTTTTTGCCCAGAAGCTTGATGTCAAACACTTTTGATTGTAGGAAATATTTTTTTTATCCTTGTTTTGATTAAATGAACTTATAATCAAATGAAAACTACACATCTATTCATATTTGTAAAAAACTTAAAATAGCTCCAATTGGGCAATATCACTGATTCATTATAACATATAGATAGATATGTGTCTAATGTGTGCATGTGTGTGTGCGCGCGTGTGTGTGTGTTTAAAAGTATAATTATCATAAGTTAATTCAAAACAAATTTCATATTCTCAACATAAAGGATGAGATTAATTAATCACACGTTTTGCTTCTGATCAAAGAAAGATGAAAAGTGGTTATTGAAAAAACAAACCTTGAGCAACCAAGAACAACATATAAATACATACTTACATATATTATATATGTCTCCACATCTACATCAATATATCATGTGACTTAATTTTTTTGCAGCATACTAGGTTGGGGATGATCAATCAAAAAATTGAATGGGGCTGGTAATCAAAGCGATCAAGTCACTTCTCTTCTTCTGTCAAATCATTAGAGCATAAACTAGTGATCAATCTAGCATGAACTTACATTGCAAAGTGACCCCAACCCCACTAAAAAACTATTATGGGATCAATTTTCAAAAAAAAGGAGAAAGTTTTTTTATAGGCATAATGAGGAGTAAGTGTTGAAGATTTCAGCCCTCTAGCTCCATTGCTTTGGCTTGTAATCATGATACATACATACATAGCAAGCCAGCTGGACCAACTTGAAAACTGTTGGAAACCCATTTTGACTGTTTTGGTTGACGTTTTCTAATAAGGGTGAAATGCTGGTACAGAAGTTATTTTCAAGAGGATATCTGGAAGGAAGAAAGAAGAAAAATACGAGAGAAAGGAAATGCTAAAAGCTGTTCCATCAAAGAACTGTTAGAAAGAAATTATAATGGAAAGACTGATATGATTGAAAAAAGATTATGAAATGACAAGAGAAATATGAATCAAGATAGAAACATTCCTAACAAGAAGAGAAAGAGATATTCATACTTCTCATTAATAGATCACCATAGCCTGTGTGTGTACCAGGATTGATTATCTATAGAATCATCTAAAATCATCTAAAAAAAAAGATCTTTTATCTAAAATTATCTAAAAATATACCAGCACAGGATTTTGGCATTGTTGGTATAAAATGACCATAGCCCCCCCACCCCACCCAAATACATTATACTCTTTTGAAAAACAAAAAAAAAGTTTTTAGATGATGCCAAGTAGTGTACTCCTGCAAATTTCTAAGGTTATAGCCCCCAAAATGTGACCAGAAGCTCTTGAGGTCATGCGCATACATGGACACACAAAGAGAGAAGAATTTGTTGCCCACTTGGCTGATTGGTCGGATAGGCCATTTGTGGGGCTACAGTGATTAGAAAGAGAGAAAGAAAGGAAGAAAGTAATAGATAAAAGAAAGAAAGTGAGAAAGGAAGAGGGAGAAAATGAAGGAGGAGAATCTAGAAAAAGTGAAGGAAATGTTTCAAAGAGGATAATGTCAAATAATTGAAAGAAAGAAAGAAAAAGAAATGATAGAGATAATAAGAATGAAGTGAAAAGAATTCTGGAGAGAAGAGAGATAGATGAAAAAAAAAAAAAAATCAAAATCAGAACAAAATGGAGGAAAGGACAAAAAGGAAGAAACAGGTCTTGTAAGTCACTTAACAGAAACCGTTGTGTGACTTTTGGCAGCATGCCACGTTGGGGATAATCAATGAGAAAATTGAAAAAAATAGGTGATCAATGAATGAGTTACTTCTATTGACTCTTTTTTCGGAAGTAATCAGTGAATTTCCAGAAAACTAGCTGACACAAATGAAGGGACAAATTTAGCAAAGATCTAAATTGTATTTCAACCACTAAAAACCTAATTTGGAGGGAAGGATTTGAAAAAAATGTTTTTTCCTAAACATAATAAAGATTGAATGTAAATTTTTTCTAGCAACATCAATGCTGCTTGTATGCATGATAAATTCATACCCAACCAGCGAGCCAGTCAGACCAACTTAAACACTGGGAGAAACCTACAATGACACTTTGGTAACAGTTTTGATTGACGGTCTCTGATAACAACAGATCTTTTGGGAGAATTCATTGTTTTCCCCATGGAAGTGCTTTTTGCATCATTAACAATACAGGTTTTGTTTCAAGTTCATTATTATGCACGGAGCAGATTAACAGACAATAAATCTAATTATTATACACATCTCTCAAACAATTAAATGAGGGAAGATTTGTATCACAAGAAAAATGTCAACTTGAAGTCATAGCAGAATAAATCTGTTTAGATGAGTTTGCCTGGAGTCTTTCCTTCCTGTGATAGAATGGGGAGAGGGAACAGGCACTGGTTAATTTATCCATTATTTTTTTTCTTTTGCTGCTGTACTCATGTCGTCAAAAATGAACGCTGTTTTATTAACTACAAAGGTTCAATCATGAATATATTTTCTTCTCCACAAACAATACAAAGTCTTTTAAGAAGTTGCAACTGACCAATTGCTGAGGTGACTGGCTTGAGAAGAGTTCGGAATTGAGAGTTAGACATGGGGAAATTTAAAGCTGTTGGAAAAATTCAGATCATATTCCTGCTTCCCTGTGACATACAGACCAACCAAGCAAGACACAGTGAATTATTATAGTTGAATTTCTATTAGATGAAATATCATCTATTATTATTTTGATTTGTATCTTTTTTAAGAACCTGTCGGCGAGCACAATCAGTATAGGTTTCTCCAGTTTTTAGGTTAGGCTGACTGGCTATGTATGTATGTATGTATGTATGTATGTATGTGTCGTGTTTACTGGCTGCTCGATAGTGAGAGGGTTGAAGATTTAAACACTTATTCTTTTTTATGTCAGAAAACAAAATTGCTTTGAAAATTCTCCCCAATAGGTTTTTAGCGTAGGGTTGAATTAACAATGTAAGTTTATGCTAAATTGATCCCACAGTTGGTATCCAACAGCATTCATACTTGTATTTTTCTAATTTCAGATTTTTTCAGTGATCTCTGCCCAACAAAAGGTGAGAGATGTAACTTATTCATTGATCATCTTTTTTTTTCAATTTTTTGATTGATCATCCCCAACATGGTATGCTACCCAGGGATAATTTCTATCAAGTGATAACCAGATTGGTCATCATTATTTTCATTTGTTTCTTATCATAATTCCATTTCAACAACTTAATAATGAAAGGGTGTTTCCTTTACAAGACAGATATTTATTTTCCTATATAATCACCTTGTGAAAGCACTTGATCAAGTGATGAATATTATTCACATATGAACTTATGGATCTTATGGATCATAAATCAATCTAATATACTCTGTAATCTCTCTATATAATATTATATATATACTTATATATATAATTATGATTGATAATTGTGTCATCCACAGACAGCTGTTTTTATTGCAACAATTCAGTGTGGCTTTAGACTATCAAGTATCCCTTCCAATACCGCTAAGTAGGGTAGAAACCTTCATTCCAGATAAAGAGGCAGAAGCTCTACCCCTGCTCTTTAAACACTAAAGATGTAAAAGAATTCTTCAAAATTTTGAAACTTTAAGTCCATTATTTCTAAATATCTGTTAATGCAATTATTTTCAAAAAGTTTTATCTTCTACACAGAATTACATATTATGGTAGAATGCATTAAATTTTCTTGTGGGGATCAACAGTTGTTTACCATGAAACTATTTCTGGGACATATATCCCTCTATGTTTTTGTCTCTGTCACTCTCTTTCTCTCTCTGTCTGTCTCTGTCTCTGTCTCTCTCTCTCTCTATATATATATATGTATCCATTCCTCAATACAAATATATACGTGTATATATACCAATATATGTGCGTAAATGCATGCATGTGTTTATCTATGTATAAAAGTATGACATACATTTCTATCTATCTATCTATCTATCTATCTATCTATCTATCTATCTATCTACCAATGAGCTGACATCCCTCCTCCCTAGAAACACAACAGTATTTGAATGTGGCACGTGAACTGGACATGGTTCTGGATTTACAGATATTTTCCTAGGGATTTTTTTCTGGTGTTAGCCAGCACAATTGGTAATTTCTGCAATGGCCAATAAAAAAGAACAGGGAGTATGCATGAAGTGTTTCTTTCCCTTTTTGGAAAAACTGCTGCTGAAACTCTTGGAATGTTTCAAGAAGCTTTTAAGGAAGAAGCGTTGGGCAAAAAATAAGTGTAGAGTATTCGTTTTTTTTTTGTTCGCGTTTCAAACGTGGTGAAATGTCATTTGGAGGCTGACCACAATCTGGCCAATTTTGAAGAAGCCAAAATGATGAAAACCCTCACAAAGTTCACCTTGTAATCAACGAAGATTGTTGTCAAACCATTGATGTGGTGTCTGAGGTAATTGGTTTGTCTTAGAGTACATGCTAGTAAGTATTAACAGAAGATTTGAAAATGAAACATGTTTCTGAAATGTTCAAGACCTTCTGAGGTTTAGAAATTCCCAGGAGAAAGATTTCCTAAAAAATGCCCTATCATCCCCATGGTTAGGGGGCAAAGAAAACTTCTAATTCTGGAAAGCCTAAAAGATTCATCCATATGGAAGATTTCTATAAATTCATTGCATATGGTGGTACGGAGACAGCATTTGGTTTCAAAATTTGGGAGTCCCCTGTTAAATGTGGGAGACTGGGTAGCTCTAAAATTTATGCCTCACTGAAAATTGAAACCCACTAAACAATCATCTGAATATCCACAACCTAATGACAAAAAAAGCATTCATTTTATGTAACAATGTACTTAATTATGTGGTCGATACTAATGACAAAGATAGAACATTATACAATGAATACTTGAAATCAAAATTTAGCTTCTCTGTACCGGACTATGGATGATTGATTATTGTCTAGAGTGCCTGTTAGTCTCTTTTATATATATATATATATATATATATATATATATATATATATATATATATATATATATATATATATATATATATAAAATATATAAAATATATATATATAAAAATTTGTTCATTGCTTCAAATTATATGTACATATATGTATATATATATATATATATATATATATATATATATATATATATATATATATATATATATATATATATATACATATATGTACATATAATTTGAAGCAATGAACAAATTTTTTGAAATCAATTTAAAATTCAAAAGAATATCATCCAAAAGTTTGAGAGACTTACAAGGATATTGTATCGACAAAAAAATAAAAGAATGTTGATACTATTCAATAAAACTTGCATAAAAGAAAAATTGCTGCCTATATATATATATATATATATATATATATATATATATATATATATATATATATATATATATATATATATATATATATATATATATATGTATATATGTATATATATATACATGGGTGTGTGTTTGTGAATGTGTGCATGTATGAGGTTCCTGCTCATAATTCTATCATCAACAGTATTCGTGAAAAGATATATTTTTCTGGTGTACAGAGCTCCAGAAGAAGTAAATAGGATATTATAAAGATCTCTCAGATACATACAATGTATGCATATTGACGCAGACATATGTAATCTCACACGCATGCACACATATACATGTGAGTTAACTCATACATAAGTAAATGCACGTGTACCCGCACACTCAGCAATACAAATTGAATTGCAGAAGTATATACTCAGACACAGAGACACAAAGGCTTAACATACAAATACACAAAATATATGCTATGAAATATTTGCATCAAACCCAAAAGTCATAGAAAAAGAAATCCCTCCCCACTCTAGAATGGCAGGTCTAAATGGCTTCTTAAGTGCTTCTAGAAAATAGCAATTACGGAAAAACCATTCCTAAGATCGAGAGAATAAATGGAGAATGATGCTTTTGCTAAAATATTTCAGAAATGTGAAGTTCTGATTTTAATTCAAAGTTACCTTTTAAAATGAGCAAAGTAATGACAAAGAACAAGAATTAAGACAGGTCTAGTTAGTCTCTCGATAGAAACCGTCACATGACCAACATTTTTTGATATCATAGCTTATTGGGGGGATCAATTAAAACATTCGGAGTGATCAATGAATAAGTTACTTCTGTAAGCCTTTTGTCAGGTAGTAATAAAATCTGAATTGAGAAAAAAAAAAGTGGGAAAATTAGGACGAATTTAGCATACTATGTCATGGCAAACTGAGTCCCCTTCCCCCCCTAAAAACTTATCTGATGGGAGATTTGAAAAAAAAAATGTGTTTACTAGATATTAGGAGTAAATGCTGAAATCTTCAGCCCCTTAGATCCATTGGTATGGTCTGTATGTATGATGCTTACACACATATATACACATAGAGACGTGCCAACTTTTATGGTTTTATCGAGTATCACACAGTATATAAGGAAAAAAAATGGGTGTCCATGACATCATAGAAACTATTAAAAAACTCAAATGGCAATGGGCAGGGCATATTGCAAGAACGAAAGACAACCAATGGACATCACATCTCACAACATGGATCTCAAGAGATCACATAAGAAACCGAGGTTGACAGAACACAAGATGGAGAGATGAACTGGACATGCGATGCCCATGATAGAGAATTGAGGTGAATCCTGGGAAAGGTCTATGTCCAACCACGGACGTTAAAAGACTGATGATGATGATGATGATGATGATAACATGATTTTTACTTTGATCTTGAGATCTCATGCTTCGATGTCCATTTTAAAATTTATTTCAACTTTTTTGATGTAAACTTTCAAAAAAACCATTTCAAACAATTTCCACAACTTATGATCAGTTTGGAGATTAGTTCCTTTGATTAAAACATTTTTACATTTGCATTTACATTACCTGAAATATTGTTGCCTTTTTCCTATATTTTATCTATATATATCGTATGGCTGCAAGATCTAAGGAGTCTGAGATCCCATATTGCAAATGGCAACCAAATGAGGACCTTATGAAAAAAGCCCAGAATGCAACAGTCAACTTGAACAATGCTCATAAGAAGCAATTCTTAGATTAAAGAATTTATATTAATGAAAGAATTAAATCATTCTATTGCCATTAACTGGATTACCAAAAAATCCGGATTTTCAGAGAACAAGCATAAAAGGTGCTTGACATGAATTAAGAGACCCTTCTAGCATGAAATTACATTATGAATCCTCTCTCCAAAAAAAATTGAAAGAGGGGGAATTTTCAAAAAAGTTTTGTCTAGACTTGATGTATAGCAAATGTTTTAATTTTCTGCCAGTCAGCCAGAATCATTCAAAAAGTGAAGGAATGCATGTTGACAGTTTTGATTGATGGTCTCTAATAAAAAATTGCATGCAAATGTCAAAAGACTATTACAATTATTCTATCATATATTGGATGGAGCATTGTCAACCATGATTAAATTTTTGGCTTGTATTTCTTTCATCTTAATTTTAGTTGCTTTTTGTTGCAACTACTCAGGACATCAGCAAACAGAGAATTCCCCTTTCTCCTCAGGAAGCCTGACTACATAGGACAGCTGCTCCACCACTTAAAAAACAAGTGCCAATGATGCAAAAGATTAATCTAACAACCATATAGATTTATTCTTTATTTTCTCCGATTGTCTGGTGCTGCAGTTTTTGATATCTAGTTTACGTATTAGTTGTACAATATATTCAATTTTATTGTTATCAGATGATTCACAGTGTTTACAAATGGCTGTGGTATGATGGTTTAAGTTGTTTCAAAGCAATGCGTCGAAAATTAAGATGAAAAAATGTAAGTCTAAAGATAATATGAAAACAAGACAAAACATAACATCAGTAAGGCACAGCCATTATCAAGAATTGCAATCTAAAAAAGGAGCCATAAACATGAGAGAAAATAAACAGTAAAAAAGCAATTTTGGATAGACTTCTTGCAAAAGAGTGTAATAAAATACTTGGATAAGTCCATTCAAAAGGTGCATCTGGTTTCACAAAAATCTCCAGGAGGTTCAAACTTGAAATAATGAGATGCTGTTCTTTATTTATGATATTGTTAATAGTGACAATCAAAAGAGAAATATTGTTGTTAATAGTAATAATAATTAAAACAGAAATTTCTTAAAATCCCGCTATCTAACTATAATTTGATTTAATCTTGTTCAATAGAAAGATTTTTCAAAAAAAACCCCTGATTCTCTCTCTCTTTCCCTCTTTCTCTCTCATTCTCTTAATTAATCTTTCTCTCTCAATCAATCAATTCTATTCCAAAATGAGAAGCACATCATATCATTACCACATCACTTGGTACGGTTACAAAACACCTGTTCATTTCAGTATAGAACTTTTTTGCAAATCGAGCACCCCTTACATAGTGGGAACCACTGACCCAAAATGACTTCAAATTTGACTCTGAAATGTCCGGACCAACATATCTGATGAAAATCAACTTCATAGAATGACTAGTTATCAAGTTATCTTTATGTACCCTACCCCACAGATTCCTCGAATTATAGGAAAGATTAGTTGAAAGACTATTATTTCATGAGAAGTAAGATGAAGAATGACATAAGCAACAACTAAAAAACAGTGAACATTTTATCAAAATATGACATGTTTGAAACAACAAACATTTTCCAATACTCTTCTAAAGATAATAATATGCCATCTCAATAAAATTATTTAGCTTTAATGGTCACAAATTCAGTAAAAGCCCAAATTATAGCTCCCATACAATTGGACATTTCATTATTGATGTGAAGTTCAAAACATGCTGTTATTTTTGTTACTACTGGTGTTTTCATAATCACTGATGCTGTAAAGTTTTCAGATGTTTTAGCATCTAAACAATTTTAGATAATACCTCAATATCAACCCTGTGTTGTACTCATCATCATTTATAGTGTAAGCTGTATGAACCAGATGTCAGATGGTGCGCTTGATCATTGACAGAAATACATAACCTCTGCCAACATGATGAACTGAATACCACATAATCAAAAAAAAAAGTCAAATCTTTTTATGTGGCGATATCAAGTTATGGTTATAAAAATCAATTGTGATACACCCTTATCCTTTATTGATTATTTTCAAACCTTCCCATCCTTGGTGGTGAAACAAATCCCCCTCCAAGCAGAGATCGATGCATATATCCATAACATTTTATTGGAAAATGGGGAGAAAATTTTTTTTGAGCAAAGTGAAGATCTACTCAGAGCACCCATTTGGCAAGTGGGTTTGCACCATTCACAGTTCCTTCCAACAAAATTTCCTCGTAGATTGTCAGATTGAGCTGAAATTTGGTTCTGAAGGCTTTTGAACCGAGGACCAACTTTTGTATACATTGAATTATAGAAGTCTAAAGGCAAATTCGAACTATAAGGGGCATAAGTGCATGGCAAATCTTTGGTTAAGGTTGCCAAAGGGCTTGGTTTGCCCCCTTATTCATATGGTTTTGCTTGAATTACACTGGTTTGCCTAAAATTGACACCGCTTTACCTGTATTAGGGGAAGGGACAATTGTCTCCCGTGTCTCACAGTCTCCTATGCCTATGGTAGGGGGGGGGATTCAGACAGAGTTTGATCATGCGATGTCTTGACAAAAAAACCCTCTACCATATGTGAACAATAGGCAGGTTCAGTCATTGTGAATGTGACTGTCACACAGTACACAAGCTCACTGAATAGTGTCTTACAGCAGAAAGAGTATCTGCTGATGTATATGCAGTAAGGTGTCTTCAGATTGGTTGACAAGTAACATCAATTTTGTGTGAATGGTTATATTCAAATGGATGGATACTTTCCATACAGACCTTGTTGAATTTCAACATTAAAAGAAACATAATTTCAACGCATTTTTCAAAGCGTTTTTAGTCTGATTCTATTATTTTACCACATGAACCGATATAGATATATATAAATACAATGTCCATACCTCGCATAAATGAATTACTGTAGTCTGCGCATTTACCAGAACTAATTATCTAAAAAATTACTTGAAAAAAAAAGATCTTTTATCTGAAATTACCGAAAAAATACCAGCTTGAGATTTGGGCATTGCTTGTTAAAAATAATCATAGGGACTCCAAATTGCCCTTTTTTCAAAAACAAAAAAAGGTTTTTAGACGGTGCCTGGCAGTGTACCCATGGAAATTTTCAAAGTTGTAGTCCCCAAAATATGACCAGGAGCACCTAGAGATATGCAAACACACATAGATAGACACAGGCAAACAATGAGGGAAGAATCTGTCACCCACTTGGCTACTTGCTTGGGTGGGCCGTTTGTGGGGCTCTTGTGATTTGATTATGTTCATACGATATAGTAATTAAAAAAAGTAAATTTAATTTTGATAATAATTAATGTCACTTCTGTTACCACTGCACTCATTAATATACACAAATTCTGATTCATGCAATCATGTAAGCCCATCAATCATTACAGATAGTCCTGTATGGTTTCATACGGGTTGGTCCATTTGGATAATGTCATGATTAGTATACACCTATGAGCAAATTCACCACCTGGCTAATTTGTTGCAAAGCTGTATAAAATTTTGGGTAAATCAGTCTAATTCAGACAAAACTGTATAAATTTCCTGGCAAATCAAGCACTTTGCTCCCTTCAACCAAAGAGTTTCCATCCACTCATTATGGTTAACATGTCTGCCTAACATGTAGAAGGTCCCAGATTTGATTCCTGGTATGAGCAAAGAGTGTGAAGAACTCTTCATTAGGACAAATTCCTCTGTGTACTCAGCAGCTAATTGAGTACACTTTAAGCTGTATAATTAGGCTAGAAATATTCCTTTGGTTGGCTTGTATCTTGCCAAGAGAATGGTCCTAAAAAAAACAATTGTAAGGATAAAATCCCGGTCTCAATTTGAAAATTATTAAGCTGACACATGCATTACCCAATGTTCATATCCCAATGGGAGTTGTCTTCTGAGAGATCACTGGTTGACATGGGTTGACGATTATGGACGTAACACCATAAGTTATTGCACTGAGTGACACTAACCCTATTGATGCCAATGGTGGGATGTAGAAATGAATAACTATTTCAAGTATTATTATAGTAATCTTATTCATATTCCTTTTTCTGGTAATTTCTCTGCTTGGTTTTGAATTTATCGCTTTAATGTTAGTTTTTGCACCATTTTTCTGAGGAGCATCACCCATGGGTAAACATTTAAATCAATTGGTTCCAACTTCATAATGAACAGAGGGTACAACAAACTGCAGGGTAGTATGTTTTTTAACCTCAAAATGTGCCAACCGTATCAGTATGACTGATGACTAAGCTAACATCTTCTCCAGAGAGGACACACCACCCACTTAGGATATAGAGCAAGAAGAAAAAAAAGACTGAATCTTTTTTCTTTCGGTGAAAATTTTAGTGATTATTTTCACAGCTGAGACAACTGCAGAAATATTCAAAACCTCAGTGCTTTTACGGTAATGGTCATCAGCAAATGTTGTTATCTAATTACAAAACACTTTTGCGAGCAGTTTGTGGAATTTGCATCTTGTGTGTCTCTTGTGGCTTGGAAATAACAAAAAAACTTTCTTGTTTTCCTCTCAAAGCTGGCTCGATGCGTAAGCGAACTAAACAGCTGCCCCCAAGAGTGATGGGGGTCCCCAAGAGTGATGGGGGTCCCTGAGAGGAGGAGGGAGCCCCAAGAGGTGGTGGAGTGCTTTTAAAGTTGGTTCGTTGAATTTGATATATCAACTTACTTCTTTATCACCGAGAGTGTTTTTAAAATTTAAGACTTTGAAAAGTCAACCAAGTGAACACACTCTGTTTCTGCTATAGTTTGAACTCTGTTTGCCTATTCCATTTCCTGTGCCTTCCCCAGCTATTTTCACTATCTTAGTAACTGCCTTTTAAACATTAAATACGTCAGCAATTTGTATGTACATCATAAGAAAAATGCAACAATTGTATCAGTTTTTATTGGTACGCCAGATTTTAAAAGGTTCTTTGATGCTTTTTATTAAATATGCCATTCACTGGACAAAGCAAGAAAGAATGAAATAAAAAATTCATATTATGAAGGATTTTATAATCGATAAATATAACAGAAAATTTTGAAAATTCAAAAAAATGGAAAAAACAAAAATGTTTTATTTAAAGCGTGAAAGACACAGGGACAAAAATGATGTCTCTTTGAGGCTCTTGCTGTAGGCAATTATTGTGATATTCATCTGTGGCAAAGCCCACATTGAATTCTTTTTATCTGGTCATTTATGTCGAAGCCAAAATTGAAGTTCCTCATGTTTGGTAATTCTTATTAGAAACCCTTAAATGATTTTTTCTTTACCTCTTTTTCCCTAAAAATTGGAAAATTAAGATTTTGAGAAGATCAATTTTCGCTCAAACATAATTTCTCAGCCTTTGAGTCAACCATCATTTTTTTTTGTCTTCTATAACCTTTTTTTTCCATTCATAATCCTTATCTTTGCTGGGTTTTTGAAAAATGTAGCCTTTCTCCGGGATTAGCTTAGTCCAATTGCTTCTATAAAATCCAATATCTAACTTGAATCCCATTAAATAAGAATGAAGCCCCGCAGAGCATGAGTTGAAGTGACTGTTTAGTATTCAATATGGTTTGAAAGTTGGTTTCTCATCGTGTGCATAATAAGTGCGAGGTTTTCTCGGCAAAAAACTGATACATCAAACGAATATCTATAAAATGTGAATAATCTAAAGGAAATCTTTAGAAACATTTTAACATTTAGAAGCCATCAACTAAAAATTGTCTACTTGGGTTTCTTCAGTTTTTAAGCTACTCTGGCAGTCTGGCTGGCTTACTATTTCATCATGTGTACAGATTGCACCAATGAAGCTAAAGGAATGAAAATCTAAATATTTACTCCTTATCATATCTACAAAAAATGTTCTTTGTTTTTTCATCCCCCCATCCCCGAAATAGGTTTTTAGTCGAGGAGGGTTTTCCATTTGCAATGTGAATTCAAGCTAAATTGATCCCGTTGTTTGCATCTGACAGCATTCATTCTCTTTAAAAAAACAGGACAATTTTCGATGATCACTACCCAACAAAAGGTGAGAGAAGAAACTCATCCCTTAGTCATTCCTTCTCCCAATTTCTAACTGATCACCCCCAACAGAACATTTTTACATTTACATTTTTATTAGAATAATTAAACTGAAGATCATATATATTTGCCCCCACCACAGCTCCACATAAGATAAATATGACACAAGATCAGGTTTATTTGGTACTTGCCTACTTTAGTGTAAAGGCCAAAATTTCACGATTTTATCAATTTTATTGGATTGAAAATGTGACCAGGTTTTATTGTTGCATTTAAGTTGGGATCATGGTTGGTGGAAGGGTTTGAGATTTTCTTCTGAGAAAAACGTTTCACTGCCAGTTTACAGTTAGATTTCTCAAAAAGTCACACTGGCATAAGCTTTGAGAGAAAGAAAAATTCACATCCACTGAGTTCCTTTAACAAAGACATATTTTTGGATGGTTCAAAGGTCAAGTAGATTGAAAGCTCATGAAACTGTCTGAGTTATGAAATGCCAAAATTGACCTGATTCTAAACTGACTGTTATGAGTCCCCAGAGGTCAGTGCCACCTACTCAATGTTAATTCTGGGGCCAAGTTACACGTGTACACAAATGTGCAGTCCATAGGGTGCAGGCATCTCCCAGAAACTTGGAAATGTCAAAATTGACCTGACCCTAAATTGAGCTTTAGGGTTCACCACAGGTCAGCACCATTTATCCTATGTTCACCCTGGGGTCAAGTTACAAATACTGTGCAACTGTTTAGGGGTATATAAAGCATAGAGTTACATAAAAATGGAATAAGAAAAAAGTTTGAAAGAAACAAATATTAGTTATCTTTATAGTATTACACACACACACACACACACACATATATATATATATATATATATATACATATGTATTTGTATTAAGAAATGGATGTATGTGATCTGACAGAATGAATCATAAATTGCATTGTATTATTTAGAAACTTACTTAAAATGATTTCCCGTCATTACACGGTTAATCTACCACTCAACCTAGACAGCGTAAATAGAATAAACAATTAAAGAAAATGATTTCCTACAGCATCCCCATTTCCTTTGATTGTTTATTTTATTTTATGTTGTCTTGGTTGACTGGTACATCAAGTGTATAATGACGGGAGATCATTTGAAGTAAGTTTCTATATAAAATAATGCAATCTATAATTCATATACATGTATATATACATGGATATATAAAGAGTGTGATTCCAAAATGTGATAAGTACCATTTTTTTAAAAATGTGTTTAATTAAATTAAAAAACAACTTCTTGATTTGAACGTTTCATTTTATCAAAACATTATAAATTGCATATATATAAAAATAATAATTAGATAAGAACATTCAAATCCTGAATTTGATTTTTAATTCAATTCAACACATTTATTTTTTTGACGGTGCTTATTACATTTTAGAACCAAACTCATCATATATTTACACTATTTATGTAAATTTGCACTTCCACACATTTATGTGTACATAATACCTATGTATACATCTGGGTTGCTTCCAAAATGTTTGGTGAATTGAAGGTGTGAAATGGTTTTCTCAAGAAAGGGAAAAAATTGATTGAAAATGTGGTTCTTTATCTTCCAGTCGAGTAATTTCGTGAGATGCGTGACGTGTCGGCTGCGATACAGACATGTGTAACTCTGTGTAACTTGACAGAAGAAACGATTGATAAATTTTCACAAATTGCCCAAACTTCAGTGCGACGTCTCCGATATATATATCTATAAATAGCTCCCTCTAAAACTCTGCCAAGAGAACCAGAGTGCTGAACTGCAGTAGATTTTTAGATTTATATTGAATTCTTTGCCTGAAAAACTGGGATTTACAAAGTAAAAATTGGTTGCTGAATAAAAACGTTCAATGTCTTTTGTCATGTTGGGGATGATCAATTAGATGATTTGAGAAAAAAGGGTGACCAATGGATTTTCAAAAAACAAGCATGAATGCTGGTGGACACAAACGAAGGGACCAATTTAACATAAACTTACATGCAAATGAACCCCCCCCTCCACTAAAAACCTGTTTAGGGCAGGAATTTTTGGAAAGCAAGAAAAAACATTTTTTTTCTGGAAATTTGATTAAATGTTCAAATATTCAGCCCTTTGGCTCCATGTTGTTGCCTGTATATACAATACATAGCCAACCAGCCAGACTGACTTAAAAAACAAAAATACTTTTGTTGACAATTTTAGTGACAGTTTTCTTTGATGGTTTTTTTGATAAGGGAATGGTATTAATAGAAGGAAAAGAATGGTTTTCCAAAATTTTCAACTGCTACAAATGGCCATAAAAAGGCAAGGAGGGTTTGTTTTTTTTTCTAAAGGTTGATTTAGTGTGAGAAAGTTTTGACACCCGAATTACTGCCCCGGGTGACACCAACCTTTGGAAATGCCACTAAAACCAAAGTCTTCAGGGGAAAAAAAAAAACAGGATGATCAGACAGGTCGATGTTGACAAATGATTTGAAAGAAAGAGAAGTATCAGTCATGCTTATTGTAGCAAAACACCTGTTTACTCATTGAACAAAGGAAGTTTCAGTGGTAATTAATTCTGGGATTGAGCAGCCAATCACATTCTTCTTTACGAAGAGTTCAAACTCACCTAGCCCAGCAGTTTACAGCTTAAAAGTAGCTCTCTCTTCTATTTGGTTAAGTCTTCAAACAAAGACCCACTGAGTCACAGCATCAATGGATGGGAAATTGGAATGGTAGTATGGAAGTTGCAAAATTATCTAAAAAAATACTAGCACAAGATTTGGTCTAAAATGATCTTAGAGACTCCCGCAAGCACTTTTTTGAAAGAACAAAAACAACATTTTTGGATGGTGCCTAGTTGTGTACTCGCGCAAATTTTCAAACCTGAAAACAGTAATCAGGAGCACCAAGAGGCACACCCACACAGAGACAGACACTCAAAAAGAGAAGAACCTGTAGCTGGTCAATCAGGTGGGCCATTTGTGGAGCTTGGGTGTTCGATGCTGACCAGCTTTTATGCTGTAAGTATATGTAAAATAAGTTTTAAGAAATTAATACAATAGAGAGAAAAGTCTCTGCACCAATATTATATTTTTTCTGATAATCACTATCTAGAATTTCTTGTGTCTTTTCACTTCAAGTCACAGAGATAAGATGAGCAAACAGAGTTTGAATTTTGGCAGAGGCTTTTTAAATTCAATTAATGATAAGGCCATTGGGAAATGCATGAATCTACTTTTCCCTTCATTTACTTATTGCCAAATATTATGGCAAAAGGTTTTGTCCCTGGCATGTCATAATGCTTGAGCAAGCATCTGGGAAAACCACTCTCCTCTAACTATCTGCTGAGGCAGTAGAAGAAAAGAGATCAAAACTAGGACTCACAGAGATAGAATGAAAGGTGGAGTAATGATTATTAATGCAGAAAGTAGAATAGGCTAACAAAGGTTGAATTGTGGCTGAGGGTACTTATGTTCAATTGATTATGAAATCCTTGGGAAATGCATGAATTCACTTTTCCCTGCTCAGTGACCTATTACCAGATATTTTGACTCAAGATTTCATTCCTGGAGTTTCATAATGCGCAAGTGAGCATTTGGGAAGACCACTCTTCCTTAACCATTGGCCTACGCAGTCAGAAAAAAAAAGAAAAAGTTTTTACCCTCAGAGTCAACCATGACAGGTGCCTGTTGAATAACAATGTAAATTAAAAATCAGCATTGAAACCCTGATACCCACATTACCTTTCTGTGTACAGTTAAAAAAGAGAGACAAAAACAAATTAATTCTTAAATTCATATAAACAGTTGGACTTTAGATTAACACGAACAACTTCTGATCAAAGTTACTTCTCTTGCAGCATTAGGTAATTTATTTTTCAATTTAAAAAAATTCAATTCACAAAAGAGTTCCATTTCAAAAAAATATTCCATTCATTGAATAGTTTCTCTGAAGTGTTTCTAGAAGTGGTTCAACATGAGTTATGAACTCATGGAGAAAAGAGAATGAGTAAAAGGGAGGAGAATAGAGGGAGGAAGAGAATAGAAGGAAGAGAAAAGGGCAAATATTTGCAACCTGCTGACTGACTTTTCACCATCCACTTGCTGCTTCATAAAGAAATCATGATAAGTTATGTCGATAACCTACACTTCCAAACTCTTCCTCCAGCTAAAAAAGGAAGAGATAGAACTGTCCCAAATCTAAAAGGTCATCACAAATGTTAAAGAAGGTAGACATTAATAGCACCAATAAGAAAATAATGGTTTTGAGACAGTTTTGCAGGAAGGAATTGACTCTAAAACTCCTATGAAAAAAATTTAAATGTAGCATTTCAAGGCAAATAATTATTGATAAAAGTTGTCTTCCTTCGACCTTCAGATGAGGTTTTAAAAACTTTTCAAGTACAATATTCAGAGAAGACTACTACTGTGGTTAGAAGCGGTACAGAGCGATTCATGAATTTGAGAGTTAAGGCCAGTAACAGAATTTTTTGAGAATTCCCATGATATAAATCTAGCCTCCAGCATCATTATCATGGATGACAATCAAACACCTGTTTGATAGAGTTTAAAATGTCAAAAAAGTCTCAAAGATAATGTTTACTGCTGAATCTCCTGGTACCTGGTGGGTTCATTGAAAAGTTTGCGACAGCTGGATATAAGGACCTCCACACCCTGGAGCAGTAAGACATTTGAATTGTCATCACAGCAGTTAAAGCAATTAAGTTTTAAGAAGTCTTCTCAACTGACGCCTCGAGTGGTTTGCACTTGGATGCTTTGATCTGAATCAATACCTGAGTGATAACCTTTCTGCTGCAGCTGCATTTGAGAGATCATGTGTAACGATGGAAGAGCAATAACACTGCCCTTTCAATCAACTTATATTGACAGGTGGGTTCATAGTCTGTTTGTTCATTTCATAATAAAGTTGATGGTTTGTCACTGCTGTGGTCAGTTTATATTGGCACCATCTAAATATGGTATTTGTGCAGAGACTTTATTGGAGACCTCTCTATATACATATACCGGTATACATATATATATACAGGTATATATATATATATATATGAATTATAAATTGTGTTATATTATATAAAAACTTATTTGAAATGATCTCCTGTCATTACATGGTTAATATATCACTCACCCTAGACAACATATATAGAATAAACAATTATCGAAAATGGGGTTGCCACAGGAATCAAATCTGCTACCGATAGGGAAGCTGCATCAATGTAGCTATGTTCTTACCATCGAGCTAAATACATATTATATATACTTTTTGGTTCATAACTATCACGTTAAAAGAAGTGAAGAGGTTGATAATAAATGAGATGAAAATTTTGGTTGAAAGCAGTTATTTGGGCCTCTGCATCACTGGCGACTGTTTAGCTCAATGGTAAGAGCATTGCTACGTTGAAGCAGCCACTCAATCAGTGGCAGGTTTGATTCCTGCAGCAGCCACATTTTCTTTAATTGTTTATTCTATTCAAGTTGTTTAGGTTAAGTGATACATTAACCTTGTAATGATGAGAGATCATTTCAAATAAGTTTCTATAAAATATATCACAATTATTAATCCATTCTGTTGGATCACATATACCTGATTCCTAAGACACACACACGCACACTCACATATACATATATATATATAAAGAGAGGGAGAGAAAAATGGCATAGATACAGAAATCACCACTTCATAATAAGTTCAAGCTTCACACTGCTGCGATCTCCAGACCATGGTAAGGTGTGGATTTCTATATCTACACCATTTATCCCTAATATCGAGCAAATAAATGGCACAAATTTCAATATAATGAATACACACACACACACACACACACATATATATATATATATATATATATAGATAGAGAGAGAGAGAGAGAGAGAGAGAAAGAGAGAGATTGAATTTACAAAATGGTCGCTTAATCGCTAATTTATTCCTCTTTTCACATCATTTGAGAAGTTTCCAACAATTGTGATAAATGATAATCAGATCTCATTAGCATTGTTCCCGAGAAGATCCTTTGCTATGATCAGGATGGGCAGGATTATCATATTAGTTATAATTCAATTGTCAAGAACTAATACAACACTTGATCAATATTGGTAAATTAAAACAGGTCTGGTTAGTTACTCAATAGGAATCGTCACCTGACCCGAGTCTTCTGGTAGCATGCTGTGTAAGGAGTGATGAATTAAAAAATTAGGAAAAGGAGTGATTAGTGAATCAATCACTTCTCTTGCCTTTTGTTGGGTGGTGATCACTGAATGAGTCAGAATTTGGAATAAACATGCAGTTTCAAACTAGGGACCAATTTAGCAAAAATTTACATAGCAAACTGAACCCTCACTAAAAACCTATCTGAGGGGAATTAAAAAAAAAAATTTTCTTCTGTTGACATAATAAAGAATAAAGAATAAAGAATAAAGAATAACAAATGTACAAATTTTCAAGCCTCTAGCTCCCTCTGTGTGCCAGTAAATTTGGTGACAGTTTTGGTCGATGGTTTCATATCATCTATAACCTCAAAATACTGCTTACTCTCCTTGAAATGCAACTCATGTATGTGTTTGTATATGAACAGATGAATACATGTACACACACACACCTTTACACAGACACATGCACACACATAGACATGCACACACAACCCGATATACATTTTCTAGACATCCTAGAAACATATGTTTTGTAACCAGAGACTCTTCCAGAGAGCACATGTCTGATGTTTGGGAAATGAATGATTCATTAAACAAAGGCTTATAAGAATAGTCCTCCACATAAATGAGAATCTAGATACCAAAGAGCAATTAGCATGTAATATTTGAAATTTAATTAGACTTCTTTGTGCTACATTAAATGAATAAACATCAAGCAATACCCTTTTTGACACAGATTTGCTACTGAGCTTTTTAAAAAATATTTTCAGGAATAAATTTTGTAATCCTGAATTTTGGAAAGAAATAATGACTTGCACTCCAAAGGATATTATGAAATACAGCACCCCCATACATGCTGTATTAGGGGTGATCAATTAAAAAGTTGGAAAAATGGATGATCCATGAATAAGTTACTTCTCTGGCTTGTTAGTCTGTGATCTCTAAAAAAGGCCTGAATTTTCAAAAAAGCAAGTGGGCACAAACTAGTGACTAATTTAGCATATATATATTTATTTATTTACTATAAAAAAACTATTTTGTGGCGTGGTTTTCAAAAAACAAAAAAAAAAAGTTTTCCCTACTCATCGAGCAGAGTGTGTGTTCAAAATTTCAAGTTTCTACAATGCAAAGTCAAGGGCTGAAGGAAGCCCTGATAAATAACTACCTAGATAGATATAAATGTCAGAATGCAAGAATAATCTGAATCCAGTAAAAGTGATTAAACTGGTCTATTGACAGTAGTGGTGATTGATAAACACAGTATCATGGACAGTCTCAGAAAAAACTCTATACTGTACCCTCGGATTAATGTGCATAGTGTATGAGAATCAACAGATAGATATAAACAATAATTTATCAGGTGGTGATATATACACATGTGTCAACTGGAAATAGCTACCAGATGAGATAAACATCACTGATCCATTCCATCCTATTGAGGCTCAACAACAACATCAAAATTATTGCTGGCACAATACTTTCAATAGGATAGCACTGCATACATTACAATAATGATTGTATACCAACATGTAAGAAACTACGACATATGATTCTACGTAGAACCAGATTTCTTGTTCTGCTATCAAGAAGCGCACAGATTTTTTTACCCATCATGAGTGGAAAATGGTCTGCGATGCCAAACACTGAAATCTTACATTAAAAAATGTCACCAAAACTATCAAAATAGGTGTCTTCAGTTGTTAAGCATGTCTGGCTGGCTGTATATGTATCATGCAGGCAGGCTGTATCAATAGAATCAGAGAACTGAAAATTTCAGCACTTACCTTTATCATAACTACAAAAAAACCTTTTTCTAGAAGGTTTTGAGTGGTGAGTTTGATTTGCAATGTAAGTCCATGCTAAATAGGTCCCTTATTTTGTGTCTGGCAGCATTCTCACTTGTTCTTTTTTTTTTGAATTCAGACTTTTTCAGTGATCACCTGCCAACAGATAGAGAGAACTGTAACTTATTCATCGATCATTTCCTTTTTCCAATTTTTTTAATTGATCACCCCTAACACAGCATGCTGTTAAAAGATGTTGTGGTCACTTGACAGTTTCTTTTGAGGGACTAACCAGAACTGTCTCTATTTTAATTTATTTTATTTGTCTTAGTTATAATGACCCAGTGTACTTCTGTTTCTTACAGCATTGCATTTCTTAGGAACATATCTAAAGTGTTAACAGAGGCAGTACTGTACTGTGCGATTTCTGTTCCTAGAGGAAAATTCTAACTTGAAATTAGTTCAAGTTCACACTTGTAGATCCTGCTTAGAGCAGAAATCTCTATTGACAGGTCTTAATACAAAGGAGAGAATCAGTTTAAGAAAATTAAATTCTCATCAATTAATTCTCTTCATTCAAATGAAGAATCACCTTTTGATTGAGTCTCATTGCAACATAATTACTTTTAAATCAATTGGATTTAACATTCTCTCTCAAAGCATTCTTTTGATTAATTTGGTCCATGCAACAAGACTGTTCACTGCATTTAATGGTTTTTCTTGCTTTATTGAAGCCTGACTCAGTTTCTGCAGAATATACTATTCCTGTGGATTAGTTAACCAATGACCTCTGGAGATTTTTCTCAACTAATTAGTCAACCAATGACCTCTGCAGATTCTCAACTAATTGGTTAACTAATGACATCTAGAGATTTTTCTCAACTAATTGTTTAACTAAAGACTTCTGGAGATTTTTCTTAACTGATTGCTTAACTCAAGACTTCTGTACATTTTTCTCAACTAATCGGTTAACTAATCACTTCTGTAGATTTTTTTTAACTTATTGGTTCACTTATGACTTTGCAAGATTTTTCTCAACAATTTGGTCAACTAATGACATCAAGAGATTTTTCTTAACTATCAGGTTATATGATAACTTCAGGAGATTTTCTGATTGTATAACTAAAGACTTCTCAAGATTTTTCTTAACTAATTGATTAACTAATCACTTCTGGAGATTTTTTTTAACTTATCGATTAACTAATGATTTCTGGAGATTTTTTTAACAAATTGGTTAAGTAATGATATCCAGAGATTTTTCTTAACTATTTGGTTAACTGATAACTTCTTGAGATTTTTCCTAACTGATTGTTCAACTAAAGACTTCTCAAGATTTTTCTTAACTTATCGGTAAACTGATGACTTCCAGAATTTTTTCTGGACTTGTTTAACTGAAGACTTCCGGAGATTTTTTTAAACTAATTTGTCAACTAATGATTTCCAGGGATTTTTCTTAACTAACTCATTGACAAATGACTTCTATAGATATTTCTCAAGTAATTGGACTAATAATCACTTCTGTAGAAAAATGTAAAGATATCTTAAAATTACATTATAAATACTTGTAAAGTTCTTTCATGTGTATGATGTATATTTTCTCAAAATATTTCACTGTATTTGGCCTCTGTTTTTGTGTTCATTCTCCCTTATTTTCATTCTTCATGTTTTACCCATTCGTTCTTTGTATTTCTGACAATTCTACTGGATCTCCAGGCTGAACTTAGGTAAAAGTTTTGTGTTCAAGGGATAACTAAACCAAATGCATCTTGTAAATTCTGCTATTTTGATGTCATTCAGAAGAAAGAATGAATAATAATTGCATAATTCATTTCAAAATGATTTATTCTTACTCTCATATTTTATTTTGTTTTGATTTCTTCCCAGCCACGACGTGTGCTACAGACCTGGTCTAGTTCATTTCCTTCAACCCTGAACCAGATTGTTTTCCAACACTGGACTCTTTAATGCCCCTTCCATTGCGTCGGATACTGTCGCCTTTTCTTCATGTTATTCAATCTCAGAAGGACTAAACGTAACATTCTTTTTTACGTTACTTCCATTTAAAGAAAGTGATTCGATCAAAATCGCTATTCCGGTAAAAAAAAAGAAAAAGCAAAAACAGAAACGTCTCGAATTCTGAAAGGAAAAAAGAAACGGCCCACAAGAGTCCCTTAAAAATCACTTAAGCTCCAAGAAACAATCGAGAGGCCACAAAATGCTGAAGGTGTTGATGGTCTAAATATTATTCTTTAGAAAGACACAATCTGCTGAAGAGCCTGACAAAAGTGACGTTTTTTTTTTTTCTTTTTTTATTGTTGTTGTTGCTCAAATATGTCTGCTGTAAACTTGTGACAGCTTTTTATGGCCTCGGATCATGTAATGGAGAAATTAAACAATAAGTTTGAAGAGGAAGTAGCCGCTATGTTTTCAAGATTCAGTTACAGGCTAATGTCCATTTTGGCACAGAAGGTCAACTCAATAGTTATTCCGTGTTGTTTTTTTTGCTTCCCATCACCTTTTCTTTTTTCTTTCAGAGTCTTTCATCCATTTATTCATTCCTTCATTCATTCTCACTTTCTGTTTTTTCCTTCTTTCTTTGCTTTCGTTTGGTTCTTTTTTTCTGTTTTTTTTTTCGCTTTTGGTTTGTTTTTGCTTTTATTTTTACTAGAACTTTTTGGTCTGTCGTTTCTTTTCTTTTCCCCTTCTTTATTTCTTCTAGAGTTTCTCCCTTTCATTTTCTGTAATATGTATTCTTCTCTCAATTTTTCATTCTTCTTGCTTCTTTTTCCTTCTTTTTCATTCACTTTTGAAACTGTCAACTAAAACTGTTTCCAAAACTTGCTTTAGTGATATTTTTGGTTGAGAGTCTCTAACAAAAAATAAAACTCTCCAGTTTTTAAGTTTGTCTGGCTAGCTGGCTTGCTGTCAATCTATGTGTCATACATACAGGTTACCAATAGAGCTAAAAGGCAGAAAATTTAAAAATTTACTCCTTTATGCCTAGAAAAAAACATTTTTTCTTTTTTTTTTTTTCTGAAAATTCTCCCCTTCAGTAAGTTTATAGTGGAGTGTTCAATTCGCCATGAGGTTTCTTGCTAAATTGGTCTTTGAATTTGTGTCCTGCAGCATTGACACTCGTTTTTTGAAAAATCAAAATTTCCTAATTGATCCCCTCAACCAGGGCATGCTGTCTAAAGTCAATGGTCATGTGATGGTTTCTATCGAGTGACTAACCAGATGTTTTTTCTTTTGATTTTTCTCTGATTTTTTTCTTTTTTCATTATTTTTCCTCCTTTAAATTCTTTTCTCTCTTTTATTATACTGAATCATACTATTTCCTTCATGTTCTACCTTTTCATTCCGTGGGACATAAATGACAAGATAACAACACTGTTGAACCATTATAAATGCCCAAGTTGGGATCCATAATCTTTTACCGTATTATAAATGAGTTCGAGTTGTGAGGAATTTTCCATTTTTACAAACCTCAATCCAAGTCAAGCCACGCCCACAACTTCTCCAAGACCAACTCATGTAATTTGTGTAAAAATTAAGAGAAAATCATGGGGGTAGAGGTTGAATGAGACTATGTGTATAATTTGTGTGATATGTTTGATAGTTGAGTCAATGAGTGTTATTTTTATCAATTTATTTCATCTTTGAACCTAATAGAAATAAGAAATACTCATTTATGTTTCATTTGATGGAACAGCAAATTAAACAAAGTAGTTCAAAGTAGAGAATAAAATCTCATCTAAATATTTCCTTTTGCAGAATGCAATCATATTTGTCAAACATTAATAAAAGCCTATCCAGTTTTTTTGTACCCATGAAAGATAGGCTGTTGGGCCAAAATTATCTGGAAACAATTTCAAGTTTAAATTTGCAGATTTATTTTGTTTGTTTTTCTCCCCACATTTTATATTCAGTTAACATTTAAATTCACATTAATAAAAAGTTAAATCTCAAATATAGTGGGATAACTTTTGATCAGAGTTACCTCCCTTGCACTTTTAAACATTTAAAAAAAATTCAATTCACAATTTCCTTTTATAAACTTCTATTCATCGAGCCTACACAAACTATAAATATTCGTTTACCTATTGCTTTTCCACTGACAAATCTCACTAAATATTAGGGGGAGGGGCCCCTCAAGGAATCACCCCACGCCAGCTCTCAAATGCCCCTGAATCTCTGGCTATGCCTGTGAATATAACATTAGATTTTATATGTTCTGAAAGCTAATTCTGATTGATGTACTAATATGATTAATTATGAACCCACCTATAGTTGAGGATTGCATATTAGAAACTGACAACCAAGACTGTCAACATAGGCTTCTTCAGTTTTCAAGTTGGTTTGGCTGGCTATGTATGTATGTATCATACATACAGGCTGCACTAATGGAGCTAGACAGCTGAAATTTTCAACCATTAATCATTATTATATCAAGAAAAAAAATTTTTAGAAGATTTTTTTCAAATTCCCCAGATAGGTTTTCACATTTTACAATATAAGTTTATGCAAGATTCGTCATTTATTTGTGTCAGTTTCTCTTTTTGAAAATTCAAACTTTTCAAACCAAAAGATGAGAAGAGTAACTTATTCATCGATAACCCTTTCTTCTGAATTTTTGATCGATCACTCCCAACACAGCTGGCTGCCAAAAGACTTTCAGCCAGTTTCTATTGAGTGATTGACCAGGCGGTAAACCAACTGTTTTAGAAAATATCATGTGTAAATAATTTGCACAATCGCTTCATTGAGAGTGTTTACTTTCAAAAAATGGTAATGGAATAAGAATTATTCAGGCTAGATGACTCCATTTATCTTTTGGGGAAACTGCAATAAGTAATTATTTCCCAAATATGACGATGGAATTTCTCAGACTTACTGACCATTGCTGGGGGGGGGGGAAGTAAAATAGATAGAAACAAAGGACAAAGGAAAATCAGATTTTACACATTCAATTTTCTTTATCTTTGTTTATTGTAATGACTTGAATTCAATATCAGTATTAATCAATCTCGCAGCATTACATTCTTTGTATTCTCAACACAAAGGCACAGAAATAGTGGGGGGATGGTCGGAGTCGAGGGAAAGGAATGAGTAAGAACAGGTTTGGTAAGTCATCCAATAGATACCGTCATGTGACCGATGTCTTTTGACAGCATGCCACGTTGTTGGTGATCAATTAACGCATTGGAAGAAAGGGTGATAAAGGAATAAGTCACTTCGATCACCTTCTGTTTGGCAGTGTTTCCAAAGAAACCTGATTTTTTTTCTAAGAGCACACTCCTGTATGTGAGGATGCCCAAATGTTGGAAGAGAAATAGAAGGAAACAAACAGAAAGAAAACAGGTGTGGCTAGTCTCTCAATAGAAACTATCATGTGACCAATGTCTTTCGGCAGTATGCTATGTTGGGGATGTTCAATTAAAAATTGGGAGAATGAATGATAAATGAATGAATTACTTCTATCAATAATTTATGAGAAAGAATGTATTGATTAGATTTTAGAAACATGTCAAAATTCTGATTTTCAAAAAAGCAAGTGGGGAGAACCATCATTTTAAATATTATTTTAGCATAAACGCACATTGGAAATTGAACCCTCACCCGGAAAAAAACAGCCTTACTTGGGGGGGGGGTGTTCTTAAAAAAACAAACAAAATCTTTTTTAAAGACTTTAAAAAAAGTAAATGTTGAAAATTTTAGTCTTAGTTCCAGTGGTACAATCTGTAAGCATGATATATATAGATACACAGCCAGACAGCCAGCCAGACCAACATGAAAACTAAAGAAACCTATTTTGGCAGTTTTGCTGACAGTCTTGGTTGACGGTTGTTTATATAAGAATGGGGTAGACAGAAAAGAAGGAAAGAAGAAGCTCCTTATTAAACTCGTGTGACTGACACGGTTGAAAGAAGAGAAAACACTTCTATCATTGGGAGACAAAGATGACAGTTATTGACAAGCAGTGAAGGGTGGTTAGCTTTTTGTGAGCAGCCCGAGAGGATGCATTCCATAGATTGTTGAAATGGGGTCCAAGACATGCAATTGGCTATCAACGGTTGGTTGGTTTGCATCACTGACAAAGTAGCCAAGTGGTCAAGTGTGACCTGAGGAGAGATGAGCTTGAATAGCTTATCAAATATTTCATCATGGTAGATGTATCTGTCAGAGAATATCAGGATATTGGCATGGAGTGTTCGGGAATGATCATCTTCTATAATTGTTTGGTTTCTGAAGTTTTTCTTTCTGCCATAGATTGTTTGCATGCATCCGAACGCAAATGTACTGAGAGAAAGACATAAAAAATAGTAAGCAGTCCCCTTATGCTGCCTACAGCTTCAGAGGTTCCTGCTAAGACTATACACAACAGATCACCGAACCCCTACAAATGGCCAGGCTAACCAGCCAAGCCGGCTACAGATTCTCCTCTTTTTGAGATTGTGTATCTACATGTGTAGGTGTATCTCTCTCTGGGTACTCCTGGTCATATTTTTGGAGCTACATCCTTGAAAATTTGCATGAGTACACTAATACACATCATCTTAAAATGATAGTGTTTTTGTTTTTCAAGGAAAAAGTGCTTTATTTCTATAGTCATTTTAGATCAACTATGCCTAAATCTTGTGCTGGTATTTTTTTTAGATAATTTTCTAGATAATTAGTTCTGTTACATGTGAGGGCTATGATGATTCATTTACACAAGTTACAGATATTTAATTATTATTTAATCAAATCTGTAGGATCATTAGATGCTAAATCTGTGCTAATATCCTCTCCAGACATCACTTATTTGTAAATATATATATGTAAATATATATATATATATATATATATATATATATATATATATATATATGTCTAAATAGTTACTTTATAGAAACTGTCACATGATTAATGTCTTTTGGCAGCATGCAGTGTTCAGGGAAATCAATTCAAAAATTGAACAAAAAGGTGATGAATAGATAAGTAACTTTTCTTGCCTATTGTTGGGGAGTGATTGCAGGAAATAGTGTTAATATATGCCCCATATGCATTACACATACATATATAACCGGCCAGCTAAACAGCCAGACCAACTTGAAAATTGCAGAAACTCATGTTGACAGTTTTGGTTGACAGTATCTAATATATATATATATATATTTGTTGAGGCACTCCCTATACATAGGGTTATGAAGATTATGTGAGAGCAGGAGCAGACAGGATTTGCAGAATGTTTCTAGTAAAAGGATTGTTTGGTTTCCATTTATTGACTGTTGTATTATTCGTGATTTTCTTAATTTATAAATCTCTTTTTTTTTTATAAATAGGATTATGTATTATGTATTTTGTAATAAAAGCATTTAATTTAATACCCTTATAGCCAAAGGAATTCCAAACAAATTTGGATATTGAATATTTGAAATTTGATATGAATTTTAAATCTGTCGCCTATGGCAGCCATTTCAAAATTGTCGGTGACAACTTTTTTCAGATCAATTTTCCTATCAGTAGTGATTATGATATGATATTGAAAACATTATTAGTTGATTTTATTATTATACACTTAGGGAGTTGCCACTAATATGTATAAGTCTCACACATAAGCATATGTGTGTATATATATTTGCTCTTACCTTTTCCCACAGTGTCCATCTATTTTCTTTTGGAAATTCACACAATTTCAGTGATCAAGGCCAAACAAAATGCCAGGGAAGTAACTTATTCTTGATCACCCCATTTTCAAACTTTTTATTTGATCACCCATAGCATGGTTAGGGTCAAAAGAGGTGACATTTTCAATGGAGTGTTTTATAATTCCTTTCTCTCTATTTTGTCACTTTTTCTCTCAAGCCATCTTTCTTATTTTCTCTCAATCTCTCTCTCTCTTCTCTGACTTCAGCTGTCTTTCTTTCACTCTTCATATCACTCTCTCTCTCTCTTTTCCCCTCATTCTTGCCTCCTTCCCTTCTACTTTCTTTCTTTTTACCTATCTTTTTTTTTCTACATGTCTGAAGTTGTCGGATGGTCAATTGGGAAAATGGAGAATCAACCCCTGTGAGAAGAATTCAAACTCTGGCTGAGACATTGCATCAACTTTGCAGTGATACTCTTAGAAAAGGCATGAAGCCATATCTTCCTAGCTATGGGTAAAATAGCTTTGGGTGTTTGTCATCTATCTCTCCTAATGCAAACAAGGTTTGAGTAAGTAGTAAATGATAGATCTATATCCATACATTGCATAAATGATAGGTAAGTTGACAGATCAATGAATTGAGCAGTCGGTTCAGATTCCCTAGGATTTACTGTTGCCATCAACATAGGTTTCTTCAGTTTTCAAGTGTTCCTGGCTGGCTATCTTGGTATGCATTGGATGAATAGGCTGTATCGAAAAAGCTAGAGAGTTGAGAATATTTACTCCTTATGATTTGAAAGAAATGTTTTTTTTGTTTTTGGCCCCCCCCCCCATGGGTTTTTAATTGGCGGGGGAATCAATTTGCAATGTAAGTGGATGCTAAATTTATCCCTCAGTTTATGTCCAAAAGTGTTCACAGTCATTTTTTTTTTTAGATTTGGACTGTTTTTCTAGTTATCTCCACCCAGTAAAAGATAAAGTAATTTATTCATCTCAAAAGCACCTAAAATGTTGTACTCAGAGTAGAAAAACCAGTCTTTCAAACTTGTAAAATCCATCATACTGCTTTGGTATAGCTGGCTTTTTTTATTCAGCGATTTTTTTTTTTAGATATTTTTTTTTTCATGCCAAGAACATCTCGCTTACAACTTTTGGCATTTTAATTAAAGCTGGTCAAGGTATCCTCAACAGAAGTAGAGTGTGTCAAACACTTTTTTAAGAGTACACAAAACATGATTATTTCAGATTATTAACAATACACATAAGCCATAAATTATCTCTTAATTAAGCGCCCAAAAGCAATTTCATAAAGAAAATCAAGTAATAACAATTTGGCAACCATATTTTCCTTCCTGGAGCTGTTTTATAGCCAACGAGGGACATGGTTTTTCAGATGATTCGAAATTTGGTTGCAAAATTGATTTTTATACTTGGCGTTTGCGGCACCCCATTAAATCAATTCTTATTACTAAATGTAACCTCTGTTAGAAAGCAGTTATATATATATCGTCGGCATCGTTCCTTTATTAAGCTGCAACTTGGCTTCACCATGTTCTAATCTAATCAGCTTCCCTCTTTTTTTTCTCTATGTCCCTTAAATGTCAGTGCGTCATGCGAGGAATATTAAAATTTCATGACAGAGGATGAACAGTAGCCACTGAGTTAGTAACGAGAAATATTTTTATGAACAGTTTTTAGATGGGTCCATGCATCCTTGTTTTTTAGTCGGTCTGTCAGTCCCGATTATGTTAAACAACAGAAAGAGGAAGAAAAATGTGTGATGTCATTAAAAGAACATCAAATATATTAAACAACAGAAAGAGGAAGAAGAAGAATGTGTGACGTCATTGAAAGAACATCAATTATCTTGGAGAGCAGAAAGATGTTCCTAATGACGTCTCACATTCATCTCCTTTGATGAATGTGTGACATCATTAAAAGAACATCTATTCTGATCAATTTCATTTCACCAGCCATGGTATCATTATAGAAGGCCTGAGATCAGCATTTTTGTATTTGAAAAAGCTTAAAATGGCCAAAGCACAACAAAAATAGCCATGTATGATTTACATTGAAAATGATACTTGCAGTATTTTACAAGTATGAGAGTCAATTGACTTGAAGAAAGACTACTTGCTCTTCTTCATCCGCCTCCTCCTGCTATTACTACCACAGATGGTGAATGCATCATTGAACTTTTGGTTCTTGTCTTTTTTCAAGAGAGAATGTTCTGTTTATTATAGGTCTGGCACCAGATCACTTTTGAGTATCATCTCAGAGAGATCAAATTTATTGTGAACTAGCATAGTACCCATCAAAAATTGGGTAGAAAATGAAATTGAAACATCAACAGCAGCAGTAGTAGTTGTGATGTTACCAGTAGCAGTAACCTGCCTCAATCAATAAATAAACACACACACACACACACACACACACACACACACACAGAATATTACAAAATGATTGGTGTAGAATGAGTGAAAGGGATCAAGAATTTTGCGGAGAATTGTACGAAAATGCTAGTAGGTAAGCAAAGTAAATTTGGGATTGAAAAGTCCCAAGAATTTGGATTACTTGTAGAGATAGTCAAACTATGTGCTGAGTAGCTGAGAAGAGGCAAATGAAAATTTTGAATTTTGGTTGGTTGTAGCCAAGTGAGTTTCACTTAACCAATTGCTATGGAAGTAGAAAAGGTCTCTCAGATGGTTGGGACCATGTGACTGCTATCAAAATCAGCAGCAGTTAACTAAGATAGTAATTTGCTTTGTTGTCTTTTGCATTTTGATCAGGCTGATTAAAAATGCCTACAAATAAATTGATTTTTTTTTTGTATTGCCTTGCTATATTTTTATGTGACTAACCTTCCCATTTCCAGCCGTGACTTGAAGATCTGGCCAACAATTGCCAATAACTAGATCTTTTACAATTTTGCATCTTGAAGATACACTACATGGGTGCGTTATTATGAGAGATTTGCTTACCAGCAGCAGTAGACAATTTTGTCCCTGAGTGCTTGCTGTATCCCCTTCCTCTCTTTCTATTTGCTTTACCCTAACAGAAAAACCAACAAACAAATTGACCAACAAACAAAGTGACAATGGCTTTTATATTAGGAGATAATTTCCAAAATCAGTGCATAAACTAGCATATTTCACTTAATTAAACTGGGAAAAATCTAGCACATGGTCAGACTTTCTGAGCATTTTAACTTGGGTTGGTGTTTTATTGAAAAGATATTCATACTACTTGGATATCATGAATTTTACATGTACATGAATATGCAGAATCTTTGGGCTGGGGTAAAACTAACTTTTATCCCTCTTCTATGGGATATTTAGGACATAATCTAATCCTTTCCTGGACTTGAAATGTATAGCATCTTCTAGCATGATAGATTGATAGATAGATAGACTCGCCATCTAAATTGATAAATGAACAAATATAGTACAAAATTCCAATGAAGAATAAATATAGTCAGAATAAATTCTATCTATGATATCATTGGCGTTTTCCAATGGAAGTAGAGTAAAAAAATATCTAGAAATGGTGTCTATGTTTGTTTAGTAGATAGATGGATAGGTTGGGTTTGTCACTCAGTAAAAACTGTCTCATGACCAATTTTTCCTTGTAGCACGTTATGTTGGGATGATCAATTAAAAAATTAGAAAAGGAGGTGAATAAGGATTAGATTACTTCTCTCACCTTTTATTGGGCAGCGATAAATAAAAGTCAAAAAACAAGCGGGGAAATATTGTTGGACACAAATTAAGTGACATTTTCAGTATGTACATTGCAAATTGAACTAAAAACTATTTAGAGGTTGAATTTTCAAAAAGCAAAAAAATAAAAACGTTTTTTTCTAACTCTGTAAGGAGTGAATGTTTTAATATTCAATCAGCTCTTGTTAGGGCCTATGTCCCCCATTGATTCATTTCTTACTGTCAATCCCTACTCTTCAATCGTTAGTAGGAGAGGTAATAACTACAGATTTCCCCCACTGTCAATTGACTGCTATTATAAACAATGAAAGGAGGAGAACTTGGTTGAACTAATTCAGTTTATAATTTGTTCAATCAACTTTAATTGCATCCCCTGATTTTAGTGGTATTGAAATTTAAAAGTTATTTCTCTGGTAACAAAAGAATTTTCTTGTTTCTGACAATACTGTACGTTTTTACTTTCCATGTGCTTATCCCGCCCCTACTATAAATCTTTCTCAAACAACTTTGTCTTGATCAGATCTCACTAAATTGTGTCGATGTCAATAGTCTCCTACCCCTCACCCAGGCTTATTCAAACCTCTCCTCCTTAATTATCAAATTTGCGACAGATTTTCTAACTCAACTCCCTTACTTATTCCGCCTCCAGCAATTAGGGACGTAAGAGCAGACAGGAATAGAATTTCTATCTATCTACCTAAAATATTGGATAGATAGAAATGCAGTGAAGCATATTAGTATTCAATCCCCTTAAAAAAACATGTTTTTAAAAACTGGAGGATTTCTAATGGTGAGATCTACCTGAAATATTTACTTAATGCGTATAGTAGCCTTTTTCCCTCAGTAACATTTGTCTCAAGGAAGAGCTGTTTTAACATTAAAATGTTTTTGCGATAAACAAGATAAAGATCAAGCCATGAGTATTTTGATCTCAATATAAATTTTGACTGATTTTCACAATCTCCTGTGTTACTGCATTTTTCTGTTTGTACTTTGGTGCTTCTTCGTTGTTTCATTTTTAGCTGGTTGTTTGCTTAAACCAAGATCCATGTTCATGTTTGTGGTGCAGTTTATAGAATTTGTAAATCAGCCAAAAATGATCTCTTTTTTCATGCAGTGAGATGTTCAAAGTCTGTCACTGAACATTGGAAAACACTCTGCTAATTTTCAGTGCCTGTAAAGAGGTTTTTTTTGACAGCAGTTAATATCATAATCAAGCCAGCTTCAGTTTAGGTTGGGTGGAATTAAACTAATAAGAAAATTGGTAGTTCAATCTAGTAAGACCGATATTAGAATAGAAGTTATTTTTTTAGATTTTGATATTCTTGGATATTACCGTCTTTTCACTCAGTCTATTCCATGAGTTTGCTACTCTTGCCAAGAAGAAAATTTTTCTAACACCAAAGGAGGTCTGAATTTGTAATTTATGGCTGTGTCCTCTGATTTTATTATAGATTGATAAATCAGTATTTTGAGCAATGAATGCCAGTATCCTCTATATGTGTATTGCTCCGGATTCTATGGAATTCCAATAGGTCAGCCTGTTTCCATCAGTGATCCATGCTCCCCAGATCCAGTGTAAGATATATTTCCCATTCTTGGAATGATCTTGTAGGATCTCTTTATGACATCTGAATTGTATTTCAGGTGAGGAGACTATATGTTAGAAACAAACCAGATAAGAACTTACCTGAGATTTATAAAGTAGCAGGAAGCTCTCCTCATCTTTGTACTTACATGAGTATTGGATGTAACCAACATAAGCTATATGAAGATATTGCATCTAATTCATCCTAGAGTAAGTTATCCTTGCAAATGCTTGCTGTTGCATCATAATGCAAAAACTTTTTGAATTTAGATTTGGGTCTCTAAACGAGAATATGTGCATATAAAATATTGTATGAGGACTTTGGGATATAATTTATTTTGACACATTTTGCCTTTTGGCTTCTTCAGAAAGGTGAAACGTCAGAATAAATTGTTTTTCCAAATTGTTGTATAATATCTTATCTCTTTCTGTGGACATGGGAATAATATAAATACATAAAATACGTAAAAATAACAGTAGTTCTGAGCCTAACAGAACATAAACAAACTAGATCGACAATTGAAGAAAGAGAGAGGTTAAGGGTGAAAGTCCGACTTCTGTCTGCTGTGCAAGTAGCTCAATTGGTCAGCATTCCCTTGTAGATTGTGGATTTGAATCCCACCTAAGGCGTATTCTTTATTTTCTGATCAATGCTGTTTGCTCACTATTCTAAGTAAATCGGCCCAAACTTCTGTTGGTTATTATTATTATTATTATTATTATTATCTATCTATCTATTTATCTATATATATATATATATATATATATATATATATATATATATATATGTATGTATGTATTCAAGAAAGGAACATATTTGGTCCGACAGAATGAATTATGAATTGCGGTATATTACGAAGAAATTTATTTAAAATGATCTCTGTTGATATATCACTAAATTTAGACACTGTAAATAGAATATACAAATAAGGAAAATGGGACTGCTGCAGGAATCGAACCTGCCACTGATAGGGTAGCCATTTCAAAGTAGTGATGCTCTTACCATTGAGCCAAACCACTGTTGGTAATGTAAAGGCCAAATAAGTGCTTTCAACCCAAATTCTCATCTTCTTAATTCTAGATCAATTTGTCTCTTTCAACGTGACTGTTATATATTTCGGAAATTTTTGTAATTGTTTATTCTTTTTATGGTGTCTAAATTGAGTGATATATTAACTGTGTAACAACATGAGATCATTGCAAATAAATGTTTCTATCTAATACAGTGTGATTTATAATTCATATATATCCATTATAAAAGATAGCAACTTGTGATTAACTTTTATATGTTTAAACAATTTATTACGTAGTAGTTATAAATTTAGTACTACTACTTAGGCACATTATTTACTTATCAGACTAAAGCCTCTTTTAATAAATAAAATCCCTGGTCAGTGAAAAAAAGTGATTTTAATAGCATGTATTACACTGATTTTAATCATGGACTGTTTCAAAAATAAATCATATATTGGTAAAAACCACACTAGCAGTGTAAACATCCCAGATTTTGACTGCAAAATTTGATGTAATCAATACTTGGTGTTCCTCTCATATGCAAGTAATGTTACTTCAATCCTTTTAGGTATACAAGGAATTTAAGCATTTTGGTACTTATTGTATTTTCACTGATAGACTGAATTGTTACAGTGAAAACATCTTGAAATATCTTTTTATTCTTTAATTCTTCACCTGAAGCATTTTTGACTTTCCCCCAAATGTTTTTTATTGAACTTAAATCGGGAGAGTTCTTTGGCCAGTTCAGAATGCAGATTCGCTTGTTGGAAAACCAATTTGAAACATAATGTGCAACAGGACGATTTCTTTGGTACAGTACTGTTTGAATTGCAACAGTTTACTCTCTAAAGCCACTGAATTCATCCGTGATATGCAACCCCATACCTTAACTGACAGAGGGAATTTTACTGTGTGTTTTAATACAAGGTTTGCATATCTTCTAGATTTTTTCCTCCAAATATGGTTCCCCACCATTGGGAGTCTATTGGATTTTGTATTCATCCCTGGATATTACTTTTCTCTAATCTTTCACAGTCCACAACTTGTATTTCTTACAAAAGTCCAATCTGGTTTGTGTATGGATTTTAGTTGGGAGAGGTTTCTCAAGTATATAAACACTTACCTCTACAGATTCTTCTAGTCTTTGTCTAATAGTAAGCTTAATGCATTGCATATTCCACATCCGATTTCAAAATGGACTAAGAGGCGTCTTTGTCTATTTTGTAAACATTTTGCAGATTTCGGCCACGTCAGAAATGCTCAAGTACGGAGGCTAAATGTAACTTTTAGGAGCAAATGTTGCTTCATCCTTTATTCTTTTCAGACCTTTTGAAATACAAAATTGACCAATCTTCATACTGACTCATTCCTGAAGATATCAAGTTTGGCACCATTTCCTTTTTGGTGGTGGTCAAGCCCTTTGCACCAGAGTGTCTGCCCATATTTACTACAAAAGATTAAACATATTACAACAAAAAAAGCGATCACTTATAATATATTTGAGACTAACAGGACAAGTAAAAAAATCTTACTTTATTCAAAGAGCTAAACAATAAATTGCTTTTGATATATCTTTGGAACAGTCCACAATGGAAATCAGCGTAATCATCACCATCATCTTTCTTCAGTTGATTTCTTCTCCTTTCATGGATTTCATGGAGATAAATACTTGCTACCAAAACCCCATTGTCTTCACTTACCATGTATACTAAAACCTTTTTTTTCACAAACCATGTATTTCATTTATTCAAAAGGCCTTAGTTGGATGACTAGATAATATGCCTAGCTAGAATAACTGAATTATGACCACTGCATAATAGATTAAAGCTAATTATAATGTTCCTGTCTTCTATAATGGATATGATATAATTTTGAATCAGACTGTATACATAATGTGCTCTTTTTGTGTAATTAGGGCCTTATAGCATGCAAAGTGCAAATCAAATAAAGATACCACTAAAACATTTTTCAAATTGAATTGTCCAAAATATTTGTCATACATCTCTCACATCTACTTTTGTGTTATATTTTATTGATTTACTTCCTCTTTATTGATTTATCAAACCAAATACTTGAATCTTTGAAATGTGCAATCATGTAGAACAGTGATTCCCAAACTTATTTAGTTGCAGAACCCTTATACAATCTTCCAAACTTGCTGAAACCATACCTATATTCAACAGATAACCCCAAACACCTAAATTTTGATAAGGCATTAGATGAAACAAAAATTGTTTTAAAGAGACAATTTATTTATACAAGAAAAATACAATAATGATACATTGGAATAAGAAACAGTTCTGTTTCTAATTGTTGTGAATTTGTAAATGTGAAAAAACAAATTATCAAAAGGAGCTTAATGCAAAGAATGTTGTTGCTCCTAAGATTCCAGTATCATCTGAAAATTTGCTTTAATATTTGATAATTGAATTCTTTTATCTCGTGTACCATCCAGTCTGTTTTGGTATTTAGGTTTTGTGCTCACATATTATTTTGAAAATTGTCAATACGATTTTTTCTTGATATACATTTTTATCAACTTTCACTGAAAGACACCTTATTTTGCAGAACCGCAGAATTTTTTCATAGAACCCACTTGGGAAAACATTGACGCAGAAAGATAGAACTAGATGAAGAAAAAGATTCTGTTTCTGAGATTTTGGCAATATTAGAAACTGTCAACCAAAACTGTCAAAATTGGTTTCTTCAGTTTTCAAGTTGGTCTGGCTGACATGCTGGCTAGCTGGCTGGTTTTGTATCATGCATATCAGCCTCATCAGTGGAACTCATCATCATCATCATCAGTCTTTTAGCGTCCGTCGTTGGACATAGGATTTGCCACACTTCTCTATCATGGGCGTCACGGAACCAGTGATTCCTGAACTTGTCTAGTTCATCTCTCCATCTGATATTTTGCCGGCCTCGGTTGCGCATATGGTCTCGGGGAATCCATGTTGTGAGTCGTGATGTCCATCGATTGTCAGCCATTCTTGCAACATGGCCAGCCCACCGCCATTTGAGATTTTTTATGGATTCTATGATGTCTCTAACTCTTGTCTTTTCCCGGATGTGTTGTGCTGTTTTGTGGTCTCTCCATGTGAGGCCCAGCATTATTCTTTCATGTGCACGTTGGATAGTTCTCAGCTTACGGGTCTGTTTCTTGGTTAAGTTCCATGTTTCAGCTCCATAAGTGACTATTGGGAGGATGCATTGGTTATACACCCTTCTCTTTAGGATTAATGGGATCTTATTATTTTTGAAGGTTGAGCTAGCTCTGCCAAAGGCTTGCCATCCTAGTGTGATTCTTCGCTTGATTTCTTCTTCTTTTGAGGGTCTCATGGAGATTCGTTGCCCTAGGTAGATGTAGTGGTCTACTTTCTCGAGTTCTGTGTCCTCGATTTCGATCTTAGTGTTCTTATCTCCAATGTGGTTGTTGCACATGATCTTCGTCTTGCTGAAGTTCATGTGTAGGCCGACTTTCTTGCTCTCTTCACTTAGTTCATCTATCATTAGTTGGAGGTCGTGTAGGTTCTCTGCGAAAAGGGCTATATCGTCGGCAAATCTGAGGTTGCTCAGATACTCGCCGTCTATTTTAATTCCTTTACTCTCCCAGTCTAGCCTTCTGAAGATCATCTCGAGGCAGGCTGTGAAGAGTTTAGGTGAGCTGGTATCACCTTGTCTTACTCCTTTCTGGAGCTGGAAGGGGTCCGAGTCTTTATGTAGCCTGATAAATGAGCTGCCGTGATTGTATATATGTTTCAACACTTCAACATATACTGGATCTACACCTTGGCGACTGATGGCCTCCATGACCTTAGGGATTTCTACTGAGTCGAACGCCTTTTTGAAGTCGATAAATGCTACGGCAAGTGGTAGTCTATACTCTGCTGCTTTTTCTTTCAGTTGATTTATCGAGTGCAGGTGGTCCATGGTCGAGTAGCTTCTTCTAAAGCCAGCCTGTTCACGTGGCTAGTTTTCATCGAGTGTTTTTGTGATTCGGTTGGTGATGATCTTTGTGAAAAGTTTATATACACAGTTGAGTAGGCTTATAGGCCTACAGTTGTTGAGGTCTTTCAGATTTCCTTTTTTATATAAAAGCATTATGATAGCAGTATTCCAATCGTCTGGGACTTTACTGTGTTTTAGACACAGGTTGAAGAGGACGGCCAGTTTCCTATTGATGATTTTACCTGCTTTTCGGAGTAGGTCGATGGTGATGTTGTCTGGTCCAGGGGCAGTTCCTTTCTTCGTCTGTTTAATGGCTTCCTTCAACTCCCACGGGGTTACTTTTGGGAAGTCCTCCAGTTGTTTGCCCGTGTCTTGCGTATCTTGCTCATTGTTTTGCTAGTTATTTGCCTTCGTCCCGAGTTGAGGAGTTTAAAATTTTTAACATTTACTCTTTATCAATCATTTTTCATGATATAGTTGGACTATTTTCTTTGCCTATGTGTTAATTTTCTTACAACATTTCAGCCGTGTACCCTCTGGCCTTCATCAGATGTTGTTGCTTCAAGAATGTGGAATCACTGCTCAGAACGCATACTTGGCTGGACTTGATAAGTCATATCCATTCTCTTTAGTATATTTGGGTTCAGTTTTTATGTGGTTCTGCCTGGCTGACTATCTATATATGTATCACATATCATATGTACTGGCTGCACCCATAGAGCTACTGTGCCCCTCAGGATTGTTGGCTCCCATGAATCTATCATATAACCTGTGTAATATTTTCAGAAATATATGGAAATCATCAGAATATTCCAAAGTAATTCAACAAAAATAAAATCATTATTTTTCAACTTACATGTAATGATTTGAAAAAAATAGGTAAAAAACTGGTCTGGTTAGTCACTCAAAAGAAACCGTCATGCAACCAACGTCTTTTAGCAGCATTCTGTGTTTAGGGTAATCAATCAAAAAGGTTGAAATGGAGTTGATCAATGAATAAGTAACTCCCCTTGCGTTTCATTTGGATGTGATCACTAAAAAATGAACAGACACAAAATGGGGATCAATTTAGCATAAAATTATATTGCAAATCGAACCCCGATCTAGAAAAGTAGGGGGGGATTTTGAAAAACAAAAAATGTTTCTTCCAGACATAATAAGGAGTAAATGTCTAAATTTTCAGTCCTGTACTTTATTTGGTCTGGACATTACACATGATGCATACAAACATACATAGCCAGCCAGACCAACTTGAAAACTGTAAGAAACGTATAATGACAATTTTAGTCGATAATTTCTAACAAAGAGTGAATATCAATATGGGCATCCTTTATTGATATTTTGTTACTCTGCCTTTGTGAATGATGATTCCCGATTAATGTTTCTTTTAGCCATCTATAAGCTTCTTGCAACTGTCAGCTGGTAGTTTCTTCCGCTTTTTCTTTGCAATTAGTTTATTTCTCAATTCTTCACACGATTGTGATGATAATCTCAAGCCAAAGACGTAACAAGAATTTTGGAATTGATGTTGTGTCAAAAATGAGTTTATTATGTTGGTGTCTGTCAAATTAGTTTTTATGACAATAATAATTCATTGAGGCCTGCATAATTTGGAATTGATGTCGCTTGTCATAAAAACAATCTGAAAAACTGATGTTTTCTGCATGAAACTGATTATATAAATGTCTGTTCTGGATGGCTCTAAAAAAGGAAAATGAAATGCTGTCCATTTTTATCTTTTTTTAAAGGATTTAAAGAGATGAACATTGATTTTGAGATCTTCCTGAGCCCATGCCCGTCACCACGGTTTATCCATTAAGTCTGGACAGCAAAGCAAAAGTGCTCTGTGTTGCTGAAAAAAACACTTAATTTTTTTGAAAAAATTGCCCAAAATGCCCAAAACACATCAAAAAGATATTAAAGATGGTCTCAGACGCCCCCAAATTGCTAAAATTTTTAAGCACGTCTGTGTTAATTTATTGCTTTTTTGCTCAGCCAGAACAAGAAACGTGCCAAGTTTGATGCAAAAACCCTAAGTTGGCATCACTGGAAGTGCTTTATCATAAAATTCAACAATTAGCTCACTGAAATTTCTTGTAGTAAGTACTGTTATTCCCCATGTACAATCCACACCTTCATTTTATCTACGGAAACAGAATAGCTAAGACATTTTTCAAGCACTGTTTGTTGGGTGTATAAGGTCTGCTTGATTGCCACAATTGCTGTGATGATAATCAATAATGTATAAATCTGAAAGCGTACTCGCCAGGTGACAGACGTGACAGTAATTCACAATGGAAATACTTTTATGATCAAATCTTTTTCAGGCGAATAAAACATTAAAATTTTAAAAACATTGATTCGGCTAAAATTACTTTTTCTTTCAATGTTTAAAAAAATGTTTTTTATGAAAATGAAAATGCAAAAACTGTCAACACAATGATAATGAGGCATGATGAATTTTTTTCAAAACGTGTGTGTGCATACTCATACAATTACCACAAAAAGTAACACACCAACTTTAAGCAAGGTACACGATTTTTTTATATTTCAAAACAAATTTTGGGTCATTCATTCAAATAAGTCGTTGACTTCTCCCTTCTCTACTCTTTGCTTACAATCTGTTACGCTACAAACAATGACTATTCACGTTGTTTCCATAGTGATAGTATTTTGCTATGTTTGTAACTGGAATACATTTGAAGTTGAATAATATTTACAACAAAACAAGCTTTTAGGTTAGAGTTCACATTTTCTGACTCGTGGTAAACATCTTGGAGATGCTGATCAGATCAAAGAATAAGATGCAGAGTATACACATATCATGCACCTTTCATTCGAATTTGTTTTTGTCTTCTCTTCTTCCTCGACAATTTCTTTTTGTTCTTTGTTACTGAAAAACTGCAACCAAAACTTTCTAGAGATTTTGTCTCGCTGGCTGGCTATGTATGTGTCACACGCACTTTACAACGTAGGTTTATGCTAAAAGGTGAAAAAAGGAACTCATTTATTGGTCATACACTTCTCCAATTTTTTTTATTGATCATCCAAAAGGCGTTGGTCTTGGGATGGTTGCCATTGGTTGACTAATCTGACTTGCAATTTTATTTGTGGTATTTAATCACCGCTTAACTTGGCTAGTATTTGGTACAAGGCTGATTATTTAGTGTGGGATCCTATACACTATAGCACCATGCGCAACACTTATGGTAAAATCTAAAATTGGTTCAGTTTCTACGGATATCAGGGCATTCCTTCAGAGGAATTTTATAAGAAGTTTTAGGACCCTCTACACACACATTGAATTAACACCCCCATCTTGTTTTCCCATCCTGTTTTCATCTGCTATAACTCTTTAAGCATAACATGCTATATAAAGATTAATCAACCTATTTCTTTAATGGACTAACAGATTTTGATACACAGCTCTACTCAAGAAACTCTTGGGACACACTAGACCCTACTGGTCCCCCTGCAATGCACTGGCTGCACCTTTCTCTCAGATGCCAACACAAGCCATCTTAGTGCAATGGAAAGGTGCTGCTTGGCAGAACGGGTATCCTGGATCTGAATATAGTGAAAGTAAATCCTTGGCATTAGATCACCAAGGATACTATTCGTTCTTATTGAATCGCCGTAGCCCCCAAAATGGCCTGTCCAAACAACCAACCAACCAAGTGGGATACAGATTCTCCTCTCCTGGCTTGTCTGTGTATCCGTGTGTGTATCATTATGTACCTCTTGGTGCCCTTGGTCACACTTTCGGGACTAAAACCTTGAAATTTTTCATTAGTACACCATTAGGTATCATCTGAGAATATTTTTGAGGAGGTCTCCAAGGTCATTTTGGGACCAACCGAGCTGAAATCTTGCACTGTTTTTTTTAGATAATTTCAGAAAAAGATCTATTTTTTTTTCATAAATAATAAAAGACAATTTTTTACACAATCAGTTTGGGTAGATGCATGGGCTATAGTGATTCATTACAACAACGTATGGATATTTAAACTCCATTTTGCTCTCTTCAATTTTCTAATTACTTTTTCCTTTGCTTCATTTCCGGTTCTTCCTTTTTTTCACCTATTGTTAGGAGGTAACCAATCAGAAGGGACCAATCGTGCATGCATGAATATACACTCTCTCATGGGGTTTCTCAGTCAGACTGATAATGACAAAGCCTGCCAATTCTTAATGTTCTGCATAGGGTTTTTTGACTAAACGTTTTTATGAACAGATACTTCACAGACTGATCTTGTAGAAATTTTGAAGATGATAGTGGTTAATTCATTTACTATCCTCACTATCACCAATATTTTCTTTCATCAGCTCTTTTGATAAGTGTCCACACATCTCTATTAGATGCTTTTTGGTTGGTTGGTTGTTCTGTCAGTCTGTTTGTCAGTCAGTCAATCCCAGTTATGTTAAACAGAAATAGGACAGAATGAAGAGGGGTGATGTCATTGAGTCATGTGACATTATCAAAAGGAATGATGCCTTTGAAAGAAAATTTTTTTTTTCATCAGCTGTTTATTATTTCATAACAGAATTTTTGCATCAAAAAACAGACATGTCCATTTATGATTTTTATTGCAAATAATACTTGCAGAATATTCCCATGCCACAATATTTAACAAGTATGAGAATCAATTGACACAAAGAAATAACTTACTTACTCTTCTTCCTCCGCCTCCTCCTGCAACTACTACCACAGATGGTGAACACATCATTGAACTTATGGTTCTTGCTTTTTCTACTGCCACGTTGGTCTCTTCCCTTAATTTGATGATCACTTTTTTTCCTTCTCACTCTTTTGTTCTTTTAATTCTAGCACTGAAAAAAAAAAGTCTACTGTCTATGATGATCAACCGAACGCAACTATTCTTCATTTGTCCACTGGGGTAGGGAGGAAAGAAATTAGTCTCAAGAATCGTTTCCGGCTCGATAATCAATGATCTACATGATTCTTCTCAGCAGACGACCTTCCACCCATCCAGTGCACAGCATCATGTCTGGAGAGCTTGTTGACAGCCTTTTGTGCACAACTCATCAAGTTGGTGACCCCTCTCCTGCTAACAACCGTGCCCCCCCCTCCGTGACTATCACCATCTCCACTTCACACCTATCTTACTCACATTTTTTTCTTTCAAACTGTCGATTCAAATAGAGAGAAGATGATGATCATTGGTTGAAAGATGTTGAATTCTGAACATAAATGTCAGATCAGTTACGATTGTTTTCTGATTCTTTTTATTTGACTCTTCTAAAAAAAAAAAAAATAGAGATTTGGGAGTTTTTTTTTCAAATCCGTTTTTGTTTTTCATTCATTCACGGAGGAATATTAAATTCCTCCTACCCCACCCTCTGACCCTATATTATTGATATTCAATGTCTGCCTTGGAAGTATCCAGTCATTCAATATTAACAAAAAAAAAAAAAAAAGTAGCCCATCTACAGCAGGGACAATAAGTATTTGTACGGTATGAAAAATTGAACATTTCATCCAATAACTTTCTTTATATGTGCTTTCCAAAGTTTGAATTATGACACAACTAAAAAGTTTTGCAAATTTAATGGTTTTCTCTTTAAATTCAGTGCATTTAATGTTTCGGTTGTGCAAAAAAGAACTACATTAGCATGGTTATGCATTAAACTTTTGGCTACAATATTGAAAGTTTTTGACAATTTTTGGCTTCTTTTTGATGTCTTTGGCTGTTTTAGAGCTATTTTTTTTAGAATTTAGCACTTTTTATTTTAATTGACAATCAAATTAGCACAAATTTCTAAGTTGGCCACTCTGCATACAGAATAGACAACGATATGAAGTAAACTTACAAGTTTTGAAGCACAGCCTTACCCAAGAAACTTTCCAGCTGCACTTTTCTTTCAGTGGTTCTACCTGTGCCATCATAGTGCAATGGAGAGGTGCTGTTTGGGAGATGGGGTACCCAGGAACTAGATATAGTAAGAATAAATTCTTGATATTGTATGACCCACGTGCACACACATACACTTACACATATACATACAAATAGATACCTTTACAAACATAAACATACAAACATATGCATACACACATACACCCCTTCACATGTGTACACATATACTTACACATATACATACAAGCATACATATACATAGATACACGTACATACATATACACACATATACACACATACTCTTACATGTATATACACACGCACATTTTGCTTTATTGGAAGTGAATAGGATAAAGTATGTTTTAGCAAATTATGAGAAACAGGTGTGGTTGATCCCTCGATAGAAACCGTCATATGACCAATGCCTTTTGGTAGCATGCCATGTTGAAAAGATTGAAAAAAGGGGTGATTAAAGGATAAGATACTTCTCTTGCTTATTTTGGGGTTGTGATCACTCAAAAAATGTCTGGATTTTCTAAAAAATATGTAACTGCTGTTGGGCACACACTCAGGGATTAATTTAGCATACGTTTACATTGCAAAAAAATTGAAAAGACTTTTTTCAACAGAATAAAGAGTACATATTGAAAATTTCAGCCCTCTTGCTCTATTGATGTTGACTGGGTACATGTTACATAGCCATTCAACCAGCTAGCCGGACTGACTTGAAAACTGAAGAAACCTATTGTGGACAGTTTTGCTGACAGTTTTGGTTGACGGTTTCTTACCTTCAAATGCCAAGGTGGCCATGTATAGCTGCATGGTGTGATCTGATATTGTAAAAACTACATCAGTATTCTGCATAGATGAATCACCTTAGCCCGGGCGTGTACCTAAGAAACTATCAAAAAAATTATCTAAAATTATCTAAAAAATAGATCTTTTATCAAAAATTATGTAAAAAAATTACTTGGGCATTTATGGACCAGAGGCCTAGCTTATTTACAAAATTTCTCCAGTAAACAATTTTACCTACAACATTTGCCTATATTTATGTATAAAATTCTCTTTCAGGGTAAGGGCATCAGTTATCATGTCCCTCATAATCCTTTTAGTCAGCATTGTACTCACAAGTTTTGGGATATTTATGTCTGTCTGTGTATATGTATGCAAGCATGTGCATTTAGGTGTATGCATATATATTTATGTGTATGTGTTTGTATTCATTTAGGTGTGAATATGTACGAACAAGTATATACATATATATGATAATATATAATAATATGAGAATGTTCTCATCTTATTACAACCTTTTTATATATATACAGTCTGTAAGGTCTTAATAAGCTGAAAAGTTCAGATCAGGAAGTTGATTTTTCATTCTATTGAACACATTTATTTTCTAGTTGGTGCTTATCGTATTTTGAAACCATTCTCTTCATACATGCTCATATATATGAGGTCCATCTTGAAAGTAATGTGACATTGTGTCAAAATATTTATTATCGACTTAATTACAAATCAATTTTATCTCCCTCAAAATAGGTCCCTTAGGAAACCATAAACCAACAGATCATTTCCTCTCTTGGAAACAGTGCTGGGAGTCTTTAACTTACACTGCCTTCAGTTGGTTCTTCACAATCTGTTGGATAGAGGGGGGGGGGATTTGAGAAGGATCCCCTGGACCCATAATGGAAATGGAGGGCAAAAAGCCACTGAAATTATACACTAAGGATATATTTGTAAATTCATGAATTACATAAATGATAATTCAGTCTTTGGGGTTGTTTTTCACTAATTAAGTGACAGTGTGTCCATTTATTGCAAATTTCTTCTTTTCATCATCATCACCATCATCATCATCATCATCAGTCTTTTAATGTCTGTTGTTGGACATTGACTTTCCCCAGTATTCACTACACCTCTCTATTGTGGGAGTCATAGAGCCAATACTTTCTGAATTTGTCTAGTTCCTCTCTCCATCTAGTACTCTGCTGGCCTTGGTTTCACATGTGATTTTTTTTTTATCTATATTGTAAGTCATGATGTCCATTGGTTGTCAGCCATTCTTACAACTTGTCCAGCCCATTTCTGTTTGAGTTTTCTAATGGATCTCATGAAGTCTCAGACTCCCATCTTGTGATCCCTCCATGTGAGGATAAGCATGATTCTTTCATTTGCTCATTGCATGCTTTTCAGTTGCTGCTCAGTCTCTTGGTTAGGTCACATGTTTCAGCTCCATAGGTGACTATAGGGAGGATGCATTGGTTGTATACTCTCCTTTTTAAGATTAATAGGATTTTCTTGCTTTCAAAGTTTGAGCATGTAATGCTGAAGGCTTGCCATCCTAGGGTGATTCTTTGCTTGATTTCTTCTTTTGAGGATTTCATGGGAATTCATTGTCCTAGGTAGATGTAGTGGTCTACTTATCATCAATCTCACTAAATGTTGGAAGGGCCCCTCAAGAAGCTAGCTTTGTGGGCCCCCAAATGCCTAGCTGTGTCACCGTTGGTGTTGGAATCAAACTCCATTTTCAGCAACCAAGTGGACTCATAGAGAGTTTGGCAGCCTTATCGAATCATCTTTATTCATTGAGAAACCATTGAAAAACATTTCTTGAATTGTTTATAAAACAGGTCTGGTGTATCTCTCAATAGAAACTGTCATGCCAATGTCTTTTAGCAGCATGCTGTGTTAGGGGTGATCAATCAAAAATTGGAAAAATGGGTGATCAGTGAATAAATAACTTCATTTACCTTTATTTGGGCAGTGATTCGCTAAAAATGTCTTGATCTTTGAAAAACAGGTAGATGCAAATTAAGGGATCAATTCAATATAAACCTACATTGCATTTTGAACCCCAACTAAAAACCTATTGGAAAAGGAACTTCAAAGAACAAAAAGAAGATTTTTCTATATATATTAAAGAATGAAAGTCTAAGTTTTCAGTCCGCTAGTTTCATTGATACAGCCCTCCAGCCAACCAAGAAAACCAGAGTAAAAGTTATAGAATAGAAACCTACGTTGAGTGTTTGTGTGACAGTTTTGGTTTAGCTTTGGTTGACAGTTTCTAACAAGTCTTTATTCCACTTGATATCACTGCTATCAAAATATCTAGTAAAATCAACAAAGTGGATATCATTAATGTGGATATCATTAAAGCAAGTTGTAAAGAAAACTTATAGGCAAGCTGTATTGAACCTTACAGACAAGGTGCATTGAGTCTTATCGGCAAAAATGGGCTGATCCCATTGCAAGAATGTCTGACAACTGCTGGGCATCACGACTCACAACATGGATCCTCAGAGATCATTTGCAAAATTATGGCGGACAGGAAGTAAGATGGCATGATGAGCTAGACAAATTCAGAAAGTACAGGCTCTGCAAGGTGTATTGAGTCTTATAGGCAAGGTGTATTCGACCTTATAGGCAAGGTGTATTTAACCTATAAGGCAAGAGGTATTAAACCTAATACATAGATAAAGTGAAATAATGGTGTTGATAAGAGAAGAAGCAAAATTGACAAACATTCCAAGGGAAATTATGGATCACCACCTACCATATATGCGTTTAACCTAAAAAATTAAGCAGCAGTGTTGGTATAATTTACCAAAATCTCAAGTTACCTTGAAAATACTACTAGTATGGCCTGTATCATGAATTTATGATTAAAAAAAACAGACAAAGCATGTTTGGTTAGTCACTAGTTAGGATGATCAATTAAAATTTGGAAAAAGGGTTGATCAATAAATAACTTTTGTTGCCTCTCTTGGGCTGTGATCACGAAAACATACAAATTAAATTTCAGAATATGTAAAGAATGTTGCTGGACCCAAACCTCCATTTTAAATTGACACCACCCAAATAAAAAATTTCCCTTACTCATTGTGGGAAGTGGGTGTGTGTACAAAATTTTAAGTTTCTACTATGACTGGTTAGATTGGCTAGGTAAATATCAGAACACATGAATAAACCCAGTTATTACACAGGTCAGTCATGGGTATCGGTGATTAAAAGTTTGGATCTGTCTAAATGAGAATGTAAGACTACACATGCAATGAAAGAAGTAAATAAACAGATTAGTGTATTAAGATACTATAATGTTCCCTAAATGTCCAAAAGACTTTTATGGCTGAATAAAACTATAAATTTTCTAATGAATATTCAGTCTTTCTTTTACAACTACATACTTACACTTCCTTAAATCTTTTTGGCAGGACTCATTGAAATATCTCATATCAAAGAGTTAAATATCAGGAATCCAAAGAAGCCGGGAGTAAATCTGATTAAAAAACCAAGCCTATTTCTTTTTCAAAGCATGATTCATAATAAAACCTTATAGAATTATTTTTGTCAGAGGTTTTGTGAGATGTATCCTCTTAGCGAAGATTAAAAATTTCAATTTTTCTATCAGTTAAATCCATATCAATGTTTTCTTTAACTTCTTCAGAAAACAAAAAAAATGTCTAGATGGTTTTTGGTGGCTTCAGGTACCTCATCTTTAATTTTGATTAGATTTTACATCTGAGAATGTCTTTAAATGCACAGGGAATTATATTTCCAAAGAACAATACTTTTTCTATAAATACACCTAAGTATAAAATTCTCCCACAAAAATATTTCTTTTTCCGAGTCGTTTGAATTATCTGTTGAAACAAGTGATAAAAAGATATGAATTTCAAATGCCAATAGGAGATATCTTTTTTGGCGTGATACCCATCATAAATAGAAGAATAATGTGTATAAATAGGATTATCCTACAATACCAAAGTTATCATGTTTATATACTTGTTAAGTCTGATATATCCAAAGGGTAGAACTACCAACGATAATGATAAATTGTAATGTACAGTTACGGTAGAAACAATATCATCATGTTTGGGATTTATCTTATTCATAATAAAGTCACAGAATTTTGAATTGATACCTTATCATAATAGTAAATATTTATTTTGTATTTTTGACCTTTTTTTCCATCTTAATGTCTGTCAAGTTACAAAATCTTTACTGGAAAAAATTGACTGAAAAGAGATTTTGCACAGTTTTTTCATTCCTTTAATAAACATTTTATTCCTGAATAATTTTTTTTTTTCACTGTTAAACATGAATTAGACTCAAAAACTGAAGAAACGTATTCTGGCAGTTTTGATGACAGATTCAGTTGACGTTTTCTAATAATGCTATACTTTAAAGGGGGCCAAAGTTCAGCTTGCTCGAGGCACCAGGTGCCTTAGGGCTGTTTCTGAAAATCAATATTGCAAATTAGGGTAGCTTTACGAAGTTTTATTCTCTCCTATTTCTATTAATTCTGACAAAAGATTACCTTTTTAAACAACTGTCCAAAGTTCTGAGATGATGGCCTGAAAGTACCCCCTACACATCTAAGGAAATTGCTGGTTTTCTCATAAACATACTTATAGATTTTGTTCCATTTTATCAGTGCCTGATAAGTAGGTTGGGTCTTAAGAAGCCAAGAACACAAAGTTTTATGGAAACAATGTGGCAGTTATAACAAACATTTTAGGTGGAATTGGATTTTTTCCATCTGGAGAAAGTCTACAAAACTTAGAACGTTTATCCTCAGGAGATCTTTAAAGAATGCCTTGCTACACAATTGGATTCTCCTAAAATGTCATGAAACAGACTGATACAATATTTTTCAGTCTAACGGCTGAAGTAAGCTATTGAGTGAAAAGCTGGCCTTTGGCAGACTTTCAGGGGGAATTATTTGAGGGACAGATAGAAGTCGTAGATCTTTTCTTTGCAAAGAAGGAGATGTAGAGATGTTCCATTGTAAAATAAATTTGATGAAAAGACCGTACGGTTCTGGACCAAGAGAAATGAGATGGAAACCATGTGTCGTGTGAGTGCCAGGTTTTTGAAATGACTTATTTGTTAACTTTTATTCATCTGATATCAACTGAACTAAAACAATTTAGAATGTTATATGTAAGTCAGTACATAATTTATTTAGTAAACAATCCTGTTGGCCACAGTTGCTTATATTTGCATATAAAAATGAATACGTATAAATGAATCATTATAGCTATGTATCAAAAAAAATTGTCAAAAAGGATTATCTAAAATTTTCCCCACAAAAATAGATCTTTTAACTAGAATCATCTAAGAAAGAATACCTGCATAAGTTACGGGCATTGTTGGTCAAAAATGACCGTAGAGATCCCCCCAAAACACTTTTTTGAAAAAAACAAAAGAATATTCTAGATGGCGTCTAGTGGCATCCTTGTGCAAATTTTGAATGTGACCAAGAGGGTTCAGAGCCACACACATGCATGTACACATTCACATATACAGATGAGTAAAGAGAGTAAAGAGAATCTGTAAGTCATTTCGGTGGATGGTTGGGAGATTCGTGGTGCTTCAGTAATTTGATATATGTATATATATATATATATATATATATATATATATATATATATATATATATATATATATATATATATATATATATATATATATATATATATATATATATATATATATATATATATATATATATATATATATATATATATGTATTTGACAAATGCATATATATATACATGCATGTATGAATGTAGGTGGTATTACTACTTTTCATCCATCAGTCTGATCATATATCTATCAATCAATCTAACAATCAACTAAGTGTGAAAAGCAGACATTCTTTTTTTTTGACAGACTTCAAAGATTTCTCAGCCCATTTAATAAGAAGAAAAAAGGTACTAAGGCTTTCAATAATCTACAGAAAATCTTCTGCAGATGAATATCTTGAAAGCAAAAAATAGAATGTGCCATTTCATTCCTTTTTCTAGGCATAGATGGTAAGAATATAATGAAAGGAGGTCATTGATAAAAAAGCAGTGACCTTCTTTCATTCCAAGTCATATTTTTTTTTCTCTTTGTGAGTTCCTTTATGAGCATTTGTCAATATAGATATTCAGTTACCTACATTTCCACTTCAAATGCACATGGGTATTCTGTGTTCATATAGATATATATGCATAAACATTGGTATGGAGTAGGGTTAATCCAAGAATGTGAGAAATCAATGACAGTATTGGAATTTCTTTTTCAAATTATTGAAATTTTATTCTTGACATTCCATCCATTTTTCAGATCTTTCCAAAAGGCAAATGATGAGGGGAAATAAAGAGACAACTGTTTATAGCCAGAAATTTTCAATTATGGGCAGGTAATTGTGAGTTTATTTTTCTGATATGTTGGTGTGTTTCTTTGATCTGTTTAAGTGTGAATGTGTGATTGTATTGAAATATTCAAATAAAAGTCTTGTGCAACCAATTACCACCAGAGGTCATATACTCAGTTAAATAAAGTATACCTGTGTTCAATGTAAGTGTCATAGGATCAGTCACATGGTCTCAGTATACATACACACATATGTATATATATATATATATATACATATATATAAACCTGTTTTGAGACTGGAATACTACTAAGCAAGGGCAACCAAAAAGCAAGGAGCACCAAGAAGACCCAAGAGATCACAAAACAAGTCAGGGACAAAGTTGTGGGTAAGTACAAATCAAGGCTAGGTTATGAGAAATATTCCATATAAATACTTGATGTAATTGTTATTTTTCAAATATTGGTACATAACTCCTTCAATAATAAACATATTTATCACATGTTTTGTGTGTACCACATGGTATCTTAGGTAGGGTGCAATTTAAACTTAGTGCAGCGTATATAAAGATTAAATGTTAAAATTTTTTTCAAATTTTCATGCTGTACATGTACATATTGCCCTCTCTGCAGACATATGTAGATACATTCCCATATTGATTTATATATATATAGAGATATGCAGACGCACATCTATATACATATATATGTGCATTCATAATGATGATTCAGTAGAATTGTTTGCAATACCTAAAAGATTATCTGAAATTATCCAAAAGAAATAAATCTCTTATCTAAAATTATCTAAAAAAATACCAGCACAAAATTTGGCTATTGTCGGACCAAAATGATCATAAAGGTCCTAAAAGGCACTCTTCCAAAGAAACAAAATAATGTCTTTCTAGATGGTGCTTAGCGGTCTGCTCATGCAATTTTCCAAGGTTGTAGCCCCTAAAATGTGACCAGGGGACACACATGATCACACATTTAAAGCAAAGAGAGAAGAATCTATAGCCCACTTGGCTGGTTGGTCAGGCAAGCCATTTGTAGGGCTACGGTGAATTGGTTATGTTCTTGATAATTTAATTTGAGTTACCTTTGAATAGATTTTTATTCCATTCCCATTAATCCAATGTGACTTTTCCAAACAACCCAATATTTGTGTCCAACAAATCCTGAACAAAGGAGTTTATTTTGGTGACAGGTTGTTTTTTTGCAGAAGAATAATCATAGAATTTATATCTGTTAACCTCAAAAGTAACAAATCACCGTAATCTATAAAAGAAGCTGAAAAACAAGACTTAACAAGTTACAAAGTATAAAACTGAAGCAAAAGTCTCCAGAATTTTTTGAGAAAACACTTCATTCATATGAATCCATCGCATCATCATTGTCTCTTACTTAGTATGAACTTCCACCGCCTTAAATCTAAACTTGATCATAAAAAACAATTCTGTTATTGATTCAATAAATTGAGTGTTGTGTGGACTGGAACAATTGATATCCTAGAGGTGATAAATCTGGAGGGACTTCTCAACGCCATGATAGTTTGCAGTGTCATATTTTCAACATGAGGATGGGTGCTGTCACCCAGCAAAATCACCAGACGGTTTCATTGCCCAGACTAAGCCAATGTTGGGACAAAGCCACATTTCTAGAGTTCTAAGTCAGAGCAATGTAAACTAGTAAGCTAAACATAGGTTATCAGCTGTTTTTCAAATATAGAGAATAGGTGGATAATATATTTGTATCTCGCATGAATGAATCACAGTAGCCTGCACCTTTACCTAAACTAAATATCTATAAAACATAGATTAAAATCATCTAAAAAAATTATCAAAAGAAAAAAGATCTTTTACCTGAAATTATCTAAAATAAACAGATCTTTTATCTAAAATTATCTAAAGAATACCATCACAAGATTTGGACGTTGTTGGTCCAAAATTGACTAAAAAGACCTCCCCCAAAGCACTTTTTGGAAAAAAAAAACATTGCTAGATGACACCTAAGGATGAACATGTTCATTTTTGAGGTTGTTGCCCCCAAAATGTTACCAGGAGAATCTGGGAACACACAGAGACATAGATAGATGTGCAAAAAGAAAAGAATCTATAGCCCACTTGGCTGGTTGGGCCATTTGTGGGCCTACAGTGATTCAATAGATATTTACTGGTCTAAGCCAATTAGGGGAGAAAGCCATAATTCTAGAGCAAAAAGAAAGGTAAACAGGTCTGTTTAGTCATTCGAAAGAAACCGTCAAGTGACCAACATCTTTTAGCCGCATGGAGGTGATCAATTAAAAAATTAAATAAGTCACTTCTCTCACCTTTTGTTGAATGTGATCTCATGAAAAATTTGAATTTTCATGAAATAATTATGGAGACTACTGGACGCAAACTAAGAGACCATTTTAGCATAAACTTAGATTCTAAATTGAATCCATCACTAAAATCCTATTTTGGTGGATGGTGGGATTTAGAATTTATCTTTTACTTTTCAAATGCCTTTATCAATGACTACAAATCTGGTGTGCGATTATTCAGCTCCAGCCAAATTAGACTTTTCTTTTTCAGCCGGATTCTGTATATTCTATCCGACACAAATTTCTTGAGCCTCTCTCTTCCTCTCTCTCTCTTCCTCTCTCTCTCTTCCTCTCTGTGTCTCTGTGTCTCTCTCCCCTCTTTTTCTGAGTCTTTCTCTCTTTTTCTCTCTCTCTCTGTATATGAGTACCTGTCTCTCTCTCTCCCTCTCTCTGTCTCTCTCTCTCACTGCATTTCTCTCAACCCCTCTCTCTCTCTCTCTCCGAGTCTTCCCTCTATGTGTCTCTGTCTATTTGTCTCACTCTCTATCTCTCCCCCTCCCATATTTCAACTCTAACTCTGTCATATTCCCTGTTTCTTTCTTTCTACTTTTTTCACTTTCACCCTTTGTCACATATCACTGTATCCCGATATCACACTCTCTCTTTCTCTCTCTTTACATTGTTCTGTCACTATATATTGTCTTATCCAGAACGTTGTTGGAAACTGGAAAAGAATTGTTTATAAATATTGAATCACTGTAGCCAAAAACACGGTGGTTAGGTAATTTTCCCTTCATACTCATCTGTCTAGCCCTGGTCACATTTGAAAATTTACATCGTGTAGTCCAGTAGTCAGTTTCTTAAAATAGGGCTTTTTTGAAAGTCATCTTTTTTCACTTGTTTTCAGAAGGGGGGTACTCAATTTGCTATAATAATTCATTTTAAAATGGACACATTTATTGCACCACAGCTGTGACATAGCATTTATGATGTTTAGGCAATTGTGGAAAAGCTTTTTTTGAAATGAAAGAGAGAGCAAGAGAGAAAGAGAGAGTCTGTGGTTTAATTTTTTATCTAAAAGAAATTTTGTCCTTCTGTTTCAGTAACACTCTCTTCCCAAATGAAACGGATAACTCCAGTGAGTCATGCAACAGCATTTTTGATCTTGCCAAGCCATGTGGTACTCTATGTAACCTTGTATCCCTTTCTGAGGATTTGGGGTTGGGTAGAAGGGTTATTAAAGTCTAGGGTGATAGATAAGCTTATACAGTGGAGGAGATTGTGAAAAAAATGAAGCAACTATGCTGCAGTGATTCATTTTTATGGAAGAGGTAGCAGTATCATTCATCCATCTGATCTTCATTGTTGAATTCTCTTGGAAAAGACCGATTCAGTGAGATTAGATTAAACCTACCAGTCTTACATGACTAGTAGCAGATATAAAATGAAAATTATTAAAGGCAGTGATGTATATGAGATTTGATGGCCTAGATACAGGGATTGGCTCCTCGAGAGCCCCCCCCCTCAACATATAGCGAGATTTGTTATTATATAATGTTTGAAGAAACACAGTTGGTGAACTACTATTCAAAAAGCTCTTGCCCCCCCCTTCATTTGGGGATGGGGGGGGGCGATTTGAAGTCCCTCAACATCCACCCAATTTCTCAGCTAAACCCCTGGGGAGAAGACGAAAAGTGTAATCTAAAAATTTAGTATATTTTATAAACATCATCATCTTTTTCCTTCTATGTATTTGGGAGATGAATATAGAATGATTGTTACAGGTTTATGGACACAACATAATAAGAGCTGGCTTTAGGCCAATTTGATCATCATCATCATCATCATCATCATCATCATCATCAGTCTTTTAACATCTGTCGTTGGACATAGACCTTCCCCAGGATTCGCCACACTTCTCTATCATGGGCGTCGCGGAGCCAATACTTTCTGAACTTGTCTAGCTCATCTCTCCACCTAATGTTCTGCCGGCCTTGGTTGCGCATGTGATCTCAGGGGATTCATGTCGTGAGTTGGTATGTCCATCAGTTGTCAACCATTCTTGCAATATGGCCAGCCCACCGCCATTTGAGATTTTTAATGGATTCTATGATGTGCCTGACTCTTATCTTTTCTTGGATGAACTGTGCTGTCTTGTGGTTTCTCCATGTGAGGCGCAGCATAATTCTTTCATGTGCATGTTGCATGGTTCTCAATTTGCGGATTTGTCGCTTGGTTAGGTTCCATGTTTCAGCTCCATAAGTGACTATTGGGAGGATTCATTTATTAATCCTTAATTAATCCAATTTGATCAGTTGCTCTAAATTGGACCCAATAGTGTAAAAATTAATTTCTCTGAAATTTTCAAATACACATTTGATCACTATTCATTCTCACTGAAAGTCTATAAAAAAACTTTATTTTCATCTCTAAGATTCTACAGACCTCAACTGTGAACCAGAGGTCACACACAAAAAAAGTTTCTCACTGGGCTGACAGCTTCTAAGGTTGGCCCGGAACATAGTTTCACCTGAGCTCTATGTGGTAACTATGAAATCATTCTAATTATGGTAATAACTCAGTAGCACATACCTCCCTTCAAGTCTGCTTTATTGTGCTTTATTTACCTTCTGGCTATGATCTTAACCCCAAAATTGTTTGTACTTAATTGAGTAGCGGCAGGAGATACCAGGTTTAAAGAATCAAAATAATGGTAATGTTTAACTGTCAGCATGAAAGTATTCTGACTCTTTCAAGATCTCAGCCTAGCCAATATCCTAAAAAGCCTTGGGTCAATAGAACAGGTTATATATGTTGCACTTAACTTCAGTCATCCTGATTAAAAAAAATAAGTAAGTGGATATTTTTGAAAATAGGTCTGATTAGTCACTCAATGAAAACCATTGTATGACCAATGTCTTTTAGCATCATGCCTTGTTGCAGGGGATCAGTTGAAAAATTAAAAAAGGGTGATCAATGAATAGGTTACTTCTCTCACCTTTTTTGGGTAGTGACTTGTAAAAAAACTTAATTTTCAAAAAACCAATGGACACAAACTAAAGGATCATTTTAGCATAAACTTGCATTGCAGATTGAACCCACTCAATAAAAACCTCTTGGGGGAAATTTAAAAAAAAAAGCAAAAAAAAATGTTTTTTCCAGTGCATCCAGTGTGCATGATACATAGCCAGCCAGTCAGACAGACCAGCTTAAAAACTGAGGGAAACCTATGCCGATAGTTTTAGTTGAAAGTTTGAAAAATGAAAAAAATTTGTCTTAGTGGCAACATTTTTTTCTTATCAATTTATATATATTTATAGGATTTAGATATCTGTACCGCACATTGATGAGTCAGTGTAGCCCGCTCATGTAACAGAACTAATTATCTAAAGAAAATTTTTAAAATCATCTGAAGAGAAAAAATATAGATCTTTCAACTAAAATTATCTAAAAAAATATCAGCACAAGATTTGGGCATTGTTGGTCCAAACTGACCATAGAGACTCCCAAAAGCCTGTTTTTTCCAAATGGCGTACTTGCACAAATTTCCTAGGTTGTGGCCCCCCAAAATATGACCAGGATCACCTGCAGATAGGCACAGATAGACGTATACATGAGCAAAGAAAGAAGTATCCGTAGTCCACTTTTGACTGGTTGGTCAGGCGGACTATTTGCTCCAGTGATTAGATATCTCTACAAACACCGATCCTATTTTCCAGATTCACTTTGCAGAAAAATCTTTAAACTTTAAGGAAAAAGAAAGTATTAATAACAAAAAAGAAATTTACTTTCCAGAGAACCAATTTTTCAATATGAATAATTAATAAGTTAACATTTTACTGTCCCAAATCTCAAGAATATTTGTTCTACAAAAGTTAAGCATGAGGCTGATGCACACTTACTATCATAAGCAATAAGCAGATGTCTTCTGTCATGCTAAAGGATGCAACTGACTTAATAAAATAGAATTTCATTCATACCAGTGACATAGAATATAAAATTTAATTCATGTTCCAATGACAGAATAAAAATGCTGAATTTAAAGAATATCAAATAAGTCATAAAAGCAAAAACAATAAGTAATAGAACTCTGTTTGTGGTCAACAGAATGCTATTCTTTAAGCTCACTGCAATGTGAATCTCTATATCCACATATATAAAATGCTATGTATATATACAAATGAAAAGTGTGGTTGTAAAACACGATAAGTGCCATTTGAAAAATAAATGTGGTCAATTGAATCAAAAATCAAATTCTTGATTTGAACTTTCCATTTTATTAAAACCTTACAAACTGTACATGTATACATATACATACATACATACATATATATATATATAAATATAAATACATATATATATATATACATATATATATATATATATATATATATATATATATATATATATATATATATATATATATATATATATATGTATGAAGAGTGTGATTCCAAAATGCAGTGAGTGCCATTTAAAGAAGAAAGAAGTTCAATTGAACAAAAAATCAAATTCTTGATTTGAGCTTTTCATATTATTGAAACCTTATAAACAGCATATATATAAAAAGGTTGTAAAAAAGTTGTAATAAGATAAGAACATTCAGGTCCAGAATTTGATTTTTAAATTGATTAAACACGTTTATTTCTTAGATAGCATTTATTACACTTTAGAGCCACACTCTCCATATGTACTTAATATATCCTGTCATTTTTGACGGCTCAGGTTAACTAATATCTAAATAATATAGAACATACCAACAATCATAAATTATTTGCTGCTGTTAAAATCTAACTGCGGTTATAAGTTATACAAGTTTATCATAGACCATGTTAGCACTACCGTTGACTGCAATTACAGCCTCAATGTGCTCCCAAGGTCATGTAGTTATAATCATTTTGGCCTTGGAAGCTTCAGGTCGCTGTCATTACTGAACTTTTAGACATCTACTACTTTATCCATTGCTCCGCCCAAATTTGCTCAAGATACATCAGATTAGATGGGTCAACATTTATGAACTGTAATTCCAAAATCATCTCGAAGTTGCCCTTTTTGACTGAGGTTTGCACTTTCATGGATAATATAAGAGATTTTCCATTTTGGTAACAGCCATTTTCAGTGTAGCTTTTCGATATGTTTTAGGCCATCACATTTCAAGACATTGTATTACACTGGTTATTTTTTTATGCATGTTCTTAAGTGCATATATATATATATATATATGTTGATGAAAGTGATGATTGCAAGGTGAAGAGAAAAACTCAAGAGGAAGCAGGTGTTTCATCTAAAAAAGTTTTTCATTATCATGTGGATATGTTTTGATGCATTTTGATGGGTGCCAGCCATCTTTTTCAAAAAAAAACTTGAAATGTTGCAGAGAAAATTTTGGTATTTGTATCTGTGTAGGTGAGAGTCAAGTTTGGTCTACACAGATACAAACACCACCCCTCCTGCTCTTACCGTGCAATCAAACAACACAGAAATGTCTCCATTCCATTCTTTAACCTCAAAGATGTAAACAGCAAGATTTTCTCAGCACTGCTGCAAGTTTTTCTCAGGAAAAGACGACTGGCACCCGTTGAAAAGCATCAAAACATGCCTGCATAAAAATTTTTCAAGATGAAACACCTGCTTTCTCGTAAGTTTTTCTCTTCTCTTTCCAATTTTCACTATCAGCAACATTCTATCAGATCACTTCATATCCACAGTGCAAACATATTTATATATATATATATATATATGTATATAAATATATATATATATATATATATATATATATATATTTGTGTGTGTGTGCACACATATCTTGTGTTACCATATGCATATAGGAATAGCAGATAATTTTATCAAATGCCTGCTTTGCTGAGAGATATACCAATAAAGCAACTGGAAGTGTGCAGACTGAATGTTGGACAGAGAGAAAAATATTATCCCAAAGGAACACATGGAGGATGATTTTGGTTGATAAGAAATATGATGAGTACAGAATAATTGGACTAGGAAATAGACGTTAGAAAACACAGACTTTTTGCAAATTACCAAAAAAGAACACTAAATTACTTTCCTTGGGTACCATTGATTTGATCAAGGCAAAAACAACTGCAGAGGTAGAAAATGCTAATCTCTCTTATACATTGATTCTCTCAGACTAGTATCCTCATCTTTGTTGTTATAGTCTTAGTATTCTAGCTGTTGTACCTTTCTTCAGATGTCTCTCATAGTAACCATCTGGGAATTTTGAATCGAACCATTTGTCCAGTCCATGAGGCGGATTGTTCTCATTCTGCGGTCCTTTCCAGAAGATATTTTGTATCAGCCTAGTTGATTCATCCTTGCAATGTTGCTTGTGTGATTCTTTCACTGAACCAGAATATATGAATCTTCCGCACTACGTAGCCCATGGATTAACGAACGAGGCAGACTATTAGATACTGAGATGGGCAGTACAAAAAAAAATTATATCCTCTGCTACAGTGAAAAAGCTTGATGAGCAACATCGCAAAGGCATTTTAATGAGGAAGAATTTAAAGTGGTTGAAAACATCAAGTTTTTGAAGTTAGCATTTGTTGGATAGCAGACTCTGTCAAAATTGTTATTTATCAAGCATAGCTTAGATTTGAAACCAGGCCACAAGTGTAGGTCAAACACTAATAATGATCTTTGAGCTTAGCCTTCTATCCACCAGATTATAATGAGGTACCCTCATCCTTAGTAACATGTTTGGAATTCTCTTGAGTTTGTTTTCTTGCAATACTTACTAAAAAACACAATAATGGATTAAATGATAAAATGAAATGCAATGGTGGCAAATATACTGACTAGACCAACCCACTCATAGCAACTCATGTAATACATGCAGTTCAATGTTTTATTCACGTGTTTGCTCTCTGTTGTATAGTTAGGAGTAACTGTCCTCATTGATATCCGATAGCATTATCACAGCATACTATCTTAAAAAAATGCTAACGGCTTTTTGTTTTGCCAATAGAGGATATGGAATTCCTGTTGAACAAAGCCTTGGGATATCTTTTGCATGTTTGTTTTCATTAGATATCAGAAATTATGACTCAAATAATTTGAAATAATCTTGAAACACCCAAAATTAAATGTAACACACTCTTTCTTGAAATGAACTTTTCTTGACTAATTTTGTTTGTCTCTGGATAATTTCTTATTCTCGATGGTTCAAAGATATTGCTTCATCAAGTAAAGTTGGAAAATACGAATGTAAATCGTAAAATAAAATGAAAACAAGAAGCTACCTTTACTCTTCCTTTTTCCGGGAGGAAATAGTAATCACTTTCTTTAAAGATATACTTTTGACAAAAAAATAATGACAAAACAAAAGAAGCAAATACAAGAAGAGATTAACACTCCTCCAAATCGGGAGAATTTTAAAAATCACCCGAGAAAGAAAAAGTTTTGGAAGTAAACGATAATAATGATTTTAAAAACGTATATATAAAAAAATATAAGAATATTTCAAAATATGCAGAGGATTAAAAAAGAAATAGTTGAGTACATAAATAAATTTAATTTTAACAAATGCCATTAAAAAAAAAACAACATTTGTTACAATCTGCCGAAAAAATCTCTTAGGAAAAAATTTGAAAAAAAAAACCTGAGAAATATTGGTTTCATGTGTCAGTCGAAATTTCTTTCTCATATCGTCTCTTCATTCCAGTGAGATTTTGCTTTTTTTTTCTTTTTTTTCACTTTAGTATTAGTTTCTATCGATTTGTCATTTTATCTTACGTGTTAAGAGAAAAAAGGCTAGTCGAAGAGAAGAACAAAAATTAATCTAAAGACAAGTTCTGTGTAATTACGTGTGAAAATTTCCTTTGAAATTTTATGCTTCGTGATTACAGCACATGAGGATATGCCGAGAATTTCCTGTGAAAGATCCTGTCGCAGGATGTTTATGCATCCTTTTATTTTCTCTCATGACGCGTACAATATTGATCTCGGCTCACACGGCCATTCCGAGTGAGGAAAGACGAATATAAAGAAAAAAAAAGATGATTAAAATAAATCTCGTTTTTACTTTCTTTTTGACGTTTACACAAGAACACGGCCCTCCACTCGTCAACCCTCGGCCAATGCCAGAAAAAAAATTTGATTTGCTGTGGGTAGTGACAACGGTGACGAGGGAGAGGTGAGTAGCGGGGGAGTTAACGGTACGGAGGATGGGATCAATGAGTTCAAATTCCAGCTGAGACAGTTTGCATTCACTTCACACTATTGCCCTTGGGGAAGGCATGTATCCATCTCTTTCCCACTGTCAACACATGGGTCAACCTGGCAGGGTCAGGACCATCACCACCCATGTCTTACACTTACCTGAGGGAGGCTCAGGGGAACTAGAACGATGGGGGCAGCTGCCCCACTGCTTTCTTAGCACCGGGTTTGCAGGGGCAGCTGTGTGCCCTTCATTAAAAAAAGGAAGTGCATACTAGCACACTATTTTGCTCTCTTTTAAAATATCTTAGAATAATTAAATATCCTCTTTCAAAGTTTAATTTGGGGGTTCCATCCTAGTTTTTTGGTCCAGCCTTTTACTGCCCTTAGATCAAGATAAGAGTGTACTATCTGTTCTTCTGACATCAAGGAAACAGTAATAATTTCCCATTTTCATATTGAAACATTATTTTTTATTGTTATACCTTTGTGGTCCCTTGGGAGTCCTAAGTTGGGGACTGGTTCATGCTCTTCTGCAAAATTGCAATAAAAATTCATGCTTTTTCTGAAAACCTGTCTACCCTGCCCCGATTGCTTCCAGCATCCCAGGGAAGGCCCATGTCCAACGCTGATAAAAATAAATGTGTACTGCTGCAGTTAAAAAGAATCCCACAGTTACGATAGCCTTACTTGGGGAAAAGTAGATTTTACAAGCATAATGATGAATGGACTGCAATATAGATGGGGCAGGAAGACATGATCAATGATCACATGTGTCTGCAGGAAATTAAAAAGAATATCTGTGTCTCACATAAATGAATCACCATAGCCTGTGCGTGCACCGGAACTAATCATCTAAAAGATTATCTAAAATTACCTAAATAAATAAATCTTTTATTTAATGTTATCTTATAGTAATAATAATAAATAAATAGATCTTTTATCTCAAACTATCTAAAAAAAATACCAGTAATACATTTGGACATTGTTGGTCCGAAAGGACCAGAAAGATCCAAAAAAGCACTTCTTTTAAAAAACTTAAAAACGTTTTTCAAATTGTGCTTAGTGGTGTACTCATGCAAATTTTCAAGGTTGTAACCCCCAAAATATGACCAAGAGTGCCAGAAGACACATACACGCATGCATAGGTAGGCACATAGACACAGACACTCAAAGAGAGAAGAATCTGTAGCCCACTTTGGGGGATTAGGTGCACTATTTGAAGGGCTATTGTGATTTGATGTGTTCATATTGAGAGAACGTTTCTATTCAATAGTGGGCTGCAGGTAGACCAAATGAAATTCTCCACTTGGTAATCTCTCCACCATCTGCTCTCTTAACTGGTTGTGCTGCCACTGTAATTCTTATAATGAAGACTGGGCTTACGAGAGGGTGGGTAGGTAGTTGATACAATGCACCGGGGTCTGGGAGTATGAAAAGGATCTTCTAAAAAGGTTTTTAGTGGATGGTTCAAACAGTTTCAATAAGTTTATGCTAAATTGGTCCCTATCTTGTGTTAGCTTGTGTTTGCACTTGTTTTTTGAAAATTCAGATTTTTTAGTGATCCATCAAAAGATGAGAGAAGTAAACATTCATTGATCATCCCTTTTGCCAACTTTTTCCATTGATCACCCACAACATGGCATAAGATTGAAAGACATTGACACAGTTTCTTTTGAATGACTAACCAGACCTGTTTCTTTTCAGTTTTTATCGCAAATTAAGTAATAATCAATCAATGCCTGGGCAAAGTAATGGTATCTTCTTACTTATGTCATGTTTCTGCATATATGTCTATGCATATACAGTATCTACATATATAGAGAGAAAGAGAAAGAGAGAGGGCCAGCTTTAAGCCAATTTAACCATCATCATCAGTCATTCAAGGTCTGTCATTGGATAAAGACCTTCCCCAGGATCCGCCACACTTCATAATCGTCGGTGTTGCAGAGCCAGTATACTCTGAATTTGTCGAGTTCATCTCTTCATCTTGTTTTTTGTTGGCCTCAGTTTCTTGGGATCCATGCTGTGAGTCGTGATGTCCATTGGTCATCTGTCATTCTCGCAGCATGACTAGCCCATTACAATGTAAGTTTTCTAATAGATTCTATGATGTCTTGGACCCTCATTTTCTTCCAGATATACTGTGCTGTCTCGTGATCTCTCCATGTGAGATTGAGTATCATTCTCTCATGTGTGCGTTGCATATTCCTCAGTTTGCGGGTCTGTCTCTTCAATTGCTCCTAATTGTATTTGTATTAAATAATTGGTGATCAATCACAGAAGAGAGTAAATTTTCTAGCACATATTTTGATTGCTTTTCATTGAACAATAAAGATATAGAGTCTATAATGAACTTTATTAGTATTTTTAAGATTCTACAGATCTCAAGTGTTAACCAGGGGCCCTGAAAGAATATTTCCAATTGGGCCCCGCAGCTTGTAGGGCCATCCCTGTATACACACGCGCACACACACACATATATATATTCAAACAATACACATAAAAGCTTACATAAAATGTCAAACTACATGCATGGCAAAAACTATACAATGAAAGGAGCTGGTGTTTGATCTACACTGCTGGGGTGCCATGTTGAAATAGTTAGAGGGTAAATAACTGATGATTTCAATAAGAGACAATTTATACAATGTACCATAATAACAAAATATTTGTGAAATAGAGAAAAAACACTGAAGAAAATTGCAGAAATTGCATTGACTGATATTGGGAAATAAGTGACTAAATGACATAAAAAAAATGTTTTGACAAAGTTTTTTAATGTTTAGTTTTTGAAGTTGTAAAGCTTTCTAGACTTTATATATATATATATATATATATATATATATATATATATATATAAATATATATATATATATGTACTCGAGTTGAGCAGATACCAAGTTTATAGCCACACTGATGAGTTGCAATACAACGAAACAGCTGTCTGTGGATGACACTATCAACACTCTCTTTTTTAGGTGGGGGTTGAGCATTCTTAGGTTGGTTACCCATCTGCACATAGCATTTATGCAATGCTCTTCTAACCCTTGAATTAAGCACTCTAGTAGATGATGATTTATGACATATGCGTAAATAACATATTACATAATTCAGTTCTGTGTAGAGCAGGGGTAGAATACTGAAATTGGGGTCTGGAGTGAAGGTTTCAATTCAGCCTAATGGCACTGGAGTGGAGTGAATATTGAGTCCATAGCCACACTGAAGAGTCATATAACGACGAAACAGCTGTCTGTGCATGACTCTCTCTCTCTCTCTCTCTCTCTCTCTATCTATCTATATATATATATATATATATATATATATATATATATATATATATATATATACCTGTGTGGTTGTGCATGTGTGTGTGAATGAAGAAATTTGGACAGTTGGAATTTTCAAGTGTTGAGATTAATATAGGGATTATTTCTCAGCCCTTCAACTCTCTGAAGGTTCCTGGTCCCTTGAGATTTGAATTTCAAGATTGTATATCCCAATAGCACTGAAAGGACAAGGATTCACTAGACATACTCAGATATCTGTAGCAGTGTTCACAGGGACTGGGCAATTTCTGATCAAGCCCATATGCAGCTTGTTGAAGAAGGCCCTGGGTCCTTTTCAATTCCTGATGAGTCGAAAATGACATTTCATTACATGAGGCAAATGGTGAGATTTCATTTCTTAGCATTGCTTACATATCATCATCATCATCATCATCATCATCATCATCATCACTAGCTGTTATAAGTCTACAGCTGGACAAAGGCCTTTCCCATCTCTTTCCATGACAAGAGCGATTGTACTAATCTCAGCTCTTACCGGCAAAACTTTTCTATCTCTTTACTCTATCTTGTGTCTGGCCTTTTCCTACTGTGTTTTCAGTCCTAGCAATCGATTAGTCTTTTGCTCCATCTGTTGACTCTTCTTCTTGCTCCATTTTTGTTGCTCAATGGCTTGTTTGATATCCTTTACCCTTGTCCTCTCCCAGATCCATGTTGATCTTTTTCATTTGCTAATTTTATTTCTCACACTTCCATTGTCCTCTGTGATATTCTGGGTAGGTTTTTCAGTGGTTTTCTAAATTTCCATCCTGGTTTTGCACTTGTATGTCTTGGATGGTATTATGCATTAATTGTATAAAAGCTGTCTTTGTAGCTGATGATAATTATTTATGGTTATTGCTGATAATTATAGAAAAAAAAACAGTGTCAGAATTCCCATTTTCAAAACTTAAATGCTGTCTCCAAGTAGAAGAATAAAACTCTTGTTCAGTGGCTATTCAGAATGTAATATTAAACTCTCTACCCCTGATTCTTATTTCATGCATAGAAATTGTGTAATTTTTGAATAAGAAAAAACTACATTTAAATTGAAGCTACCCAGTCTCAACTTGAAAAAGTAAGAGGAGACATAATAGAAGTATTTAAGAAAGGAAATTATGACAACTTCATCAAAAAGTGAGGAGAAGATACACAGAGAACAGGAAACAGGGGAAACCATCAGAAAATACACCAACAAAGAACCAGGTTGGATGTATGAAAATATAGTTTCTATATCCTCATAGTGTGGATATAAAATAGTCAACCAAATGAAATTATGTGTTCCAAAAATGTGAACTCTTTCAAGAACAGACTCGATAAACATTGGGATAAACAGGAGATTCTATACAACTACAAGTCCACAAAAAACATTTGGAAGTTATATGAAAATCTAAAATGATTACAGGAGTCTGAAAGAGCAATTTACTAAAAAACCTATTCCAGAAAATATCAGAGCTACGGACAAAAGCTATATAATAGATACTCAATTGCTCTTACGATATCCTTCACCCTGGTCCTCTCCTGGAATGATACAGCCTCTACACATGACACACACATACATAGATGAATAATCATCCAGGCAGAACCACTTAAAAACTGAAGAAACATTGACTATGCTGACAGATCTGGTCAACGGTTTCTAATTTACTGCCTCAAAATTTACCCCCTAAATAAACTCAGATCCAAAGGCATACAAGCCAAAAGGCGGTGGTGTCTACTGCCCCTTCCCACCTTTGGACAAACCAGTGGAGAATATTGGGTCGATTGATATTTTTACTGCTAAAAAAAGCAGAAATGAATATTTCTTTCAAGCTGCAAGTTGTGTGATTTGTAGTAAATTGATAAAAACACTTCTCATTGCAAATTAGTACTTTTCAATGTTTTCAATCCATGTGAAATTTGGGGTTAATCAACCCCCCTCCCTACCCCTGCCTCTTTGTTTTTAATTGGTACAAAATTACGAGCAAATCAAGCCCTTTGCCTCTCCTGACCAGAGAGTTCTCATACGCCTATGATCAGATAACTTGATGAAAAAGTACACGGGAACGTACTTCAATGATAACCATTTAAAGAGTATATTTTGTTTCTAATTCCCGCATTTTATTTTGCCCATAATATGGAATATATTGCGCAAACTAACTCATGCCTAGATGAAAGATAAATTGCAGAGAAAAACGAACGAAAAGCAAAATCAATGAATGTGGGAAATTGCATTAATCTTTGATATCTCCTATTAGAGAATAAGTGATATACAAATAATGAGTGAACTCAGAGTCAATCATAAACACCACCCGTCTACCAAACGATCCACTCAATATGATAAGCTTAATGGAATTTTAAAAAACGATGCAGCAACCAACTGTGTTCATTAGATTTGACCTTTGATAACAATATACTGCAACTTTCATTTGCATCAAACTCACGACTATCAGAGTGAGAGATCTGAACTCTTTTTTCTTTCCTTTTGGGGAGACTATCTCAAATCGATCCTTACTTCATAAAATTATTTCCCTTCACTAAAAAAATATACTCTTATGAAAATGAGAAGAGAACTAAGAGCCAGTCTCATTACAACTTGTGTTCAGCTGTACAGTGCTAAAAATAAGTGAGTGAATGCAGGGCTGCCTACTCTCAGAGAAGTAGGTGGGAGATGTCTTTCTATCAGGGCCATTGTTTCTGTGGCAATGATTAACAGTGTGTTCAAAAGTGAAGAGTACGCCTTTGGTGAGAATCAAACTCACACATCACAATGGCCTGAGTTGAAAGTTTTATGAAAAACAACTGAAAGTAAGATGAAGGTAAAAACTAGACAGAATTCAATGAAAATAATGGTTTACAATTAAGGCTTTTCATAATGGTTAAGGAAAGCTTTGGTCACAATACTTCACCCACTAATGATAACTATTTATTTCTAAGATGTTTTGAAGTCATATGGGATGAGTATTTGGGAATATACTGGTTAATTTTTTATTCTCATTGCGTTGTTCAAATGAAGAATTTTAGTGGTACATAAATAACAAAGAAAAGCAAAAAAAAGAGGGAACACCTTTCCTTTGCATTCCCAAAGCAGTACTTGTGTTTTGAGCTCTGTTTTTACTTTTTAGAGCATTTCTGAAGTGATCCTTATTGAATTGAAGGGTGGAGAAATTAGTCATTATACTATAACATGAAATGTGTTTTATTTTGTAACATTTTGTTCTGTAATAATTATACAATGAGGTAGTGAACATTTCATTGATGGACATTTGACCAAACAGACATTACACCAACAAGCATATGACCAAATGAAGATTACATTGACAGACATTAGTGCGAGTGGACATATTACCAAATAAAGATATGACCATTTTAATTTTTGTTTGTTTGTCAAATCACCGTAGCCCCACAAATGGCCTGACTAACCAGCCGAGTGGGCTACAGATTCTTCTCACTTTGCTCTGTATTTATGTGAGTGTGTCAGGGCAATCCTAGTCACACGTTTGAAGCTATAATCTTATAAATTAGCATGAGTTCACCACTAGGCACTATCTAAAAATTGTACTTTTGTTTCTTAAAAAAAGTGCTTTTTGGGGTCTCTATAGTCATTAAGGGACTAGCAAAACACAAATCTAATGCTGATATTTTTTAAATAATTTCAGATAAAAGACTTTTTTTTCCGATGATTTTAGCTCGTTTTAGGTGATTTTTTTTGATAATTAAATCTTGTACACTTGCAGGCCAGGGTGATTCATTTATGTGAGGTCTAGATATCATTTTCGATTTTTTTTTGCAATGTAACTGTTTTATAGATCAAACGATAAAAACTATAAAAAGAAAACATAATCGCATTATAGAAAATTCTGTTTTGCAATAAAAAAAATATTAATTGTAACGTAATTGCTTCATAAAAAAATGCCTGTATAAATTGGAATGTTCAAAGATTGTGGGCTATAGCTCTCAAGAAGTCGATTCTGCGATACTCTTCATATTTCTCAATGTTAAGCTTCAGTCTTGTATTCAATATTTGGTACTTCTGCAGTTCACTCAGTACCATTCCTGCTACTAATTATTTATTGTCGACTTCCAAACCAACTGCTCTTGTTTCAGTTTGGTAGATCGTGGCGTGGGTCATTCCCATTCTTTGTGCAATAAAGTTTCCAACCAATGTACTTTGTATATGTTGTGCCTTATTTTCATTTAGTAAAAATTTCTACACTAGAAGAGTAAAAAGTCATTGGAAGTAGTTCTTTGGAAGTAGTTCCAAATCTGGTGACATCAATTCCTGTGGTCCCTAGATTTAAAAACAACTTCTGTTTCTTTTGGCACACTCCTACCTCACTGTTGGCTAAGTGCAGCACCAGTCATGTAACCCAGTGGCATCCCAAGGTCAGTGTCACTCAGAGTGTCACCTCCAGGTTGCCAATTCAATGAATTTTTTGTGTTTAACAAAAGAAAAAACTGTTAGCATTTTTATGATCATTTCTGAATATCAAAAATGGTTAGATTTGTCTTGAATAAGTTTCCAACAAGTTTTTCATGCTTAAATCCTGTCCACCAACTAGAATTTAATCTTGGATGTCTTTCTCATGTATTTCTTCTTTTCATTTCTTATCAACTGCATCTATCGATGTTACTTATAAGTTTTTCAGCAACCTACATTAGTGCGTCCCCTGTCTAGCCTCAAAAACTCTACATGTACCCTTTCTTAAATCACTGTTTTCAATAATATCATCCTGATCCATGAATCATCAGACATCATTGAAACAGCATTTTGAGCTCCTTTACTGTCAAGCAGAAACATGTGCCAATAACCCTTGCTATGTTACATTTCTCTTCCGTCTCACAATCCTCCTTATAAATAAGTAATTCTTAATTCTATCAACTTGAGTAACAATTGTTTTTTCATTGCTCTTCTATTTCAGAATTACCAAATATACTTATTTTGATATTGATGTTTAACGTTATTAGATTTCTTAAAAATGTATGTGAACAGATATTTGTACATATCTTCATTTCCCTTTGTACAGAGCTTTTATCTCTGTTCAGTTTTATTTCACCCTAATTGAAAATGACTGACTAATGGATGCACATGCTTTTGTCTGCTCCTAAAATCCAAAATGGCAATCTTTTCTCTTTCTTTTTTCTTCATGACATCACACATATTTGACACGTTTGTGAAATGATCCTTATCAACTTTAATATAACTTTCTGCCTTTAATATATTACTTAATAAACAATATTGTACCTTGATACAAAACAGAGCATTTGACCATACCATAATGTATCAAAAGGAGCTACAAATTTGTCCTATTTGACCACTCCTGCATTCAGCCATTTGTCCACTCAAGTAAATGTCCATTTGGCCAAAAATCCAAGACAAAAATGACAGTCAAATGAATGAGTGTATATATGATTTGATTTTAGTAATAGAATATTAGTATCTAATACAGGTAAATTGTGATTTTGTGAGTTTTTAATTTAGCTTCTTCCTGATCTTTCTCTCCTGACTCCTAAGGGTTTACAACCAATGCATTCTCCCAATAGTCACTTATGGAGCTGAAACATGGAATTTAACCAAAAGACTGGCCCTCAAACTGAAAAGCATACAAGCTGCATGGGAGAGAATCATGTAAACCTCATATGGAGAAATTGCAAGACAATACAAGATTTTAAAGAAAAGACAGCAGTCTGAGATGTAGAAACCATTAGAAAACTCAAATGGCAATGGGCTGGTTATGTTGCAAAAATGTCAGGCAACCACTGGATATCATGACTGACAACATGGATCCCGAAAGATCATAGGTGAAATCGTGGCTGACAGAAAGTAAGATGTCATGACGAACTAGATAAAATCAGAAAGTACTGGCCCTGTTGCGTTGCCCCCATGATAAAGAGGTCTGGCAAATCTTGGGGAAAGTCTATGTCTGATGAGGGACACTAAAAGGCAGCTGCTGCTGCTGATGATGATATCCCAATAGTAACCAGTTAAGTAAGAGTTATGAGACCTGACATGTTCTCTATCCGTAACATTTTTTGCTATCAAATTGATCTTTTCTCTCAGAATGAGGTTTTTCCATAATCCACAGTGGAGCCATGTCAAAAATTGGTGGTGGTGGTGCTTGGGGGTCCAGGCAGTGTTGCCAACTCGAGAGATTTTTTGTGCTCAATCAACCTCAAGATTGTGTCAAAAAACACCAATATACACTGAAAACATAGTTAGCCATTTCATGACCATTCACCTAAAAATGGCTAAAAATAGCTTGAAATTAATAAAAATTGCTTAAGAAATGGCAGTAAACTGCATCAGAATTGGCTCTACTCATTGGGTTTTTGAGATGCCAAAAAAAGAAACTCACGACATGAAAATAAAAATATATTGGCAACACTAGCGTGCAAGATATGTATCAAAATTTAGCCAAAATATGACCATCTGGTGAGGTGTCAAGATTTAAATTTTTTTAATATTTCTATCTTCTTGCAGGAATAGCTACTATTTGCCACCACCCCAACGGTTGTTACCTTCTTCCTACATGAATTATGAGGGTCAGTCATGAAGAAGTTGGGGTTTGTCCAATGAGATTTTGTGGAAAGGTGGACAATAGGCTAGTGGAGGACTGATTTAATTTTTCGGTTGGTCCATGCACAATTAATCTCCCATGACAATGGTGCTGACATAGATATGCTTTCTCTGAGTGCTTTTTAGTTATCTAAGTGACGGTTATAAAATGCTATGGTCAAACACATTTAGTAAGGCCTTTATCTGCTCCTGCTACCGACAAAATCACGCAGAAGAGAAAAAGGGGAAAAAGTAGAGAGAAAGATTCCGATAGCAGCTTGCCCGAAATTGGTATTCTATTTGAGTCTTGATCTTTTCCTCAAAATATCTTTCTTCAACAGTGATCCATAGTTGATGTCAAAAGCAAATGATGATTAATCATTCTTATCATTTCTTCAACTCTTTTTTACAAGGGAAAAAAAATAAAAACAAATTTTCCAGACAATTTGCTTAACATTGGTATTCCATCCAAGATGTAAATTTTTTAGTGAAGAAAAAATTCCTAGGTGTTTTTCTTTTCTTTTTTTTCTTTTCAACATTCTATTTTTCACTTTTCTGACACATCTTTTTTTTTATCTTTTTAATGTATGTGATTTTCAGTTCCTATAGAAATCTTTGTAAAATAACCCCGATATCAGAGCTATATGACATTCCACTGGCAGACCAAGATGATATTTCCTTGGGTTATTTCAGGGTAAAAATTGGCTTGGAAAAAATAAAAATGGATGTCCTTTTCTTTTTTTATTGTCTAGTTTTCTTTTCAAAATATGAAAGAAGAAATTCATTTCTTTTTTTTCACTTTATCTTTGACTAAACCCTCTCCCTCCCCTGCCATATGCAATCTTTTTCATGAACTGGCCTTTCAAATTCTAAAAAAGTTTTATTGCTTAGAGTTTTTTCTGACATTTAGGCCAGAAACTTATAATGCTATTCCACAAATCTGTCCCATGGAGAGATGTGTTATTGTTGTTATCCAGTTAAAATGGTCTGGGTGTATCTTTCTATCTAGCTATCTATTAGAGACTGTCAACCAAAACTGTCAACATTGGTTTCTTTCAGTTTTCATGTTGATCTGGCTGGCTATGTATGTATGTATCACATGTACAGTCAGCATTAATGGATCTCATTATGTCTAGAAATCTTTTTTTTCTATTTTCTTCAAATCACCCCCCCCGACATACTCTTTTAGAAGGGAGTTCATTTTGTAATGTAAATTTATTCTAAATGATCCCTTAGTTTGTATCCTCTTGCTTTGCTGTGGAGTGGCTGTTATCAATCTACTCAAGCAAATCATTACTACTGTAGTCAGTTGATCCTTACTGGGTGCTCACATATGTGGCCTTGTACCAGACTATGCTTTTGGAAATACCTATATATGTTTGTAGTTCTTATATATTTATGTGAACACATTTTTAGATTGATGACATTGTAAAGGATGAATCAATATTTATTGATTTCTAATTTATACTTATTCTTTCACTCCCTCTCTTTGACTCCCCTCAGGCTTCCTCCCTCTCTCCCCTCTTTCTCTCACTTCCCCAGGCCTCATTTCTCCCTCTCTCCCACTTCCTCTGCCCCTCTCTCTTTCCCCTTCTATCCTCCCCCTTTCTGTGACA
>OY735213.1:57875744-58073244 GCA_963457665.1 Thysanoteuthis rhombus
ATGATGCAGAATCTCAGATTTCGGCTGGTACCACACTTCAAATGAAATATACCGAAGAAGAAGAATCAGTAAATGTCCGACTAAAATCAATAAATGTCTTTGTGAGAATCTAGAGGGGAATTCAGTTTACACACTTGGAATCTGGAGATTACATGAAAAGAAGAACTGAACACCCAGGTATGGCACATGGATAGAGCAGGGACTGCGGAATAAGTTGTTCAAGTCTCAGTTAGCGTTTTGTTTTGGAAACAATGAGAGAAATAAAAATGTGTTCCCTCAATGGAAGAAAAAATACTCTTTTTGTTACCGATGAAATTTTATATTTTCATGTCATAAAGAAGTAAATACAATCTTTGTCCCTCAAAAAAGTTGAAAAATAGTATTAGATACTGTCAACTAAAACTGTCAAAATAGGTTTCTTCAGCTTTCAAGTCGGTCCAGCTGGTTGACTGTGTATAATAAGTCACACCAATGAAGCTGAAAGAGGATTCAAAATTTAAAAGTATGTCTACAAAAACGGTTCTTTTGTTTAAACACCCCCCCCACTTTTCAGTGGGGGTGGGGGGTTCAATTTGAGTTTAATCCTGAATTAAATTAATCTGTCAGTTTCTGCCTGGCTCTGTCCATGCTTGTTTTTTCAAAATTGACTGTGTCTATTGAATGACTATCCGGACCTGTTTACGTCTTTTTTTTTTGATCATTCAAATAGTGGGATAAGATCTTTCATTAGCCGCTCATTTTTCAAGTTTTTTGAGAAAAATCAAAGATGCTCCAGACTTTTAATGACCCATGGCCTTGGATAACCAACATTTTTGAGTTGAATGGACTGGAATCTTTCAGTTTATGATTGGCTTGAGTTCAGAAGAGCATTTGGCCCTAAACATGGCCACCGGCTGGTTTATGAAAACAAAACTTTTCATCCATCTCAAGCAGGGGCATAACTAATGTTTTTTTTCTATTTTCATTTTCCTTATTTATTTGTGATATCCAGCCATCTGATTTGCTGACAAAGTGTGTATGCAGGACTCAAATTTGCCGATAAAATGGGTGTGCAGGCTGAATAAAGGAAGAAATTTGATGATAGAAATAGCATTTGGGAGGAGAGTAGCAACTACTGCTCCGTTGGGCCCCTGATCTCAAGCCACATCTTTGAATGTTAACAATAAAGAGCTGAGATTAAAAAGGAGATCTAACAGTTATAATACCAATCAAAAAATGGCCATAAGATTCTAAAAAAGAAGTTTTAAAATCTCAAAGATAGATGAAATACCAGTAACAGATATTATTTACCATATCCAAAAGCCATATATGTAAAACAGCATGTTTAATTGAATAACTGATTGCATGATGGTTCTATCTGATTCCTGTAACAACCTAAACATATAATGGATTGGTCCATGTAAAATAGAATAACATAGCCAATAATACAATTCAAGGGTTATGAGATTGTCTATTGTAATATAACAATGATCAAAGACCAAAGCCAGATAATATGTACAAAGAAGTGTTTATGCATTTTTGACTGCTCTTCAGTCATGGAGAATAGATTTATTCTCCCCTATGTACCTCATGTGAGTTATTGACCTTTTAGAGATGCATGTAAGTATTTTGTATTTGTAATGTTTATTGTCAAAATTATTTTTCATGAAATCATTTATTCACTATTTTTATTCTTTCCAATCCAGATCTTCATCTTATTTAATGATTGGAAGTGATGATGATGATGATAATGATGATTATAACAGGTCTGGTTAGTCACTCAAATGAAACTGTCATGTTTTCTGCAAAACAAGCATAAACGCTGCTTGACTCAAACCCAGGGACCAATTTAGCATAAATTAACATTGTAAATTGACCGCCCCCCCTAAAACCTATCGGTTGGGCGGGTGGTGAGGATTAAAAAAAAATATCAAATTTTCATTCCTCTAGTTACATTGCGATACATGCACACATACGTAGTCAGCCAAACCAACTTGAAAACAGAAGAAACCTGTTTTGACAGTTTCAGTTGACAGTTTCTAATATTGATATTAATAACTATGATCATAGGTCAGTTCAGTCAGTCAATAGAAACTGTCAAGCAACCAACATCTATTGACAGCATACTGTGTTGGGGTGATCAATTGAAAAATTAGAAAAAAGAGGTGATCAGTGAATAAGTTACTTCTCTTACCATTCGTTTGGTAGTGCTCAGTGGTCTGAATTTTCCAAAAACAAGTTGACACAAACAAAGGTATCAATTTAGTATAAACTTACATGGCAAATAGTACAATTTTTTTAGAAGGGGAATATTCAAAACAGAAAAAAATGTTCAGCTTTCTAGATCTGTTAGTACAGCCTGTGCGCTTTATACATACAAATATATATACATAGCTAGCCATCTTGCCAGCCAGCTAAACCAACTCAGATACTGAAGAAATCTATGTTGACAGTTTCTGCGACAGTTTTGGTTGACATTTTCTAATAAGGCAAAAGAAAACATACAGATTATTCTATAAGTGCCCTCCTATAGACACCCTTGTTCGAAATTTGAATGCGTCGTTCTGATCGAGAAGAAATCTCTTTTATTTTTTTGTGTCAGCTTGCACTTTGGATGTCGCAGACATTGAAAGGTATTTTTGGAAGGCGGAGTGCAGAATGAGTTGAGAACAGGAAATATTCGTCATGTCTTCGGAGCTGCCAATAAAATCATGACCAAACTGTTATTTCCTGCAATGAGACCACAAAGCAAAAGCATACAAGAATTTGCAATATTCATACTTTTATTTTTGCAGTATCAAGAGCTAAAGATGAAACCTCAACAGTGCAAAATGGGTTACGTTTATTCTGAACTACTTAGAGTTAACCAGTATTTTCAATAGTTCAGGAAATATTGGTAATATCTTTTATGATTTCTTTAAAATTTATAATCAAGCTAATATTTCCCATGACAAAAACAATACTAAAGAAAACAGCTATGTAATGTTCACTTATTTATGTTCAGAATATTTCATTGGATTCAAAGAAATTAGATTTAAAAAATTGTAACTTTTGAGGATTATCTTCCTCTTATAAGCAAACTTAAAATCAATGTTTTCCGAAACAATTGCAATTTTGACTACTTAATGAGCTCATAACATGCAAGCTATGTTGTATAGGCGCTGTACATTCCTGTGTGTGACCCTGGGGATATGGTTGTGGGCCCAAGTGATATACACTGAATACGAGGGGGTGAACAGGATCTGAAAGTGAGAAGAGGAAAGACGAGACATGGTGATGATGAATACCTGTGGGGAGATAGCCGCTTTTTACATACACATGCAAATAAAACCATATGAAAACAGGTGTGGTATAATCAAAGAAGAATCCATTTATTCATGTCAGGTTCCAAATACATACCTGGGGTACTTTTCCCTAACAGTAAAGATTCTGAGAAGGATCGCTAGACATTCCTATGAGCATCTTCTGCATATCATAAATCCCTAGGATATCTTTTGAATTGAGAGAAAATTTAATTCTCGGTCTTCTTCTTCTCCATCATCTTTTCCTTTCTCTGGTTGTTCTAGGCCAGTCAGGTGAAAATTCAAACTTTGCTTCCTAAGTATTCACAACAGTCTGACTAATCAGGAAATAACCTGTCTCCAAGTTTTTCTTTACCCCAGAACTTTCTTAGATCAGTTTCAGCCAATAGGAAGTGAGATGATATTCTTTAAAACTTGCCTATTTTTTGATGACCAAGATCAAGCCATCTTTCTCTTCAAGTTTTTCAGAGTTGGTTTGACCTACGTTACCATCTCCCCCAAGCGGAACTATTTACCTTTACCTATGCTTTTTTCTAACATCTGCAAATTAAAATATGGCAATAACTGTTACAATATCTCCTACTTTCACATTATTCTATTTCACATGCAACCTGTTTTGTGATACTCGCTCTTTTTTTTTTAGTCTTGCTTTTTTCTTCTTTTTGGCTTGCTTCTTGATCTTCTTTTTCTTCTTCTTCTTCTTCTAATCATTATCAAAACATTACTGTATATATATTGTTAAGGATGTTATAGTTTATTAAGAACGCAGAGTAGAATAATATCTTTAAAAACATTGAAACATTCTGGAGCAATTACTCATTTGTCTGTAAGCTTTATTAATAAGCCCATTTGAATGACAGGGAAGAGAATGCACGTCAGTTATTGAGAGATGGATGGACCATTGATTATTGATTATTTTTTAAAGTTCTACTTGGTATTCTAAGTCATCCTGTACCATGGTAACTATTTCTAAGTTCTGAGAGGTTACACTTACTTGACATCTGCTCCCATCTTGTATACTAAAGCATAAATTATTCATCAAGAGATATGGAAAACGATGCATGATACCAATGACAAAAACATATAAATGCTATTATTCAGTCACATGAACATTGAATCTATAATTTTGTAGTACATATATATATGTGTATGCGTAGGCCTATTATTGTATACATGTGTACAAATATATACATGTCAGTGTTTGTGAGTGTGTGCATGTGTTTGTCTGTGTGTGTATCAAATGCCTCTAAATAGAGAGATACATAAGTACTTATACTATATATGTAAATGCATATTAATTGGCTACACAAGGTGCTACCAGAATTCTTGTAGAATTTGATCTGTGTGAGAACGGAATGTAGTACAGACTTTTACTGCAACTCTTTGTGAGTGTGTGTGTTTCTGTGTGCATTTTATGGAGGAAATGTTTTTAAAAAGTGCAGAATATTAGAACATATTTAAAGCCCAAAAAGTCCAAAAGGACAGAATCATAAACATGTTTGTGTAGTCAATCTATTATTTCATCATACATAAATGTATATATATATATATATATATATATACATATATATATATACATATATATATATATATATATATATATATATATATATATATATATATACATACATATATACATATATATATATATATATATATATATATATATGTATACATATGTATACATATATATATATATATATATATGTATATATATATGTATATATATATTTACATATATATATCTATATATATATATATATATATATATATATATATATATATATCTCTATATATATATATATATATATATATATATATATATATATATGTATACATATGTATACATATGTATATATACTAACAAGAATACCGGACATTTCCTATATCTGCAAATATAACAGGAAAAATACATTTTTTGTAGTATATCCTTTTATACAACAAAAGAAAATTTCTGATACATGAATCAAAACAAATGATGTAGTCCCTTAGTTTAACAAGGTTTCTTAGTATACAACATTAGTGCTTCTCCCTTTGGGTGCTTCTATGAAAAGATGTTTTTCAGGAATTTTTGTCTGAAACGTCTTTCACAAACGAAATAGAAATAATCAAGTTTTTTTAGTTGTTTTGATAGAAGTTTGACCTTTGCTGACCTTGGTAGTGGGTCCCATCTCTCCTTCTGGAATATATTATAAGATCGTCCACGGTGGTTACATGGAATAGCAGCCAAATTTGGGCGGGAAAATTGGATTAAGTCCATCAAAACTGCTAAATTGAACACATGAAATAAGCATGAACAAATGAACTCCCTTCACCTATTCACTCCCAAGAATGTAATTGTTTGGCTGCAATATGGCTGAGAAAAGGCTATATTATTTCACCTTATCTGCCTTACCATTTGTGAGGTCGAAAACATTTCTGTACCTCATCTAAGTTGGACATTTCAGTGCCCAACAATGCCCTGGTTGTTAACAACTATGATTACCTATTATCTCATGCCTCTTCACTTCTCTTTCCCTATGCCTGTATCTTCTCATTCTTAAAAAGAAAAATCCCCTTTGATTTCAAAAGTGGACAGAAAATTCCAACTTGATAAAGACCCCTACAAAAAAAAATTGTCCCCTCTTGATTTTACCCTCTTAAAGAGAAAGAAAATTCACCTTCGATTTTAGCCCATAAAAATAGAAAAGAGTTCCCATCAATTTTGCCGCTTAAAACGGAAAAGAAAAATTCACGCACTATTGACCCTTAAAAGTTTTTTAAAGTTCCCTCTTGATATCAACCCCTAGTAAGGGCCTGTTGCATCATAAATAGACCCCCTATCCATCCCCATTATGTGTTCTGGAAAATGATTAACATGTAAAAAAAGATTACAAAAAATGATGTTGACACAATATGAAGTCATATAAAAAATATCTTTCCTAGAATAAATGTTGTCCGAGTGAAGGTTCTATAATAACATAATTGTGACACAAGAATGTTGTCACTCGCTGGACACAAATTGAGCATCTGGTTTAGCATAATAGTTTCATAGTAAATAGCATTCAACACTTAAACCATTTAAATGATACATATCTAAATTATATATATATATATATATATATATATATATATATATATATATACCACTTGAAGATCAAATTTGTGTAACAAATTTGTTGTGGTAACCATTAGTATCAATAATATATGGAGAGAGAAATGCATATACACTTATATTTGTTTAGAATCTGTTTGCCCAAAAGTTTTGTCTGTTTAAAAAAATACGCCAAATTAAGATGTGAAAGCAATCATCAATCATCAATAAAAGATGCCACCAAAAAGACGATGGAAAAAATTATTTACATTAACACCTAGTTTTCACTGTCTCTGTCAAAGTATGTAGTCCCCTTGAGGATATAAACTGATGAGCCAAAACATTATGACCAACTGTATAATAAGATGTTGGTCCTCCATATGCCTGCGATATACCTCTTACCCAACCAGGTATGAGCTCGACAAAACCTCTTCTTATTGGATATGGTAGAAAAATGTCAACAGAGAATCCTTCAATTGCTGCAAATCATGTGATGGGGGTTCTGCAAAGCAAACCTCTAGCAATATGCTCAATAGGATTGGGATCTGGGGAGTTTGGTAGCTAGGGTAACACTGTGAAGTCTTTTTTTGCTCCTGAAACTATTTCCATACAACTCGTACAGTGTTGACTGTCCAATGCCTTGTTGGTGGTTGGTGATTTTCCTCTCCTTGGATCACTGCCAATAGGTACTCACCACAACTGAACGTGGGAATGTAAGCAGACCATATGCTATGTCATTTCAACCAAGTCTTCTGGATATTACGATTTGTCCTTTATCAATATAACTCAAATCTTTCTGCTTGCATATAACTGCAACATTCAACTCATCAAAATGAAGCACTTGAAAGTGGCTTACATGCACAGTTCTTGTGAGACAGTAACTGTCATTCTTGTCACACATTGCTGGTCATAACATTTTGGCTCATCAGTGTATATAGCGCTCTCACATAGGTTATTCCTAAAAAAAGAGCTGCAACTTAATTCTGTACTATACTTGGTTTATGAACGCTGTTTGCATTTCCTGAACTTGTATTTTCATAGTCTAAATTCTGTTTAATTGACATCTGTTCCCATCTTGTATACTAAAGCATAAATTATTCATCAACAGAAATGGAAGAAGAAGAATGATTCTCGTGCAAAAACATAGGATATAAACCAAAGCCAATGTATTGTATATGTGTGAAGGATTGTGCACACTAATGGACAAAGAAAAAATATATTTCAGATAAATAAATATTTGTGCATATATCTATGTAATTATATTGTATGCTAAGACTATAATCCACACGGTCCGTTCAGATGGTGTAATGGTTAGCATGTCTGCCTTATATGCAGAAGGATTCAGGTTTGATTCCCTGGTAAAAGTGTAGAAAAAATTGTTCATTAGGATGCATTTCCTTGGTGTACTCAGCAACATGCCAAGTACACCCCTAGTTGTATGATCAGTGTAGAAATAATTTTGAACTCAGCAGCTGGCCGAGTACACCCTTTGCTGGATGATTAGTGTAGAAGAAATTTGGGAAGGACAGTAGTCCGAATTATGGGAAATTGATGCTCACATAGTTTTCTCTCTAGTATAAGAGTTATATATGAACTGATTTTCATTCAGTTTTTGGTAGCCATGATCTTAGCAATGGTATGCACTCTCTGAGTGCTTTCTAGTTTACATAAGTTTTTTTCTATGTATTCAAATGAGTTATTGCTCTTCAGTTCTACATGATTACATAAGATCATAGTAGTTAGAAACTGAAATTGTCACCAAAACTATCACCATTGGTTTTTTCAGTTTTTCTGTTGGCTGGCTGGTTATGTATGTATCATGTATACAGATCCCACTGACGGAGCTAGAGGGCTGAAAAATCAAACATTCTCTCCTTATTATGGCTAGAAAAAATGTTTTCATTCTGTTTTTGAAAATTCAGTTTGCAATTTAAGTCTATGCTAAACTGATGGGCCTAAACAAAAGACAAGAGAAGTAACTAATTCATTTATCATCTCTTTTTTCTAATTTTTTCATTGATCTCCCCCAACACACATGCTGCAAGAAGATGTTAGTTCTGTGATGGTCACTTATTGAATTTTTAAATTTCATTTCCAGCACCATATGAATTATTTGTCTCCCACCACCAATAAGTTGGGAATCTTAATAAAAATTGTATCCTTCCAAAATTGATCGTCTGACTTTGTAATGTTACAAACTGTCTCTGAAGATTCTTTTCAGAAAGTTAAGGGTCAATATTAGTAATGGTACATCTTATGAGGAAATACTTCTTGAGCTGTTAGAGTAACTTTTAGTTCCTAGCATTGTATCATACCACAATTCATTTTCTGGACATTCATTGTGCAGACCAGTGCTTCTCAAACTTTATTGTATGAAATATATTTGACTTATGTGGCCCACTAAATCTTTACTCTATTAAAATACAAATATACATCGATATATATTTGGCCATAATTGAACTTTTAATATATATATATATATATATATATATATATATATATATATATACATCTTGATGAAAATAAATCACATTTCAAACAGAATCGCATAGATACAAAACATTGCAACATCGACATACAAGGTATTGGCTAATAATCGACAGTCAATTTGAATAACGGTACAAGCACACATATACCACTCCTTTGAGAAAAGTAAAAAAGTCTCACCCACCATTAACCAAAAAGATTAAATAAAACCAACATATCTACTTCTACCCTCCCCCATTTATACAAACACCTATCCATTAAATGCTAGACACCACTTCTCTATCCTTTAGGAAAAATAAAACCCACTCTTCCTCAGAAATAACCATTTTAACCTCTCACAAACCTTCCTATCTGAGACAAGCCAAACACTCACAGAGACAGGAAACAAACACCCCTGATCCTGTCTCTCACAGACCCATTTCATTTCAAACCAAATGTTATTCTCATCGACACAGATATAAACACCTCCCCTCCTGCCACTACTAAAAAACCAAACAACACAGAAATATTCCCATTGCTCAATTCAGCATCAAAATATGTAAACAGCAATTTTTTTTGTGAACCACTGTAAATATTTTTCCCTGAAAAAGATGGCTGGCTAGTGTTCAAATGCATCAAAACATGCCCATTGGATAATAAAAAAATTTGAGATGTAACACCTATCTCTTTGGTTTTTCTCTTCACCTTATAATTGTCATTTTCATTCACATTCTGATCACTTAGCATTCACAATACAAACACACATATATAAATGTAATGAATAAATATACAAATATATTTTGAATCATCGTCACCCCATGAATGACCTGCATGACCAACCAGTCAAATGGGCTACAGATTCTTCTCTCTTTGCTCGTCTGTATGTGTCTCCAGATGCTCCTGGCAAAATCTTGTGTATTTTAGATAATTTCAAGTAGAAAAATCTGTGTTTTTAGATAATTTTAGGTAATTTCTAAATAATCAGTTTTGGTACATCTGCAGGCTACGGTGAATCATTCATATGAAAGACGGATCTATGCTCTGTACTATGGATGTACAAAAATGTGAAAATATTCTAGCATCTGTAAAAAGCAACTGATGGATAAAACTTTTTGGCACAATGTAGAGAAGGTGATTCAGGATCACTAATCCCGATTTGAGAATTAATGGAGAATAGGATTCAGATTAAACACTCTTATAGGCGGATAATGGTGTCAAATCGAGATTCATTTTTTCTTTCATTAATTCTCTTATTTCTTTTTATCTGTTCAATGTTAGTAGCATCGAATCAACGAGAGTGTGAAATGTTATAATTCACAATTGGGACCGCACTTCCTACATTGTAACAAAAAGGCTTTTACTCTCCCTTGCATTTTAAGGAAACTAAAATATTTTTTGCATTTTCATGCATCCGTAGCAGGGAGCACATTCAAGACATAAAGCACTATACGCCTTTGGCACACACACACATATATATATATATATATATATATATATATATATATATATATATATATATATATATATAGATATATATATATATATGTCTCTTTTGGAAATAATGTGTAAATTACATTACTGTATTAGAAAAAAACTCATAAAATGAATTGGATGAAAAATATTTCAGTGGTCAACGAAAGAAACTTCTCTGTCAGCATACTGATTAAATATACCTATCAACCTTTTCCCTTTTCATCTGTCAATGAAAAACTTGAGATCTCAAAAAAATCAAAATCTACAGATAAGACTACAAGGTCACCAACTCTGTGGAGGTATCTGAAGAGACATAATTCTTATTGACGTACGGTGCTTTGTATCTTGGGCTGTGTGCAACAGATGCACAAAAACACAAAATATTCTATTCTTTAAAAAGCAATGGACAGTAAAAGCCTTTTTGGTACAATGTAGGGAAGATAGTCCTGATTGTAATTTGAAAGTTTCACACCTTTGCTCAATTGATGATATGAACAATAAACTAATAGAAATGAATTAAAGGATTGATGGACGATAAACAAAATTTCGATTAGACCTATTAAACTCTGATAATAGTGTCTAATTCAAATTTGGTTTTCCATTAATTCTTTAATATCTACAGCTTGGACTACCAACCCTATATTGTGCCAAAATGGCTTGAACTGCCCATTGCTTTTTGACGTCACTGAAAAATTTTTATGTTTTTGTGTATATGTAGTATACGAGATACAAAGTACCATAATAATAATACTCCTACACAGTATGTTCAATGTTTGAACTAAGTTTTTGTATTTAGAAAAATTTATGTAACACAATATTTTTTCAGGGACACACAATTTGAGAACCGCTGGTGTAGACTAACCAAAAAACTAATATTAATCAATGTGTGATTGTTTTCTGTTAGAAAATGAAATAAATGAATTACACATTGATTTATGTAGTCACCCATTTCTTGTAGTCCTCCTCAAAATCTTTATGGGACTGGGCCAGCAGTTTTGGAGATTCTTTACAAGAAGCAAATAGCCATTGGTGATAAAAAATAATGATGAGAGTTTTATTACTACCGTTATTGAATGGTAGCAATAAAACTGAAGCATCAGAAATAATAGTGCAGCAAAATGGAGTTATTAACTATTGATGGTCTGATATTTGTGCATCATAAAAAGAAAATTAAAAAATGAAAAAGTATAAAACAGAAAAATGAGATCTCTTGGAAAATAGAGCTGAAAATTAAATTTGAATGGTTGAGGAAAAAAAACAGACTGTTGTAATTTTGCCCTTCCCCTCAAAACCGAAAAGAAAAAAAAAATTCAAGATGATTAAAAAATACGTGAAAATCAAAAACCAATAAAACAATTCTAAGGACTGAATATTGTATTTTGAATCTTTGTCACTTCGGAGGTTGATGAATTTTTAAAAAGATTGGAAGCTGTGTGTCAGTTTGCCCGACTTGGTTTTCTTCAGATGATAAAAGAGAAAAAAAAAGAAATGATACTCAAAGATTCTAGAGACTTCCTGATGCTATTTCCTTTGTCATCTGGTAACTCCATTAAACAGTAATCAGTTTTGCATTCAACATGTTCAATTTTTTACTACTAATAATTTTCCAGTAGCTTTTACCTCGAGGTGATCAAATCACTTCAGTCACCATATTGTTCACATCAATATGTTACTTTTTTGCTTCGCCCATAGATCAAACAAATTCATAAAAATTGATATTGTTTAATCAAATTTGAGGTAACGTTTTGAAGTGATTAGTTGCAGATTGTGACAAATACCAATGAGCATAAGTTCTGTGTTTAGAATACAAATTTTTTTTAAAAAGTACACAAAATATCCTTATCTTGCATAAAGGAATCAACATAGCCATGTGCGTACCAGAACTAATTATCTAAAATTATCTAAACAATGAATATCTCATCTGAAATTATCTGAAATAAATGAATGTTTTATCTAGAAATATCTAAAAAGAAATGAATATTTTATCAAAGATTATCTAAAAAAATAAATATTTTATCTAGAATCATCTAAAATATATCAGCAAAAGATTTGGGTATTGTTGAATCTTTAGCCAAGTTGGCTGGTTGGTTTTGTTGGATATCAGTGGGGCTATGGTGATATCAAGTATCAGAATGAAACGAAGAAAAAGACAGGGAATAAAAATCACGGAATATCATATTTTTTTGAGAAAATTATCATTTTCGCATAATCAAGAAAAATATTTTTCATTTTCAGCCTTTTGGTATTCATCGTTGGACATAGACCTTTCTCAAGATTTAATCGACCTCTCTACCATGAGCATTGCAGAGCTTGGACTTTTTGAACTTGCCTAGTTTATCATGCAATCCTGTATGGTGCCAGCTCCAATTTTGTATATGATCTCTGGGTATCCATGCTGTAAGTTGAGATGTCCAGCGGTTGTCTGCCATTCTTGTAAAATAACGAGTCCATTGACATTTGAGTTTTCTAATAGTTTCTATGATGTCTTGGAATCCATTTTTTTCTCCTAATATACTGTGCAGTCTTGTTATCTCTCCATGTGATGTTAAAGCATGATTTTCTCCTTTGCACATTGCATGTTTCCCAGTATGCAAAATAGTCTCTTGGTTGGATTTCATGTTTCAGCTCCATAAGTGACTATCCAAAGGAAGCACAGGTTATATACCTTCCTTTTAATCAGGTTTTAGAATTTGGAATACAAAAGTTATTCATTCGCATGTCATTTCAACTTTGACTGTTTCTGTAGATGAGATCAACAGGAAAACTTCTGGAAATCACCAAGTGTTTTATAATAATGCACACAGTCAGTTAAGGCATCTGATACAGGGGCATGGCTAGAGATTTGGGGGCCAGGGGAATTTGGCTCCTTGAGGGGCCCCTTCCAGCTTTTAGTGAGATTTGTTATTGTATGTTAGAAAAAATGCAGTTGTTAAATTACTATCAATTGAGCTTTGGCTCCCTACACTGGAGGCCTGTTGCAGGGGGCTTGGCTTCTTGAGGGTCCCCTCCAGCATTCAGTAGGTAAACTACAAATGATAGACCTTTTGCTCCCCCCACCCCAATTGAGGATCCCTCAGGTACACCCATGTTCTAATGATTAAGAAATTATATCATTACCATTCTATATCTTCAAGTTTACTGATAAAAATCTATTAAAAGTACTACAATTTGTTTATATAGTATTTATTTGTATTTCTATAATGATATTTATTGGATTATAAAAACCTATTATGATGTCTTGGCATTGTGTTCTGGTTATGAAACCAGATTAGCAACCTATTACTCCTGTGGTAAGTTCAACCTTCATTGGTTGTCCCATACTAAGGGCCTTGTGCTAAGCTCAGTAAATAGAGCCCTTTACCTGAAGTACTGGTTATCAAGCTAGTTTAGCAAACTGAGGGTGTCACACATTTTTGTGTTTGAAAAATAATTACGTATTTTCCTATTTGGAAAGTAATAACGTAAATCATTGCTATAAATTATAAGCCAACCTAGTAAGGCAAGATCAGGATTAAATGGTGTGAAACAACTTCTGGATTTAGTTCATCATCTCTTCTATCCTGTCATTTATAGTGTAAAGTTAAGTTGAACCCTATGGAGGGTAGAGACTTTAAAGAGCAACATATGCATCATTGCTTGCTGTATGAATTTTGAAAGGGTAGTAGTGCTATGCAGGCAACGAAAAACATTTATAAAGTGTGTTCTGATGCATTGAAGACTCGTAAATGCCAGCTCTTGTTTAAAAGGCTTAGAAATGGTGATCATGATTTGAAAATATGTAATTACTTTCCAAACATAAAAATACATGATACATTTCTGAATCCCCAAAGCATTACTGCTGCAGTGAACTAGATACTCAATGGGTATCCTATATTCATGGCCTTGTGGAATAGCACACAGAGTTTGAGAAATAGAATGTCTGACTATAGGATACTATTTATGAAGCTATTCTAGCAAACTATCTCTAGATTAGTTCTCATTGGGTTCTCAAGGCTTATGGCCTCATGCCGTAATAGGCTAAACTTAGTGAAATGGCACCGGGCCATGGAGTAGTGATTAGCGAGCTACTCTAAGAAACTATTACTACTACCTCCGTGGAAGCTTGACACCTATGATCTTGAGCCAGCACAGCAAATACTTATTATATTATATACTGTTTATGCCAGTCTAAGCATTAGACTGGGTATATCTATATATCAATACCTTTGTATGTACAATATATATAGTTGATTTGATATTTTTGAGTCTGTATGTGCTAATGTGTATATGTTTCTGGGAATGTATGCATGCTTTTAAATCAGTATTCACATGTGTCTGTTTGTATATTATGTGTGCGTCTACGTGTGTTCATTCCCTTAAGAATCCGGAAGCGGGGTAGGGGGAAAAGTCACTATTTTAGCCTCGATTTCAGGTATTGTCCCAGCACAAAGAAATGGCAATCAAGCCCAGTTCTGGAAGAAGGCATCTTATTAACCACATTGTCATCCCCTGAAAGGCATGGATGCTGGAGACTTCCTCTCACACCAGACACACCAAGAGAAACAACTTTGCTGGTCACGTAGTGTTCTTCTCCATTGATGCCGGACTCTGAGGATGGTTATAGCTGTCTGAATTGGCAGGCAAAATTGTGTGGAGAATGCATCATTCGAAGGTAATGCTTGCTGATTGGTTCACAGCTGTGAATGATGCTGATTCTACTGTAAACCATACAATAACCAGTCTTCCCTCAGGTGATATTCTTATGCACTGGTTGACATCATTTTCGTGAGGCAAGATGATGTTGGTGAAGCTTTACCTGAAACTTGCGTGTAATGTCTGGTTTGTTCTTAGAGTGGATAATAGGAACTTTCATAAAAATGCAGACATAATCCAGTGCTGGAGTTTTTGCCTCATTCATTCGAAACCATCAACCAAAACTGTCAAAATAGTCAAAATAGGTTTCTCTGGTTTTGAAGTTGGCTAAGTAAGTACGTGCCGAGTGTACTGGAGCTAGAGGGCTAAATATTCAAACATTTACTCCTTATTATACTAAGAAAAAATCTTTTTTCTATTTTTGAAAATTCTTCTCAAAAAAGTTTTAGAGGTGGGGAGGTCATTTCAGGATTCAAATTTATGCTTAATCGAGCCCTCTGTTTGTGTCTGACAGTGTTCATGTTTGCTTTGTGGAAATTTGGACTTTTTCCAGTGATCACTGCCCAACAGAAGGCGACAGAAGTAATTTATCCATTGATCACCCCCTTTTTAAAATTTTCGATTGATCTCGGCCAACATGGCCTGCTGCCAAAGACATTGGTCCAGTGATGATTTCTATTGAGTGACTAACCAGACCTGTATTCTTCAACTAATCAAATTTGTGCATAATTCTATCAATATCTACATTACATGTATGTCTGTATATATAGGTGTGTATATAAATATATATACTTATATTCCAATTATTATACATAGGTATATCAGTAAGTCTGTAGCTTAATGATGACAAAAGCATTCAATTAACACAACAAATTTTATTTTCAAACATAATCTCCTTCCTTGTCAATGCACTCAATTCAGCGGTGAATATTAATTGAATAGATTTGACATTATACAATGAAAATTTCTGATCAAAAGCTGATAACCAGAAAGGGGAATCAGTGCTGGACCAATTGAGTATAGAAAGCATAATCTAAAAAAAAAAATTGATATCAAGGTGAAGGAATTCTATTCATAAAAAACTCAAACAATTCTGAATAATCAAAAATAAGCCTTAAAGACAAATATTTATCAAATATAAGTAAGATGTTTTTTTTCAACTGATTGAGAGTTTTTGCAGATAATATACACCAGTGTTTCTCAAAGAGGGTTCTGCAAAATAATTCTGGGGCTCCGCGAGATTAGGTGTCTTAGTTATACTGGCTTCATCTATCCACAGTATATACAGTAAAACTATTATTACAAATTCAGACCTCTACTGGTGATAGAAAAATTTCTTCTCAGCATTAGAAGCAATTGTATGGAACTGCCGAGTGGAAAGACAGTCACATCTGAGAATATCAATATTTAAAAAAATAACCTTTATTCTGATATCGGTCATACCAAATTTAACTACCAATTTTCTTATGAGTTTAATTTCACTCTGCCTAAACTGAAGCTGACTTAATGATGCAATTAACTGCTGTCAAAAAGAGCCTATTTCAAGTACATTCAAGTACAAACATAATGGTATTCACCATTTTCAAAATAATAAGTTAGCACAAAAACTGAACATTGCAACAGACTGGACACTGTTCCAGACAGGCGTATCCAATCATCTAATATCAAACTACATTTTCAAAGGATGCCAGTGTCCAAGAAGCAGCAGCATTCTTTTGTATTCTGGTTCTGATAATTTTTTCGCAGCAATTACTAATTTATAACAATTAAAAACAATCGTTTTTTTTTAATTTTGATGCATTGTTTATTAAACATTTTCCTATGAATAAATTCTCTTTCTAAAACCAGTTCATTCTTTTCTCTTAATGTCCTATCAAAATTATGGTGGGGTTGGGGATGGTGGTTGTTTGTAAAATACAGGTAGGGGTTCTGCGATCTTTGCTGAATCTTGTAAAGGTTCAGTGACAAAATAAGTTTGGAAACCTTTGGTGAAGATAATTATTAAACTGATCACCATATATGATTGAGTGTAAGTCGAGTTGTTTTGAAATAAGGTTTTTCTGCTTAAGATTTTAGTGGATCTATATGAGGGTATATCCATCGTCTCAAAGTCCTGGATCCACCCCTAGTATGCATTAATTTGTATGTATTTTAAAATATCTGTCTGTGTGCTTCAAAATGAGAAGAAGCATTCCAATGACAGTGAAGATGTCTGCATGTATCTTATTTGAGTTTGTCTATGATTTGTTTTATTGAGTATTAATTTATTTATAAGGTAGAATGCAAAATTAGATACAGAGTGATATCCAAAAGCTTGAGAAGTAGAGGTGTAAAATGTCTGAGGTCCTTTATTTATTCGTGATTGGATCATCAGAAATATGGGAAATGTCTGTCAAAGCATAGATAATCAAATTGATCAAACTGTCTGAGTGTCCTAAACATTTTAATAGCACTTCTTGTGTGTGTGTGTGTGTGTGTATATATATATATATATATATATATATATATATATGGTCTAGAAAGCTTTACAGCTTTAAACACAAAATATTGAAAAACTTTTTCAAAAAATATTTGTGTCTCTTCAGTCACCCATTTCCTAACATCTGTCAATGCAATTTACGTAATTTTCTTCAATGTTCTTTTCCCTATTTCACATATACTTTCTCATTAAGGTACAATGTATAAATTTTCACTTGTTGGGATCATCAGTTGTTTACCATGTAACTGTTGCGGGGAATTTAAAAACAAAAGTTATATAAACATAGCACCCCCGTAGTGTTGATCAAACAACACCCCTCTTTCTTATTATATAATTTATGTCTACATGTAGTTTGTCATTTCATATTGTGTATTATGTGTATTGTTGAAGCATTTTTTGGTATCTCATAATAGGGAGTTCAAGTCATCATAGATGTTGTTTATATCTTCTTTGGTTGATTGCAAAGTGGGAGTGTAGACTTGGATGACATTTAGCTTGTACCTCTTTGAGAGTTGTCTGATAATGCTGGTTATGCGGTCTGAGATAGCTTTGTAAGCTACCACGATGTCTTTTAGGTCTTGATTGATGAGAAAACCTACACCACTTTGTTTTAATTTCTCTCTCCCATAGCTGTGGAGAAGATGTTTGTTTTTCAATTCTATTAGTTCTTAACCTGATCTTCTCATTTCGTTATATTATGTATCATTTATTTTTTTAAATGAGGCTCACTTACATAGCTTACACCCAAAACGTACTTGATGATGAGGGATCAGTAAGTATAACAACAGACATGACTCGCTCTTTGTGTCATTTCTATTGAATGTTCACCCGTGTGAATACTAAATACATTGTATCGGTTTTAATCTCGGACTGCATGCAAACCAACTTATGATATCATCATTAAGAATACTAATTACACAGAAAAACTTCTCCAAGTTGATTCTCTACTAATAGTTTCAACCAAAGAATTTCACACTTATTTCTGCTAACCTTAAAGTTAATTTCTCCACGTTGTATACCATCAAGCTTCTATCAAATGTTTTTTCAATGCTTTTAATTATCAAATAGAGTATCCTAATAAACATTGTTGAAACGAAACAATGTACACACATATATGTATATATATTATAGAGAAATGGATATCTAATCCGATAGAATGATAACATATATACATATATAATTATAAAGGCATTGTTTTTGATGAAACCCCTTTTCGAATTAACACCCATAGGAGGCTATCTTAAATTGGTTGTTCTATTGACTAAGCTAAGCAGCCAACTGGTAATCAGAGGTTCAAATAACTGCTACATACCCAGCAAGCCACTTCTTTATTGTTTATCTATTTACACTGCCTAGGACATACATGTACATACAAACACACATACACACACATATATATATGATAAACTACATGTATGACAAAAACTATATAATGGTGGAGTTTGACCAACAACTGCTGGGGTGCCATGTTGACATAACTGTTTTGTTTTTAAAATCCCTGAAACCGTCACATGGTAAACAACTGATGATCACAAAAAAAGAAAATTTATGCATTGTACAATTATAACAAAGTATAAGGGAAACATAGAAAAAAAACTTTAAAAAAATTATATAGATGACTGAAGTGAAACAAAAAAATCTATTGAAAAAGTTTTTTAATGTTTAGAGTTCAAAGCTGTAAAGCTTTCTAGACTATGTATATATATACATATATATATATATGTGTATATATAATCATTGTAACCCCACAAATAGCCCGCCCAACCAACCAAACAAATGGATTACAGATTCTTTTCTCTTTGCTTTGTGTGTGAATGTCTCTGCTTTCTCCTGGTTATATTTTTGGGGCTACAACCTTGAAAACTTGCATGAATTTACCACTAGGCACCATCCAATGATGTTTTTATTCTGTATTTCAGACATTGCCCAAATCTTGTGTTGGTATTTTTTTCCTTGATAAAAGATCTATTGTTTTAGAAAATCTTTTTAGATAATTACCTCTGGTATAAGTGCAGGCTACAGTGATCCATTTATGGGAAGTACAAATACATATGTATATGTTATGATGAGGTTGCTTCTCATCATTTTGTAATTAAACGTGCACCAAAGTTGGTTAAATCTAATATTTATACAAGTATTTATGTAAAAATGATGGAAGATCAATATGTCCATTGCCTGATACATAGTTATGATCGGTTTAGTTTAAGGCTATTTCACTAACTAGTTTGGCCACTGTTCAAAACAACAATGTTATTTATCTGTTGTCCTTGTTGATTGATTCCTGAACATGATTTTAGCAGGATTGATTAAAAAAATAATTATTTGATTTGTTTAACAATTTAATTAAACAACTGTAGCCACCAAAGATGGTGGAGGGTTCTATCTTTTTTTTACTTGTTTGTATGTTTGTGTGTTTCAGTGCTTCTGTTCACACTTACATTTTGTCTACAGACTTGAAAAAAAAAAGTTCTTCTGACCTTTTGGGGGATTTTTTCTCAAAGGTTTATTATCAACGTCTAAATTCTCCTGAATCTAGAAGTATTTCCTCTCTATTCTCGATGTTTTCCAGTGAAAAGCACCATTCATATCACAGACAGAATTCAAGTCAAGCCTAGACACTACGGTTGTTCAATAATTGATTGTGTCAATGAGGTCAATTAAAAAGAATTAATTCCCTGAAATTTAGCATTGAAAACCCCAAAACATGCCTAAATGCATGTCTTGTTGTGCTGATTGCAGTAAAATCTGATCTGCCGTGCATTGAGTTTCCGTTTTTAACTCTTAAAACTAAGCCATTCATGCAAAATTTCTATTTGATCAAGTACTTATGAGCTGTACTGTATATTGAAAAAAAAAAATCCATATTGATGAAAATGCACATACGTTTACCACGCACATGTAATTTGGTGAATGAATTTCAGTAGAATCAATAAACATTTTTGTTGAATCTATAAATATGCCCTGAATAATTAGTTCCATGAAAATTATCATAGTTGTTAATTTCAATTGGCAGAAGGTGTGCACCTGCCGATATTAGCCTAGCAAAATGCCCATGCACCACAGTCGATAGAGAAAAGCAGGTCTGATTGGTCACTCTATAGAAACCATCAGTGATCAACATATTTTGGCAGCATGCCGTATTGGGGGTGATCAATTAAATAATTGTAAAAGATACTTTTTTCGCATTTTGCAGTGATGATTAGAAAAAGTCTGAATTTTTAAAAAGCAAGAGTGAATGCTGACAGACACAAACTAAGGGATCAGTTTTGCATAAATTTACATTGTAAATTGGACCCCTGTTGGAAAAAACTTTTGGGGAAGGGGGGTATTTTCAAAAAGCAAATAGAACTTTTTATCTAGATATATAAAGGAGTAAATGTATAAATTTTCAGTCCTCGAGTATCATTGTATACTCCTGTAGGACACACACACACATATATATATATAGATATATATAGATATATATAGATATAGATATAGATATAGATATATACATATATAGCCAGCCAGTCAGTAAGTTAGTCAGCAAGCCAGCCAGACCAACTTGAAAACAGGACAAACCTGTGTTGATTGTTTTGGTGACAGTTTTGGTTGACTGTTTCTAATACCAGAAGAAAAGACCAAATGAATTGAGCATTGATTTTCGGGCATAATTAATTGATTTTTCGACAATAATTAAGTGATTTTCTCTTTATTATTCCCATTGAATGTTGAGGAGTGGTTGAGCAGAGAATAATAATTGGCCACCTTTTGCTGAAGACAATGAATTAAAGAGAGAAGGATTAGACGTTGTGTGATGTTGGAAGTCGGAGACGAGGTGTGGATGATGGAGAAAAAATAGTCCTTCATTGAAGAACGGAAATAGGAAAAAAAATGTAGAAAAATTCAAAAGAGGAAAGAAAACACGCCAAGGAAAGAAAAAGGCCGTTATAAAAGCTCTGAAAGAGGAAGAATGCTATTTAAATAGAAAAATTAAGGGTTGATAATCAATGTGTGAAGACCTGGTGGGAAATGCCGTGCATAGCATTCGGCACTGCCCTCGGTCACAATCAGATTGTAAATAATGATGGTTTGAGGCAAAGGGTGAGGAGTAAGGAAGAAGGAGGTTGAGAGAAAGAAAAACTAAGAGAAAAGAGGGAGAGAAATGAGGAAGGAGGAAGGAGTCTTGAGGAAAGATTATTTGAAGGAGAAAAGATGGATGAAAGAGAAAGAAAAAATGATCCAGTGGAATGAAAAAAGAAGAAAAAATGAATTAAGAAAAAAAAGAAGGAGAAAAGTAGAAATAGGAGGAAGGATAAAAGAAGTAATGAAGAAGAAAAAAACACAGACTGGATCATGATGAGGAGGTTATGAAAGAAGAAGAAAAATAAAGAGGGAGAAAGTTCCGGAATTTTTTCATTTAATGAAACATTGTCAACCATTTTGATTTTTCTATTAGTATTTCTCTAATCTTTATTCAAGTTACTTATCCTGATGACTATTCAGACAGCTCCTCTTTGGCAATCAGCATGGATCAGTGATAAAGAATGAACTGTTAGCAGAACCAGACTTGAGGTTCCTGGTGGCCAAAGCAAGCTGGATTTCAGTAACCTTTAATGTATGGTAGAGAAAATTTTGCACATGCTTAAAAGAAGGGTCCACAGCCAATGCAACCTCCTGTTGAGCACTTATGGAGCTGAAACATGGAACCTTACCAAAAGATTGACCTTCTAAATGGGAACCATGTAACATACAGAGGAGAGAATCATACTCAACATCACATGGAGAGATCATGAAACTGCAGAGTATAATAGAGAAAAAACAGGAGTCCGAGACATCATAGAATACATAAGAAAAGTTGAAAGGTAATGGCTGGTCATGTTGTGAGAATATCAAACAGCTGCAGGACATTACGACTCACAACGTTGATCCCCTGAAATCAGATGCAAAACTGGGGCTGACAAAACATAAGATGGTGTGACAAACTTGATAAGTTCCAAAAGCACTGACTCACTGACGCCCATGATAGAGAGGTTTGGCAAATCTTGAGGAAAGTATATGTCCAGCAATGGATGCTAAAAGGCTGCTGCTGATGATGATGTTGAAATACAATCATCAAACCAAGTTCAGATTCAGGCTGGGACAGGGGGGGGGGTTTCAACTTGCAGTGTAAATTTTTGATAAACTGTTTCCTAGTTAGTGCCCCTTTGTCTTTATTTGTCTTTTTAGTGATCACTTTCCAACAAAAGGTACAAGAAACAACATTTATTGATCAAACCTTTTTCTATTTTTTCAACTGATCACCAACAAGAAAAACATTGGTTGCATGATGGTCTCTATCGAGTGACTAACCAGACCTGTTTAGCTATGTTTTACAGTGAGAAAAATAGATATATACGAATATACATAGTTACTACACTATATCAACTGATACAAAATATCAATAATTTGAATAATAATAATGCATCAATTAAATGAGCTTTTTGTTGGTCATGAGAATTCCCTTTGCCGATTATTTCTTTTAGTTTCAACATAACAGACCGTATCTAAATGTCAAATATCCCTAAGAAATCTGACCACATCAGGGAATATTCCCTTTTTGACTGTTTTTATTCTGTTTGATTTTCCAATTTTTTTCCATCTGTATTTTGAAAGTCCTTTGCTCTCAGACACATAATATGCATCCTTTGATTCTTGAATCCCTGGGTGATTGCCCACATTGCCTGAACCATGGATGGACCTGTCTATGTACCACAAACCACAGCTTCTCTACTGTTTGTAGAGCCAATGGCTGTAGAAGATCAAATCAAACCATTTGAATCCATTCCCCATTTTACCCTGATGAGAAATACTAGTAAAAAATGAATAATGCTTGACAATGCTTCATCTATTAAAACAAGTTCAAGATAACATCGCCACTTCTAATCATATTCGTGTATGTGAACAAGGCTATGTATGAAAACAATGCCATAACATTGAACAGGTCAGGTTAGTCATTGTACAAAAACTGTCACATGACCACTTCTGAACTGTGTTGGGGGTGATCCATTAAAACATTGAAAAAAGTAGAGATCAATGAATAAGTTACTCCTTATGCCTTTTGTTTGGGCTGTGATCACCAAAAAATTTGAATTTTCAAAAAGCGAGCTGATACAGACTAGGGGTTAATTTAGCATAAACTTACATTGTAAACTGACCCAACAAAAAACTTATTTCAGGGGGAATTTTCCCAAAACAAAGGAAAATTTTTCTGTAGACAGTATGAAAGGTAAATGTTAAAATCTTTAGCCCTCTACCTCCACTGGTATGGCCTGTACACATGATACACGTATAGACTGCCAGCTGGCCTATGTTGATGATTTTGGCTACAGTTCTTTACACGGAACCACCTAAAATGTGTTTATATGATTAGTTTTGATCTGTAACTGTTGGCTCTAGTAGCTCAAACAGTAGAGCAGCTGTTGTAGATAGGCCTCTGAAGATAGAAGGAATGTAAGTTGATGTCTGGCACAGAGTGTATTCTTTACAGCTGATCTGCGCTAATGGCCATAGAATAACAATCTGTGCAGTTGCAATGATAAACAACTGGTTCTCCTCTATCCTATTGTAAACAACTCCATAGAATTTCATTAAAATCCCTTAATAACCTTTAGAGATATCAAGTGAACTGCTATGACAGTACATATAAACATAATTGATCCAAGCACAATTATCTCCCTTACCTTTTAGATATATGTCCAAACCATATAATATTGCCGTAATTGTGTGTGCATCCCCATGATATCTCTGAAGCTTCTCGATAAACTTTATTGAAGGTAGGACAATAGACTATGGAAGAGCTGATTCAATTTTGGAGTGGATCCATATACTTCCTGACAATGGCATTAGCTGAAGTATGCTTTCTAGATATTCATATATATTTTTTATGCTATTAGTTGTAAAGACACAATTATAATAGTTCAGGAGAAAATTCATGGAAGACTGGTGTCTCCTAGTATACTTCATGTTGCATAGTTGAATACTCTGGTAATGGATATCATCTCATATGTATTGAATATTCATGAATATACTTTGTAAAAAGCTGATAGATTTACCATGCTAGGTATATTTTTTTAAAGATTGTACAAAGGACATCTACAGAAAAAAATAGTTCTTTTATTTTTTCTAATTTGGCTTCAGTTTCAAACAACTGGTGCCAGTCAAATGGTTGAGGTGCTCATTAGACTGTTTTGAAAACTGATAATTCTTTGTTTTGGGTCTGTCTGGTAATTTTGAGTAAGAATGTTTTTAAGAGGATTATAAGAGATAAAGAAAGGATTAGAGACAGACCCCCCCCCCGCCGGCCCCATAACAAAAAAGTCTCCAAGCAAGATGAAGGGTTTGTTAGAAAAAAAGTTTGTGACGTGGAAGAAAGTCAGGTAAAAAAAAAATGGAGGGAAGAAGATTGCAAGATGAAGAACTGAAAGGGTTTTCTAAGAAAAGAAAGAGAAAGTTTGAAATATCATTGGAGAGGAAGATGGAGAAGGAGAGTGAGGGAGAGGGGGGAAAAAGGGAGAGAGAGAGAAGGAGAGAGAGAGAGAAGGAGAGAGAGAGAGAGAGAGGAGAGAGAGAGAAAAGCATCGAAAGAAAGTTAAAGAAAGAGAAAGTGAAATGAGATGTACCAAAAAGTCTAAGACAAGAGTAAAAAGAGAAATGAGTGACTAAGAGAGAGAGAGAGAGCAAGATTGAGCGAGAGAGTAAGGAGAGAGCAGGGAGAGAGTAGGGAGAAAGAGAGAGAGAGAGAGAGAGAGAGAGGGGAGAGTGGGATCTATGTTTGAGGAATAAAGAATGAAGGGAAGAGAAATAGAGGAAAATGAATGTCAAACAAAGACAGATTAAACTAGTGCCAGGTCTGTAGCATATGTTATCAAGGGGCCATAAATAACGAAAGAAACAGATGATTATTAAGATACATACATTTTTACTTGTGTAGGAATGCGATTTTTTAGAAATTTGTCATGGACAAAAAAAAAAAAAGGATCAATTTAGCATAAATTTACTTTACAAACTGGCCCTCTTTAAAAAAGTATCTAAAGGAGAATTTTTGAAAAAACAAAAAAAGTATGGTTGAGGCCTGTGTACATGATATATACATATACATACATAGCCAGCCTGACAAACTTGAAAACTGGGAGAAACTTGGGGGAAAAGAGTTGTATTCATGCCTTTCCAAAGGTTACTAGTAGGAAGTGAGTGCAGATCTCTGAACTCAATTTACCAATATCTTGCTACTAACCAATGAGCCACTGACACTCCTATGAAAATTGAACAACCATACCCACCAAAGGTGGCAAAGGGTTTTATCCCTTTTTATATGTATGCATGTTTGTGTGTTCCAGTTTTCCTGGCCATACTGTTTTGTCTACAGACTTGGAAATAGACTCCTTCTGAAAATGTTTTTTTGATCTTGGTGAAAAAAGGTAATTGGGGCCTTATTTTGATGGGTTTAACATCTATATTCTCTAGAATCTAGATATTGTTAGATATTTTTTTTACTCTATTTCAGATGTTTTCCAGTGAAAATAACATCTAGATTCTTCAGAATTTAGATGTTTCTAGATGATTTTTCTGTATTTCAGATATTTTCCAGGAGAAAACGCCAATGATGTCATGGAATTTATTCCAACCATATTTAATCTTTGATGGAATTTTTTTTATATAACTTCAAATTTTGATACTGCAGTTGTATCATTATAGACTGTGATGGTAAGTATTTCTTTGTTTTCATATTGATCTTTGCATCGTAACTATGACTTCAGCTTCAAATATTGTCATATTTATGTGTGTGATAAGACACTCCTAATGAATACTGTATTAAGATAACCCAAATTAAAGATTATAATTGGCTGAAATTGCTGACCTTAACAAGTGGATTCATATCTTTAGAATCGAACAGTGATATTGAGGGAAAATAAATGCTGATTGAAGTTACCTTTCCTTGAACTTCTGGAGAATTTTTTTATTCAAAAAAATCCACTAAAAGAGTTCCATTATTTTCTATTTATTGAAGAGTCATTTAGGAGCAGTTTCAAGTATTTCATGAATCTCAGAGTTAAACTCCCAGTTGAACTCGATCATAAAAGTTAAGCACAGTATGGTACTAAATGTACAAGTATAGTGTGCCTTGCCTTGAAATTCAAATTTAGCCTTTAAATTGACTGTTCATTTTCAAGCTCTTCTGCTGTAAAATTATGAAAAAATATCTCTAAATCAAAAACAAATTTCTGCATCTGCCCCAAAATTTAATCACTTCATCCAGAACCCATGTTCCACCCACTCATCTACGGATTTTCATTGATATTAATGGAGAACCTTTGGAATTATTGTATGGACAAACAGACAGACCAATGGACAGACATGATTGATTACACTTACCTCCACAAACTTATTGGCTAAGGCAGATTAAAAGGACAAAGAAATGAGAGAATAGTCGGAAGAAAGATGAAAAAGTAAAATCCTGGTGAAAGTTACTTTTTTTGACAAAAATGACTGTATGGTGAGCAGTCATTAGGAGAAAGAAAAAATGTCAGATGGAAAAAGGCCAACTCACTGCGGACAAGATGAAAAAATTGTCAGTGATATTTTGATGAAAAAAAAACAAGAAATTTTGACCAATGCAATAACATATTTCTGAGGAAGAAGTAAAGATTCTAACATGTGAAAAAAGAAGCTAGGAGAAATATTTCAAAAATGGTTAAACGAAAGATTATATATATTTATATATCCGTAGCTCAGAGGTAGGATAACTGGGTCTGAAGCAAAGGTTTCAATCCTACCTTGTGGTACTGGATGGGATAATGGAAAGTCTATAGCCACACTGAAGAGATGTAATACATTGAAACAGCTGTCTGTGGATGACACAATAATAATATATATATATATATATATATATATATATATATATATATATATATATATCGAATCACCATTGCCCCACCAATGTCCTGCTCAACCAACCAGCAAAGTGGGCTATTGATACTTCTCTCTTCTCATCTCTATGAGTCTCTGTGTTTCTGGATACTCCTTGTAACATTTCGGGTGCCACAACTTCTACTTTTTTGCATAACTGCATCGCTGGGCACAATCTAAAGAGATTTTTTCTTCTCAAAAGAATACTTGATTTGGTCTCTCTGCTCGTTTTGAATCAACAATCCCAAATCCTGGGAAGATATTTTTTTTTAGATTAACATAGATATAAGATCTATTATTTTAGATAATTTTAGATTGAGGATCTATTTTTTCTAATGATTTTTACATAATTTTTTAAATAATTAGTTCTGGTACTACACGTTCTGTGTTGATTCATCTATGCGAGGTACGAATATTTACTCTTTTTTTAAAATAAATAATGTTTCCCTACTTTCATGATGCAAGATGTCTCATATCACTTCTTGTCTTTATATTTATATACGTATATAGTAGAAAGTAGATTCTTTACACAAAGACTTTTATGTTTCTGCCCTATTTGGGCCTCTTCAGGCAACTGATTATGTGTGTTTTTGATTCCTGTTTGGGGAATTGGGGGAAGGTCTTGTGGGTGTTACTATGGTAGGAGGGTTTTTTTAATCTTTGTTTTATTGTTGTTTTTCTAGTGTGTGTGTTTTGCTGCTGGTTATAAGTTACATGTCAAGGATTGGGAAGTTGGCATCAGAGTATTTTTTTAGCAAAAATATTATTATTTTCCCATATCATCAAAATGATGCTTCATTATTTACATACAACTGGAAAATGTGCAAAATGAATTACAAACTAACTGTAAAATGGAAAATTTCAAGTCAAACCAATATATACCGTTATATAGAAAATCCATGTAACTGTGTCTCAATGAGAAATTTGAAATACTCAATTTTGCTAAAAAAACAAAAAAACCTTAAGTAGATTTATTAAACAGGAAAAATGAAATGGCATTGATATGCCAGCATTGCTCAAAATTCTTAACAAACATCTCAACAATCCATTCATTGGTACTCTAAAGGTAATATAGACAGTTTACCTACATAGCCATCATCATAAAGAAACACCTAATCAACATTATCAACTCCTTAACATGTCCAAATCAACTAAGAACAATACCATCCACTATGGTCATAAAGGACCCTAATATAGGCAATAAATTTGATGCAAAAATCAAGGTTAAAACCAAAACATCCCTTTGAATACAATTCAGCATCCACTTATAGATAACTCCTACACCTACTCCACAACCCTTGATTAGTCTATATACAAACTACACCTCGCCGTAGGTCTCAAGACATTTTAAACCAAACTTATCCAGAGATAATTTTTTTTCTTAGAAGTGAAAAATCAACCTACCGTATTGAACAACCTGAAGACCCTGCTTAGTAACAATCCATCAATCAGATTATGACACAATATGTTGGGACTCTTCATTCATGGTTTGATTTGATTTGTTTTTCATGGAAGCATTTACTTCTAGGATTTCATACTTTCTGACATATTAGTGGGTGGAAAATTAGACATGTAGAAAATAATAAAGGAGATTTTTAGAGTGAAGATACTGAAAAATTAGAAAGGAAGAAAAAAGTGAAATAATAATGATGATAATGATAATAATAGTAAGAAGAAGAAGAAAAAAAAAAACAGGGAAATTAAAAGCAAAATTGCAAGTATTAATTAAAGATACTGAAAAATAAGTAAGAAAGAAAGAAAATAGAAGCAGAATAAGTGAATTGTGGCGGGAAAGAAGATGGAGAAATTGAAAGAAGTTAGAGTAGAAAAAAGAGAAGAAAAAAAAGAGAGTGAAAGGCTGAGACAACAAGTAAAGGGAGAGAAGGAAACTGGAGATTTATTGTGGGAAAAGGTAGATCTGAAGGAGAAAGAATGAAAGAAACAGAATAATAAAGAAACAAAGAAAAGGAATGATGATGGAGAATAAAATGGTAGAGATTGACTTGAAAATAAAATATTCAAGGAAAAAAGAAAAACAAACGTAGATCGATCAACAGATCACAAAAGTCAGCAAGAATCGGAACAAAAGAATTGAAAATGAATCTTTAAAAAAGGAGCTTACTCGGTTTTGCCTTTCCAGTTTGAAATCCCATAATTCAACAGCAGCTAAGACAGATTCAGATGCAAAGAAAATGGATTGTCCTGGAAGTGAAGGCAGATTTCATCCTCAACCAATGACAAATTTTAGGTGGGGAAACTTGCTTGATAAAAGTTCTTGAAGAATTTCTCATTGTTCAGATTTGAGTGCTGTTTCATTATTTTGCTCTGAGGTATCTGACAACTTTTCCGAGTCTTTTTAAATGCTTGATGGCTTGATCATCAGCTTGATGGATTGCAAAATTAGCGAGGAACGGGACTGCAGAAAGTTCGAATGATGTGGCTTTCAAAGTTGATTCTAGTTGCCAAAGGTAATGCCAAGAATTCATATGATGTGAAAAAAACAAAAAAAAACTGAAGTGTTTGAAGAGACATCTAAAAGCTTTCTTTCAGGAAATTGCTTTCGGACATTCCTTCAACAGATAGACAAAAAGATAAGTATGAATTGTAAAGATATAAAAAAGAAGGAGATTTGTCAGTTGATGGATAGTTAGATGGAGAAAAATAGAAAACATTTTGATAGAATGCAGAAGGATATATAAGTATTATACAAGTTCATATATATAGTGATCACTAAAAAGGGCATATAAACAATATCTGTTCTTGGTGTAGCAGAACTGGATATACAAAAATTATCCAAAATTATCTAAAAAATTGATCTTTTAACTAAAATTATCTGAAAAAAAATTTCAGGACATGATTCAAGCATTATTTTTTTCTGAAATGGCCATAGAGACAAAAAAAAAAATTTTATTTCAAAAAACAAAATAACTGTTTTTAGATGGTGCCAAGTGGTATATTTTTGCAAATTTTTGAGGTTATTGTCCCCAAAATGTGACTAGAAGTGCCCAGAGACACATATACACGAGAGAGGAGAGTGTGTAGCCAATGTGACTGGTTGGTTGTGGGACGATGGTGATTTGATTATCAAGTATTAACAAAGCTATATAAACCTATAGATATCATTTATCATCATTCTTACAAGTGCATAAATATATTTATTTACTGCTGCATGGTGAGAAAATCATATAAGGCTGAAAGTAAAGTGTAAAAAAAAACACGCTCGTCTTGGATAGTATAAATAAAAACCTTACGTTTATCAGGATTTGAATGCCTACTGCAGGCACTCGAGGCAAAATCACAATCATTTCAGCCATAAAGTGAGGCATATATAATTAGAAAGCCAATCAGCCGTATTAGTTTATCCCTGATTTTATAAGGACATAAATGAATTGAGTGATGATGTCAAGAGAATATTCATCTGAAATCAAATCATAGATATGTAAATAGGGAAGTAGAGAAGATGAGATTTGACAGAGAGATAGACAGGTAAAGAGACAGGTGTGAAAAAACAAGAAGTGTTATATTTACAAGCTTAAATTACGCACACACACACGTGCGCACACACACACACACACACACACACACAGGTGCACATACACACACACACACACACACACACACATGCTCGCTAATTAAATGAAAAAAAGGTACCCTTTGTTGATATTTAGTTACACACCTTTTAGCAACAATGGCTGCTTCTAAATGATTCTTGTGACCATCTATAAGCTTCTTGCAACTATCAGCTGGTAGTTTCTGCCACAATTCCTTTGATATTTGTTCAAGCTCTTGAGTGTTAGCAGAATTCCTATGGTGTATGGTACACATTGGAACTATGACTCCAGATTTCCCTTCTCTCTGAAGATTTTCAATGGGATGGAGACCAGGTCTCATTGCTGGCCAGTTTAGAGCAGTCCACTTTTTCCTTTTCAACCATTGGATGTGCATTTTTGGTTTCACGATTTTTGAGCTAAACCTAGCTTTATTGCACAGCGTAGTACATTTTGCTCTAAAATCTCTCGTTGATCCTTTGATTCTACTGATACGGTCACGGCCTCCAGAGGCAGGAAAGCATCGCCACAACATCATGCATCCTTCAACATACTTAACTGCGGATAGGAGGTTCTCTTCGTCATAAATTTGATTTCATCATCACTAAACAAGCCACTGACGTGCATTGCCAGGAACCTCTATTGTGGTAGCATCTGTCCACCCGAACATTTGCCCTGAAGGATTGCGGTTTGTCCAGGTTGTCTTTGGTAACGATGAGTCATTCCTTTTTATGTTTTTTTTTTCTCCAGCAATAGGGTCCTCCTTGGCTTTCACTTGTAAGATAAATCTCCAGGGAAATTTGGCAACACAAAGTGTGTGTTTTTTGTCAACAGGTGTGTCTTTTGTTTGTATGCGTGTTTTTTCACTACACAACCTTTTCTCCTTTTTTGTGGAGCTGCACCTGAATTACTGAATAACCAAGCAACAACGATGCCAATGTAAAACAAAGTTTAAAAACATTTGTTTCTATATTTTATACAGATATTCTTTTTACTTGCACAATCTAGAAAAAAGACAAAGAACTATGACTGTAATTATAACGACAAACTTGAAACTATATAAAGGAATTTGATTAGTTGACGATTTCAAACACCACTTCTTTTTCGTGATTTTACTTTCAGAGTTTGTTTTCTAAATTAATTAAAGTTTCAGTTTGCTTTCAGCATTTGGTTTTCTCTCTGTCGTGTGCAGCTGACATTTTCTGCAATTGAATAGGGTTTAACTTTGGAGAAAAAAGTGTTTTTCTCTTTTGGTCTTTAACGAATTCTGCCCAAAGAAACTTGAAAACACGCAGCAGAAAACAAGGGATTCGATTCTTCAAATAAAGAAGTTTGTCTCCTCTCTTTGCTTTCTTCCCTCTCTTTTATCAACTGAGAAAAAAAATCAATTGTGAAGTTGTATACCTCTCATTATCCCAGCAGAATTTCTAAGCTTCTTTAAGAGCCAAACATTTCATTACAACCAACATCTTGGATGCACATTGTTCAAACTTAGATAGATATCTGGTAGAGTATATACCTCCATGTTCATCATTGAAGCTGTTTGTAAGTATAAACATGGAAGGACATATATGTGTGTGTGTGTTTAGGAGTATATATGTATATATATATATATATATATATATATAATTAAGTATTGTTTTATATTATATAGAAACTCTCATTTGAAATGAGCACATGGTGAATATACCATTTGGTTGAGACAATGCAGATGGAATAAACAATTAAAGAAAATGGGGCTCCTGCAAAAATTTCATTAGAGAAACAAATAGAGCAGATATAGACCATGAGTGAGCAAGATGAGAATTTTGAGTTGAAACAGTTGTTTGTGCCATTGCATTACTGGCAACTGTTTAGCTAAAAAGTAAGAGCACTGCCATGTTGGAAGGGCTGCTTCTTGATCCTACAGCAACCACACTTTCTTCAACTGTTTATTTTATTTACGTTGTTTAAACAAAATGGTACATTTACTGAGTTATAAAGGGTGTTCATTTCAGATGAGAGTTTCTATATAATATAAGGCAATTCATAATCATTCTATCAGATCATATATCTGCTTCTTAATAACCATATATATATATATATATATATGTAAATATATATATCAATATTATACTTCTTTCACTGAAGAAGTCTAAGAGAGCAGAAACATAAACTGGTTTGTGTAGCAAATCCATTATTTGACCATAAAAAAAAATATATATGCATGTATAATATGAACATATATATATATATATATATATATATATATATATATATATATATATTTATATATATATATATATATATATATATATATATATATATAAGTGAGGTAACTCATCCATTGTAAGCTTATGCAATGCTCTTCCATAGGAATAGAGCACTCTGGTGGATGAGGAGTTTCTGCGTAAAATGAATATATCGCTTGAATTCAGCCTTACTGACCACCCAATTCAGAGGTAGGATATCAGCCTCTGGGTCCGATGTGAGGGTTTCAATTCTGCCTCGCGGTACTGGATGGGTTAAAGACTATAGCCACACTGAAGAGATGTAATACATCAAAACAGCTGTCTGTGGATGACACAATAATATATATATATGCATATATATATATGCATATATATATGTATATATATATATACATATATATATATATATATATATATATATATATATATATGCACATATATATATACATATAAATATATATATATACATATATATACAGGGTTTGTACGAAGTAATGGAAACACTTATTGTATCTCAAAGCTCAGAAACAGAGACCATAAAATGCTAAAGTGCATATTGTCAGAGAATCATAGAACTGCATCTCCAAACGTGACTGCTGAGCTTGGAACATTGTAAAAAAGTGGTGTAATGATCATAAGAATTGGACAATGGACCAATGGAAGGACGTGATATACATATAATCTTTCCTTTCATTATTCCCATGTTCGCACTGAGTTTACGTGTGGAGGTAGCCTAAAGAAGCTTATTATCCTGACTGCTTCACTTCAACAGTTAAGCATGGGGATGGATTTGTGATTATTTGGGCTGCAATATCGTGGAATTCTCTTAGTCCTGCATGGCAGGTTAAACTCCCAGGATTATCTGTCAATTTGGGCTGACCAGTTTCATCCCATGGTGCAGACACTCTTTTCCAATGATGGCGCCACCTTTCAGGACGGTAATGTGCCCATTCACACCACTATAGTCTTTGGAAACTGGTTTGAAAGGCAGTGAACCTCAACACTTGGATTGGTTTCCGCAATCACCAAATCCTAATATAATAGAGCATTTGTGGTTTCAATGGGAGCAGCAAATCAGGGACTGAATCCCTCCACCAGCATCTCTGAAGGAGCCAGAACACTTTTTGCTCAAGGAATGGTTCAAAATCCCTCTAGATACTGTCCAAAAGTTTTATAAATCAATTCCTCGAAGTGTTCAAGTGGTTATTAATGCAAAAGGAGGGCCAACTCCATATTGAAAATAAAAATTGGTAATCAAAATGATTTTTCTGTTATTTATCCAACCCTATATATATATATATATATATATATATATATATATATACATATTCATGTATATGTGTGTGTGTGTGTGTGTGTGTAAGGAGAGAGGATGTACATCTGACAGAATGTCGTGGAAAAGTTGTCTAAATGAAAAAGAAAGACTTGAGACCACTTAGTGCAACTGAATTTTTTATTATTGAATAGTGAAATAACTTTTGCCCATCCCAGGTTTCTTCAGAGCTTTGAAAACAAAACTTATTTTGAGAAAAATGGTGAAAATTACGGAAATGCCCTAATGGTAGGCATATGTAAGTAATCACACTTTTTAATAAAAGAAATTCAAGAAGCACTAAGTAGTCTCAAGTCTTTTTCTTTTCCCTTGTTGTCAACTTTTCCATAAAATAATCACATTGATATACCTGTATATACATAAGTAATTGGTGCCTACCTAGATTGACTGGGGTGGGGTTCTAGCAATTACAATTTGCTGCTACTCCTCAGTCAGTCCTTACAGCCTCTTGGTGACAAGACATTTTGATAATATATATGACAATGGGACATTGTGCAGGATGAGGTGAATTCATACCTTTCCAAAGGTCAATCATATAAAATTTCAATTATTTCTTTTTTATTCTTTCGTTCATCTCTTTATCCATCTATTGTTTTCAAAGGTTTTGTTTATCAAATCACCATAACCCCACAAATGACCCATCCGACCAACCTACCGGGTAGGCTACAGGTTCATCTCTCTGCTCATCCCTCTCCGTGTGTCTTTGGGGGCCTCAGGTCATATTTTTGGGGCCTACAACATTATGAGTAAACCATTTAGCACCATCTAAAAACACTTCTTGCTTTTTGGTGTTTTAATAGTCATTTTGGACAAACAATGCCCAAATATTGTGCTGGTGTATTTTAGATTATTCTTTTGATAAAAGAATTATTTCATAAAATGATTTTCGATAATTCGTCTTTAGATAATTAGTTCCGGCACATGCCCGGGCTATGGTGATTCATTTATGTGAGTAACAGATGTCTACTTTTTATTTCATCTTTTAGTCCAGATAATAGACAAGATTACTATTTCAGGTGAAATGGGTAGTGTTCAAGTTTCAGTTCAATGGATGATCTGCTAGATCTTCCTCAGGGAAATTGGAGTTACCTGGTGATGCCCACCTCCTTTTTAAGTATCATGTAACAGGGGTTATATGGTACCAGCCCAAAGAGTGATCCGTGACCTGAGATTTTGGAGGAAGTGGAATCAGTATCACATAGGTGTTCCACTCCTGGTTTGGAATCCGTCTCCAAAACTGGTTGCCAACCAAGGCAACAGAATCCAGTCTACACATCTATGTACCCATAGTTGCGGAGAGAAGAAAGCTAGAAAACCAAGTCTTCTCTGCTATTAACCTATAGCTGGGGAGAGGAGTAGATTCATGCCATGGTATTTATATGAAATGAACAGCAACTGTCCCAGCCTGAATTTGAACTTGGTTTGATGATTATATTTCGACAACATCATCAGCAGCAGCCTTTTCGCATCCATTGTTGGACATAGACCTTCCTCAAGATTTGCCAGACGTCTCTATCATGGCAATCATGGAATCAATACTTCCTTCTCTAGACTAGGTCATCATGTCATCATAATTTTTGCTAGCACCAGTTTTGCATATGATCTCTTGGGATCCATGTTGTGAGTCATGATGTCAAGGGGGTTGTCTGCCATCCTTGCAACATGACCAGCCCATTGCCATTTGAGTTTTCTAATGACTTTTACAATATCTTGGACTCCTGACTTTCTCCTACTATACTGTGCTGTGTTGAGATTCCTCCATGTTATGTTGAGTATGATTCTCTCTAGTGCATGTTGTATGGATCTAAGTTGGAGGCTCAATCTCTTGCTTAGGTTCTATGTTTCAGCTATTCACCATACTGTTAACTGTTATGCCATCCTCTCCTCCTGATGGGGAGGGTAGAATCAGAATATTTGTTTGAGGCATGACCTGAAAGCCAACAAACAAAAGAAACAATGATGAAAAAAAAACTTTTTTTCCAAAGTGGTTGATAAGGATATCATTCATTTACAAAAGTGGTTTGTATTTGTTGAATGGGGCAGGACCTTTTTTTTGATTGTTTACAGACGTAGGTGTCAGGGGAATCTTGCTGTTGGATTTTACCACTCTTTTTCCTGAAAAAGAGAGAAAGAGAGAGGGATGAAGACAGACAGAGGCAGAGAAAGAGAGAGAGGGATTTTGAAAGTAGAGTAGGACCTCTATCAATTTGGAGAGCAACTGTCAACATTCAAGCAGAATGTTTCAGATCATTTGGACCTTCCTTGTTGATTCATTTACTCTCAGCTGAATGTTTTGCGATTTCTTACTTTTATCTATTTGACTTTATTTGCTGTAATTTTTTGTTCCGCATCTCACTGCCTTACTTATCTAAACAGCAGGTTTTGTCGTGCTTGCTTTTTCTTCCGTCTTTTTTTTTTTGTTGATCTTGTGATCTCTCATTTATTTTATTCCGGAGATGGACATTCGTTCCATTTTGAAACTACTCATTTTTTTCGACAGCCTTATTCATGACATTGCTCATTTTTGCAGTCATGTTTTTGAATTATAAATTGCAATATATTATACAGAAACTTAACTACAGACTGTCACGTTGAAAGAGACAAAAAAGACCAAGAATAAGAGAGGTGAGAATTTGGCTTGAAAGCAGTTATTCAGTCCTCACTATATCAGCAGGCTGTGTAGCATAATGGTAAGAGCATCGCTACATTGAAGCGGGTACTATATCTGCGGCAGGTTTGATTCCTGCAGCAGCCCCATTTTCTTTAATAGTTTATTCTATTCAGATTGTCTAAATTGAATAATATATTAACCGTGTAATGAGAAATCATTTCAGATAAGTTTCTACATAGCATAACGCAATTCATAATTCATTCTGTCAGACCAAAATATCCATTTCTTAAATGCATTTATGTTTTTGCATACTCTTTCTTACTTATTGGAAACTTAACCTACGTATTTTTCAGTTTTTAAGTGATTCTACCTGACTGGTTATGTGTATATGTGAAATGGGGCTAGAGGGTTCAAAATTCAACATTCACTCCTTATTATGTCTTGAGATACATTTTTCATTTTTTCAAAATTCCCTTCCCTAGATAAGTTTTTGATCCACAATGTACGTTAATGCCATTTTCTTGGTGCAAAAATAATTGTTGTTTTTCAGCATCAACTTTAAAGCAGTATATCTCAGCTTGGAATAAAAGTTGATAATTGAAATAAGAACCTCCAGAATCTACACATTTTTGGAAAATAGGAACAAGTCAATTTATTCTGGAAGCGTGGGGTCCTGGAACCAATAAATAATAATTGCTTCTTGGTTGTTCAAGATCTTCTGTAGCAGGAAATGGTAGAAATGCTTGGAAAAATGATAGTCAGATAAAGAGAGGACTGCTGAATGAGCTGGGTGAGGTAGAGTTTCATAGCCTAGTTAGTTCAAATTTTGTTGGGTCATTCATGCCACATGTGATCGGGTGTTGTCACAGAGAACAATTGGTTCTTTCTGATTGACGTATATGTTACTGTTCATGAGGTGTTTAATTGATTTCCTCATAAATACTTCTTTGTTGTGATGATTTCGTCAGGATTCAAAAAGTCGTAGCAGATGATTTAACTTGCCAATCACCAAACATTGAACATAATCTTCTTTGGATGCTGTTTTGGTTTTGGGAGGTTCTGTTACTTCACCTCTCTCCCATCACTGTGGGGAATGTTGTTGGTTGTTGTACAGAATCCATTTTGTTGTCACATGTCACGATGCAATCATGAAATGGATTGTTTTTGTTGTGCAAAAGAAATGCAGAGCAGACTTCACGATGCTGAATTTTTTAATGTTTGTCAGCTCATGCTTTTTTGACTTCCTAATTTGGTGCTAATGTCAAACAACTGTTGAACAGTCATTATTCAATTCCTCTGTAACCTCTTCAATTGTTTTGCATGGGTCCACCTCAATAATCACCCTCAACTGGATATCATCATTCACAGAAGGATATCCATGACCTTCCTCATTCTCAAGGCTCTCGTCTCCGTTTAAGAATTTTTGGAACCAAAGTTGAGCTGAATGCTTATTGAAAGTCCCATAGTCGTACAACAGAATTGCTTGAATGAACTTTTTTCCTTCTTTGATAAGACAGCTTTAAATAAACCAGAATAAATAGTGAAAAAAAAATGCTCAGAGTGAAACATGCTTTAAAATTTACTGCCTGCTGACATTAATCATGGGAAGATTTCTGTTAAGTGACTAACCAGACCTATTCATTCATTATCTTTCATTCATTCATTCATTCATTATCTTTCATTCATTCATTATCTTTCATTCATTCATTCATTCACTGGTTTGAATCAAAACTGTTTTCAGTAATCTTTTTTCTGTGACTTAATTAGTCACTCTTTTGTTTATGTTTTCTTTTATTTCAAGTTTTTTATTCAATCTCTTTCTCTAATTCATTTCAATCTCTTACACTCATTTGTTCATTCATTCTCTTTCACTTACTCATTCATTGACTTGCATTTAAATCTCTTTCTTTCTATTCGCACTTTTGTTTATTCTTTCTTCCACCATCATTTTTTCATTCATTCTCTTTCCATCATTCATTCATCGACTTACATTCAATGCACACTCATTCATTTACTTATCACAACCTTTCATTCATTTTCACTCTCATAGCTCATTCTATTTTTCAACCATGTTTTCACTCATTCTTTCTCTTCCTCAATTAGAAACCCTCAACCCAAACTGTTAGCATAGGGTTTTTTCAGTTTCTATGTTGGTCTGGCTAGCTGACTATATGTATTTGTATCGTATGTACAGGCTGCAGTGATGGAGCTAGATGACTGAAAATTGAAACCTTCACTTATCATGGTCAACTTGGAGGGATCATAAGGCAGCACAGTATATTAAAGACAAAAACAAGAATGGCAGACAACTGCTGGACATCATGACTCACAATGTGGATCCCCAGAGATCATATGCAAAATTGTGGCAGGCAGGAAGCAAGATTGCATGAAGAGCTAGATAAATTGAGAAAGTACTCGCTCTGCAATGCCAATGATAGAGAGATCTGGCAAATCTTTGTAAAGATCTATGTCCATCAACAGATGTTAAGAGGCTGTTGTTGATGATGATGTTAAAAAACAAAACAAACATTTTTTTGAAGGCTCTACATTTGCTTTTGGTGGAGGGGTCCAATTTGCAATGTAAGTTTATGTTAAATTGATCCCTTTTTTTGTGTCCAGCTGTATTCATGCTTGCTTTTTTTTTCAAGTTCAGACTTTTTGCTGTCCTGTAAATGATGAGAAAAGTGACTTATTGATCACCCTTTTTCACAAATTCAATTGATCACCCCCAACACAGCTTGCAAGTCTCGTAAGAGTTTCTATTGAGTGACTAACCTGACCTGTTATGTTCTCCGATCTATTATTCTGCTCGATCATTCACTTTCTCTTTCATTCACTAACTCTCCCTCACCTCTTTACGTTCTCTCTTTTTTTTCTCTTTATCACTCTATCTTTCCTTTTTACTCTTTTTCCTACATTTCAATTTTCCCACTCCTTTGTATATTCATTCACTTCATTTATCAAATCACTGTAGCCCCACAAATGGCCTGCCCGACCAACCAGCCAAGTGAGCTACAGATTCTTCTCTCTTTGCTTGTCTCTGTCCATGTGTGTGTATCTCCTGATGCTCCAGGACACATTTTGGGGGCTACAACCTTGAAAATTCATATGAGTACACCAGCCAGGCACTACCTAAAGATAATTTTTTGCTTCTTTCTAAAAAGTCTTATTTTGGTCTCTCTGGTCATTTCGGACCAACAATGCCAAGATATTGTTCTGGTATTTTTTTTTAGATAGTTTTAAATAAAAGATTTATTTTTTTAAAGATTATTTTTGATGAAAAATCAATTGGGTAAGATAATTTTAGATAATCTTTTTAGATAATTAGTTCTGGTGATTCATCTACATGAAGTACGGACATTCATTCTCTTTATTTATTTACTTACTCTTTCATTCGTGATCTTCATTCTCCCACAATGACATGCCCAGGATGAGCATGATCAGATGGGCTGCTAGGTACAGGCCTATGATTTTGAAGAGGAGTAGTCCAGAGTTCATAAATCATTCCAGTTCTACATAAATCATACGTATTTAGCTTTGATTACAAAAAGCAGTTTGAAATGGGGCCTTCATTTCCCATCTGGCTTGGGCCCATTACCAGCTTGGCCTGTCCCTGCTCACTCATTCATTCACTCATTCATTCACTCATTCCATCTCCTAATGACAACTCGTTCGCTTAGTCTTTTATTATAACTTGTTCAGTTACTTTTTTTTTTTTTCTCATTCTTTTTTTTTTTTTTTTTTGACTTGCTCTCCAGTATTTTTCTTCCTCTTGGGAAAAACTACCTGGCATACAGATTATCTTGACTGAAAATGTCCCCACAACAGTTATGAAATATCATTATTGCTTCAGATCTACGTGTGCAACACAAGTGCAGAGTTTGCGCTTTAGCTGCGGCTACTGCTGTTGCTGACGCTCGCAGAAAGATGAAGGGAGAGAAAGAAAAAAAAGTCCTGACTAATGAGAAAATATATTTACTGACTTATATAGGTGTCGACGATGATAAAACACATCCACAAAATGGGAAGAAAAGGAAAGAAAAAAAATGTGCAAACAATAAAAAAAGAAGAAAAAAAAGTTAAAGAAAAAAAAAAGAAAAAGGAAAACGCCTATAAAGATTAGAAAACTACAAACCCAGCAAAAAATAAAGCAAAAAAAAAAAAACACAAGATAAATATGTAATACAAACGTAGGAATGAAAAAAAATATCAGTGAAGGAGAATAGAAGAAAACAACGCCCACACCTCCCCACATCCCCCTCCCCAATTTGGACAGGACTCCTAATCTTCTTTAGAAGGTTTTTGTAGCTTCAACAGCACCTGATCAGCATTTGGAAATGAATATACAAGGTTTACACTCAGAAAAACTGAGTCATGCACCGAACTAGCTTACTTGATTACATCATGCAATGCAATTTTTGTTCTTGGGTAATGAGTGTTATTTTATAATTGCTTGTATGTAAAAAGTAAAGAAAAAATAAGTGAAAAGTAAATTTCAGTTATTCCCTTCAAACTTTGCTTATATGACTGGGACTGTGATATATGAATATTTTTTCTTAACGATTAAAATGTGCAAATTCACCCGTTATGAAATTGGAAATAAGTACATTTCTAATTATCACTGAACTGGTCAAGAAAGCTAAGATTGAAAGGAATAATTGACATTTTCTCTACTTTTTAGCTGTAATCAATCAGAAAATAAGACTTATCAGGAATTATAAAAATTAAAACACGTCTGATTAGTTGCTTGATAAAAACCGTTTAATAACCATTATCTTTTGGCAGCAATTGAAACTGTGAAAAGGGGGTAATCAACAAAAAAAGAAAAGTTTGAATTTCCAAGAAGCAAGCGTGAATGGGGATCAATTTTGGATAAACTTAAATTGAAAAACTGAAACCATACTAAAAACGCATTTAGGGAGGGAGTTATAAGAAGAAAAGTTCCTGAACTTAATAAGGAGTAAATGTTTAAAATTTCAGCACTCTAGCTCCATTGGTGAGACCTGTATACATGATTCAAACATCCATAACCAGCCAGCCAAACTGGCTTAAAAGCTGAAGAAACAAAGAACGGGAAACAACCAGAGAATGTACCAACAAAGAACCAGGCTGGATCTATGAAAATATTGCTTCAATGTCCGCATAGTGCAGATATGGAATAGCCAATTTGATGAAATATTGTATTCCAAAAAATGTGAATTCTTTCAAGAACAGACTTGATAAATATTGAGATAAACAGGAGATTCTAGGCAACTACAAATCCGCAATAAACATTTGGAAGTCATGTGAAAATCTAGAATGATTATAGGAGTTAGGAGAAGAGGATTTAACATAAAACCTTTTCCAGAAAATATCACTAAGCTAAACTTATGTTGACAGTTTTCATGACAGCTTTGTTTGAGGGTTTTGCAAAAATGATACAGTGTTATAAGAATTATGCTTTGCCAGTGAAGAATAGCACTGGAATAACAGATACATAAACAGAGGATTGGGGCTTCCTTGTTTTGAGTTGATTAGTCCAGTGACTAAGAACTTCCTAGAGTAATGTCCATATCTCAAGTGTGTCTTTGTTTTGTTTTTTGAGAGCAGCCTCTGGTGCATTTTTTTGGTTTATTTCAAGAATACAGATAGGATATTAACCACAGAACAATACAGTTAACACTCAGTAATTCTTATACACCAAATATTTGCTGTGGGCTATACAAGCCTTCGGGAAGAACAAGCTCAACCTTCAAGAACAAGGAAATCCCATTAGTCCTCAAAAGAAGAGTATACAACCAATGAATCCTCCCCATAGTCACCTATGGAGCTGAAAGATGGAATCTAACCACAAAACTGACCCTTGAACTGAGAAACATGCAACATGCACTTGAAAGAATCATGCTCAATCTTACATGGAGAGATAACAAAACACCACAATATATCAGGGAAAATATAGGAGTCTGAGACATCATAAAATCCATTAAAAAAACTCAAATGGCCATGGGCTAGTTGTGTTGCAAGAATGGTAGACAATGATGGACATTATGACTCACAACATGGATTACAAGAGATCACATGCCTAAATGAGGCTGGCAGAATACAAGACAGAGAGATAAAACAGGACAAGTTCAGAAAGTATTGGCTCTGCGACACCCATGATAGAGAGGTCCGGCAAATCATGGGGAAGGTCTATATTCAACGACGGACAATAAAAGACTGATGATGATGAGATAAAAATTAAAATGTAAGTATATATAAATACAGAGACCTGAAAAAGCACTTTTGCAGAAAAAAACCCAAAATATTTCAGATGGTGCGTAGTGGTATACTCATGCAGATTTTTGAGGTTGTAGCCCCCGAAATATGCCTAGGAGTTCCCTGAGATACATGTTGATAGATGAGAATGAGTATAGATATTCAGAATAACATCAAAAGAAAGGAAAAAATCAAAATAGATCCAAGAGCGGACCAAAAAGTAAAGGATATCATAGAAGTAATCAAGTGATGAAAATGGAGAAGGAGTGGACAAATAGCAAGGGAAAGAATAATAGGTGAGGTAAAAGGTCAGTCAATTGGGATCCAATGGATAGCAAATGCGGTAGGAGAAAACCAGGCATAAGATGAAGATATGAGATGCAAAGGTTAGCTGGAAAGGCATGGAAGAGGTTAGCACAATCAAAGTTGACATGGATGGAGCTTGGAAAAGCCTTTGTCCAGCAGCTGACATGATGGCTACTGCAGCTGCTGATATACATATGAGAGATTCAGTTGTAAGCATTTTATTCTATATTTGACACTTGTATTTAAAATGATAACTTCCTTAAAGAGACACAATTCTTCATAGAATAATTGGTGCAAGTAAATAATCATTGATCATCTAAATCTTTTCTTAATCATCCCAGAAGAAGCTGAGGCTTTCATACTTTTCCAAAATTAGATAAATGGATTTTTCTGCAAGAATGGACAAGATTCCAAATCACTCAAGTGAAAATGTAGAAAAAACAAAAAGTTGAGGTGAGTTGCTCAAAAGGAGCAGTCATGTGACCATCATCGTTTGGCAGCTTGCATAGCTTGGGATGATCAATTAAAAAGTTGATAAAAGAGGTGATCAGTGAATCAGTTACTGCACTGATCTTTTATTGGGCAATGATTTCTAAACGGTCTTAATTTTCGAGAAACAAGCATGAATGTTGCCAGACACAAACTAAGGGACCCATTTAGAACAAACTCACAACATTGTAAATTGACCCCACCCCTAAAAATTTATAAGCTGGGGCTGGAGATTTCAGTAAAAGAAAGAAATTTTTAACTCTTCAGCTCCATTGGTGTGGTCTGTATGTATGATGCTTGTATAGATAGATAGCCAGCCAGTCAGCCAGTCAACCAGCCAGCCAGCCAGCCAGCCAGAATCACTTGATATCTGAAGAAACCTATGTTGGCAGTCTCACTTGACAGTTTTTAATCATAAGCCAATCATCAATCATTAAGATCAGACGTATAGCTAGAAATCTGGGGTCCTGGAAGCCTTAACTTCAACATTTTGTGAGATTTGTTGAAAAAGGAAAATTTGCAATAAATAGACATATACTATCACTAAATTGGTGAAAAACAAGCCCAAAGTCTGAAATATTATTTATGCAATTCATGTGTGTACAAATATATCCTTGTTATTGCATAATGTCAGTAGAAATGCAATAAACGAGATATAATTTATAAGGCTTTTGGTGGGCTTCTCTCCATTGGTAGCCCATGGGGCTTTTCTAAATTGCTCTTCCCTTCCCTTTCTCAGCTATACCTTTGATGAATATAAAAATCCCTGAAATAGAAGATGAAAGACTTTATGTGCGTGGCAACTTTTGGAAGTTTTTACCAGTATGGTAATGTCTTTCTGTTGAGATGTTTTTACCAGTATGGTAATGTTTTTTCTTCTTGGGATGTTTTTACCAGTATGGTAATGTCTTTTTCTCAGGATGTTTTTACTAGTATGGTAATGTTTTTTTTCTCAGGGTGTTTTTACCAGTATGGTAATGTTTTTCTTAAGATGTTTTTGTCAGCATGGTGATGTCTTCTTGTTAGGTTGTTTTTTCCAATGCCTCCTTTTTTTTTCAACTCTTTTGAGGAGAGCTATTGATAAACCTGACAAATCTAACAAATCAGATTTGTAATTTTAAAATTGACAAATCTTTAATTGATGTATTTATTTATGAAACAGATTTGAAGATTCAAGCTTCTTAAATGAACAGAAATGAACAAAATTAATTTGTGCAATAAATATCAATTATGAAAATTAATTCCAATTTAATCAAATCCTCAATATGAATTAATTTGTCTCTTATCATATAATATTTAATTATTCTGAGTCCTATGAATAATATAATAAAATATCTGTGGACACCTTTGATGGATACAAATTATAGAAATCAATACACATACTGCACTAATACTCTCATCTTTTAACCATCCTGTTTTCCTCTGCTATGATCCCTTTGGCCCACCATACATTATATTTACCAATCTTTTTCATTAATGGACCAAGTTTGGAAGTTTCAATAATTAGCTCAACTCAAGAAATTCGTAAAACCCCTTTGGCCCTCTGGGCCCTTGCGTGATGCTCTGTAAGCACCTCCTCTCAGAATATAGATGAATGAACCTCTCAAACTTATTAGAAACCGTGAATAAAAACTGTCAACATAGATTTCTTCAGTTTTCAAATTGTTCTGGTTTGCTGTATATGTATGTATACATGTAATATGCAAACAGGCCACACCATAGGAGCTAGAGGGCTAAAAAAATGAACATTTACTCTTTATTATGACTAGAAAGCCTTTTTCTTTTTCAAAACAAAATTCCATCTTATAAATTGGTTTTTAGAGCGATGCTCAATTTGCAATGTAAGAGTATGCTAAATTGGTCCCCAGTTTGTGCATGACTGCGTTCATGGTTGTTTTTCGAAAATTCAGATTTTTTAATGATCCAACAAAACCAAGGTGAGTAATTTAAATGATGCCTTTTTAAAAATTTTCTGATTGATCATCCCTAACATGGCATGCTGCTCAAAGACGGTTATCTGACAGTTTCTGTTGAATGACAAACCAGTTATTTTAAATTCTACTGATCTGAAAAAAACTTCTTCACTTTTTCCCGAATGCGAATAAGTAATAAATGTTCAAGAATAAGCAAATTTGGTTTCTCAAATTTGAAAAAAAAAACAATTCAGTTTCCTGTTTAGAGAAAGTGAATTTTGCATATGTTAGAAAAGTTAGAAACCGTCAACCAAAGATGACAACATAGGTTTCTTTGGTTTTTAAGTTAGTGTTGCTAGCTGACTAGCCAGCTGACTGGCTATGTATATATCATGTGTTGAGGCCTCACCAATGGAACTAGAGGGCTGAACATTTAAACATTTACTACTTGTTACATCTACAAAAGATATTTTTAGTGGGGAGGGTTCGATTTGCAATGTAAGTTTATGCAAAATTGGTGCCTTATTTTGAGTGCGCTTTTTTAGAGATGGCTGTCCAAAGAAAGGCCAGAGAAGGAACTTATTTGAGTTTCTTTTAGTCATATGATGGTTTCTTCTGAGAGACCAACCAGACCTGTTTTCTTGAGTGTTTACAAATCTAACTTTGCTTGCATCAAAAGAGAATCGAATGTAAATGTATCTTGCCTGTATCCTTTTGTATCTGTGAGATTTCAACTGAATTCTCCTTGAGTTTATGATATTCCAACTGACAGGAAGGATTTACCCGGTTTCAAGAGACACGTCTACTCCATCAGCTATCTCATCAAGCAATCAAGATTCTCTTTCTTCTCCAGATCTGAAGTCATTTACATGCACTTCATTCATCACAGTCCACCTCCAGCCCTCCTTTTTTTTAGAAACTGTCCTCCAAAACTGTCAACTTGGTTTTTTTTTCAGTTTTCAAGTTGGTCCGGCTGGCTGGCTGACTGGCTGGCTGGCTATGTACGTATACATGTATCACTCATGCAGGCCGTACCAACGGAGCTATTCACTCTTTATTATATCTAGAAACAAACATTTTCACCCCCCCCCCGATTTTGGGGGGTGTTTCAATCTGTAATGTAGGTTTCACTCAAATGACCCCTTTGTTTGTGTCCACTTGTTTTTTTTTAATTCCGACTTTTTTTGAGTGATCACAGCCCAAACAAAAGACAAGAGAAGTAACTTTGATCACCCTTTTTTCTAATTTTTTAATTGATCACCCCCCCTCCGCACGGCATGCAGCCAAATGGCATTTCTTACACGAGGGTTTCTAAAGTGTGACTAACCAGACCTGTTCATCCTTTTTCTTTTGAATGATTTTTTGATTCCCACCGCTCATTATAGTTGACAGTTTGATCTTCAGGATCAAATTCTTCATATTTCCGACAGGTTGGCTCAAACGCTTTGCTGCATATTTTCTACCTTTCCAATAATTACAGGTTTGGCGTAGGATTGTTTGCAGTCATCTGGATTGTAGTTGGTTTTGGTTATTTCGCACAGAAGATCTCTCTTGCTGATGTTTCTTTAAGAATGTAGGTCAAGTTTCTGCCATAGGGAAGATGAAAGATGCCTAAAGCAAGAATTGCTTTGATAATTTAATGACTAAAATATCCTTTTTTTTTCCATCCTTTATTGCAAGTGCAAATTATGAATGAATCAAACTCTTTGAACTCAGTATAATTAAAGATGGAGACACAGATATGTACGAGAAATGACGACCATGTTTTGAGGATGGAATGAGCCTTCCATCAACGGCTTGTGAAATGAGAATACCATCAGAGAACTATGGTAGCTGCTTATTCATTAATTATAATCTTATTATAATCGAGCTAAGATAAAAACGAGTAACCTAAACTGTGTTCAGATAACTTATGCCTTCCTTATCATAATCATAACTTACTGGTCTGAATGGAACATTTTAGGGCAAAAATTTAAATCTTCAACTACTGGAGACCTCAAGCTAATGTGTAACCGTGCTGAAACTTAAATCGTCAATCATGACAGCTGCTGATCTCAAGCTGAAAAAGCGTATTGTTTTCAATTGTAGATGATGATAGAAGACAGTTTATCTGAGCTCATCTATTGCAAAGTTGACCGTAAACTCAAACTCAGAATGAAGTTAACATGAGTAACCGTATGTTGGTAGCTGAGTGAATAACAGCTTGATGAATAGACTCAACAAGCAGAGTTCAAACTCCACCTGAGAGAGTTTGTGTTCACTTTGCACAGTACCCTTGGTAAAGGCATGAATCTATCTCTCCCTTAGCTGCTGGTAAATTAGTGCTAGGTGAAGTGATGCCACTTGAGTGTTAGTTGTTTTTAAAGTCTCTTTCACACATTGCAAATGGGCTGAGTATATAGTGATGAGATATACAGTCTGAGTAGGGACAGCTGAAGCTGTAGCCAGTGTAAGGGCACTACTTACTCACTACAATGGGATGATATCCATACTTTGCAATAATGAATCACCATAGCCAACACATGTACTAGAACTAATTATCTAAAAAATTATTCAAAATGTTATTTATAGAAATGGATTTTTTATTTGATAGATCTTTTATCTAAAATTATCTAAAAATTATCTAAGGTAATGAAACTTTATCTAAAATTATCTAAAAAAATCATCTGAAGAAATAAATCTTCTATCTAAAATCATCTAAAAAATGATCTGAAGAAGTAACACTTTTTTCTAAAACTGTCTAAAAAATGATCTAGGGAAATTCTTTTTATCTAAAAAAAATAACAGCACAAAATTTGGGCAAAATGATCATGCAGACCCCCTAAATGCACTTTTTTGAAAAAAAAACCCAAAAGAACCATTTTAGATGGTACCTAGGAGTGTACTCATGCTAATTTCCATGGTCATAGCCCCCCACCAAATGAGACCATGAGTACCTGGGCATACACACACACATATATACATATTTGTGGGGGTTACGCTGATTCTATAAATTGTCTTAGTTCCAACACGCCAAACAACCGAACTGTTAGACAGGTTTTTGGCTGGTGTATATTAAAATGTTCATTCATCGATGCAGGCATTTTTGAGTGACTGAAGGTGAAGTAGAAAATGGGGAAAAAATTCAAGACATTTTTCTTGATTTTCAGGAAATCAGATATTCTTCTGTAGTGTCTACTAATAAATAATCTTCTCCAAATCATGTGTAATCATGCCTGCCATTTCCAGAAACAAAATAGCAAGTTTTCCACTGTGAAGTGATCATAATGGATATAATAGGCAATATAATAATAGATAACGTCTCAGCATTTTCTGATCAAAATCCTGTTTACATTTATCAATGTCATTTTCACAAAACCAAAGGCAATTCTATGTAAGTATGAAAACAGGTCTGGGTAGTCACTGAATAGAAACCGTCACATGACCAGAGACTTTTGGCAGCATGCTGTCTTGGGGACGATCAATCAAAAAATTTGGGAAAAGGAGGTGATCAATGAATAAGTTACTTTTTCTCTCACATTTAGTGTTGATAAAAAAAAGTCTTGATTTCGAAAAAAAAAAAAGGGGATTTAAAGAAAGGGATCAATTCACCCGGCACGTGGGTTGCAAATTGAACCACCTTACTAAAAGTACAGTTTGGGAGGGGATTTTTAAAGAAATATAAAATCAGTTTTTTTTCTTACATGATAAGGAGTGAACGTTTAGATTTTAAGCATTCAGGCTATAATAGTATAGCCTGTACACATGATGTATACATAGCCAGCCAGCCAAACCAGCTTAAAAACTGAAAGAAACCTCTGCAGACACTTTCGGTTGACTGTTTCTCATAAGACACATTAACACGTAAGAAAAAAGTCTAAAATCATAATGCAAGAATTTTCCTATCCCTCCAAGTCCTCATCTGGTGAAATTACAAAGCAATTTTGTTTCTAACTTCTCCAGCAAACATTAAACAAAGAAAATATTTGAAAGAATGAAAACAAAAATATGGACTCCATTTTTCTTTGTCAAGAAATGTCTGTTGTCTGGACATCTTGATGTAAATTTCTTCCGAGGAAGATTACAAATGCCGCCAAAAATCTTTCCAGTTTACCTCGTGTTTTCAAAAAGATCCATCAAACATAAATCACCTCTTGCAGGAAACACAGTTAATGTGTTTGCTTAGATATGCCATCCATAAGATTGAATAAATACAGAAAAGCCTAGTACCGCATGCCATAATATTTCATAGGATTAGAAGTACGTGCCAAATAATTTGTTCTAATACTGACTACTACTCACTTTGTATGATACGCACCATAATAATGAAATTTGATAATGTATAAAATTATTTATTATTAATATCCATATCTAGCATAAATGAATCACCATAGCCTACATGTGCACCAGAACAAATTATTCAAAATTCCATCCAAAATTATTTTGAAAAATTAGATCTTTTATCTAAGATTATCTAGAATATGCTGTCACATGACTTACGGATTTTAGGTCCAAAATAACCAAAAAGACTCAAAAAGTAGTTGAAGAAAACAAAAAAAAAAAAAACGTTTTCAGAAGTCGCCAAGTGGTGTACTAATGCACATTTTCAAGGTTGTATATGCAAAAATAGGACCAGGAGAACCTGGAGATGAATGTGTGGTCCACCTGACTGATTGGTCGGTCCATTTGTGGGTCTACAGTGATTCAGTAAGATTAATAATGTCCATATGAAAATTACATGCTATTACATGCATTCCCCCCGACTGCACACTCCTTACCTGAAATGTATTTTAAGTACAGAATGAGTATTTCGTGGCAAAAATTTTTTGTTAACTATCATTATTAATGAGAGGTATCTTGGGGGAGCAGACTGATTATGGCACAGGCTATGGAGTTAGCGATCCAGGTTCAAACCCTGGCTGAGACTGTTTGTATTCACTTCAAACTAATACCTTCGGAAAAGGCATGAATCCATCTCCTCTCTCTCCAGCTATGGGTAAAGGGTAGGGCAGACTGGGTACTTTAGCTTTGGTTAACAACTAGTCCAGGATTCCAAAATGAGCCTGGAGAGGGATGAGCTCCTTCTGGCTATATCACCTCCATATACAAATGTTGAATGATGATGATCATCATCATTAGTATTTTAGCATCTGTCATTTAGACATAGACCTTCCTCAAGATCCATCAGACCTCTCTATCATGGGCGTCACGGAGCCAATACTTTCTGCACTTGTCTAGTTTGTCATGCCTGAACCAATACGTTCTGAACTTATCTAGTTGTCAGGCCATCTAATATTTTGCCAGCCTAAGTTTCATTCATAATCTCTGGGGATCCATGTTGTGATTTGTGATGTCTATCTGTTGTCCATCATTCTTGCAACATGACTAGCCCATTGCCATTTGAGTTTTCTAGTGGATTTAATGATATCCCTGACTGTTTTTTCCCTAGTATACAGTGTTGTCTTGTGATCTCTCAATGTGATGATTCTCTCATGTGCTAATTGTAAGGGTCTCAGTTCAAGGGTCAATATCTTAGTTAGCTTCTGTGTTTCAGCTCCATAGATGACAGTCAGAGAAATTGGGTTACAGGATAAAAGATAATTAGATATCACTACCTCGCATTGATAAATCACTGCAGCCCACACACGTACTAAAACTAATTATCTGAAAATTATCTAAAAATTTATGTAAAGAAAATTGAGCTTTCATCTAAAATTATCTATGAAAATAAAGGACTCATCATCTTTGAAGAGTATGTTCAAACAATGAGATGGGATTTAAAATGTGCAAATGGGGAAAATATACTGAGAAGTACTTAAAAAAGTACAGTTATAAATAACACAGGTCTGGTTGGTCATTCAATAGAAATTGTCACAATATGCTATCTTAGGGTGATCAATTAAAAAAATTGGAATATAGGGTGATCAATGAATGTTACTTCTCTCACTTTTTAAAGGACCCTAAAATGTCTGGATTTTCAAAAAATAAGTATGAATGCAGTGGAACACAAACTAGGGACCAATTTAGCATAAACTTACATTGTTAATCAAACCATCCCACTATAGACCAATTTAGTGAGAGAATTTTCAAAAAACAGGAAACGTTCTTTCAAGATATAAGGACTTGATCTTAAAATTTTAGCCCTATAGCTCCATCAATGTGGGCTCTAAGTACGATACAAACATATATAGCTTGCCAGCAAAACTATCATACAAACTGAAGAAACATATCTCGAGAGTTCACTGAGGGAAGGAAAATGGAAAAATAATTTTTCACACAGAGAATTTAGTGAGGGCGCACTTCTCTTCCCTTGAGCATTTTCTGCCCGAAGTAATTTTTTTTCATTGATTCCATTAGTATACTGAGGTATGTGAAGAACATGGTAGGAATTTTTTTTTTCAACCTGTTTGCCATATTTGGCCATCGATTGAAATTCGGCTCCAGGTTTCCGTGTGCAAGAAATTTGAAAACGCCAAACAGGGTCAAGTTATATATCATTGGGAAGTTATTGATGAGGTGATCATTTTTTACGGACGGAATAGGGGTCTAAAATCAACAGAAATCAAGTTATATGCATTTATATATATATATGTGTGTGTGTGTGTGTGTGTGTGTGTGTGTATATATATACTTATGCACATTTCTTCTGCAAGCTGGCCAAGCACAAAATCATGATAAAGCAAATATTTGGGGAGCCATGAAGGGCTCACCGTACACCTTCTGGTATCTTCCATCATTTAGTTTTTCTGATAAGTACATGTCCATAATTTATTGTCTGGATAGTTACTCAAAAGATTTGTGGATGAACTATGATTTCAGGGCGTATTTTCAGGGGGTAACATTGTCTCAAAAATTGAGAAATTAAAAAAACTGATCATTTGGAAGTGTTTCTTTTGACAAAAAATTGTGCCTCAGTCTTGGGCAGAGCTGGCAATTTAGGGGCCTGGGGTACTTGGGTCCTTATAAGCCTCTCCCTTCAAGTTTTAGTGTAGTTATTCTCAACCTCATGGTTTTGATAGTTATCAAAATATATATATCTGGATAAACTATGATCTCAGAGAGTATTGTGGTCTTAAAATTTGAGCAGCTGAAAATGGAATGGTTCTTCAGACACAAGGTTGTACTAGTATCCTATTACTGATAAACACATGCCTGAAGTAAAAACTCAAATTTCTCGAAATACAATTAGACAGGTGTCAGTTATGAACCAAAATAAGCAAAGATAGGCAAAAAGGAGAAAAACTTCAAACATGCTAAATACCAAGCGCTACGTTTTTTGGATGCTATTTGCTAAGATACTTTGTCACAAAGCTGGTGAAATTCTCTTCCAATTGATATATGTATACATATGTCTAGAATTAAATCTATAGACTTTGGACAATGAGGTCTACAAATACTCGGAATATCCTAGAAAAAATGAAAATACCTTGGTTTATGTTTTAGGCTTTAAACTTTGCCTGCACAGCAGATACAAACTGACATTTTACATATTTGATAAGCTGAGAATATTTTTGTAATGATACATATGTATGTAACACCATCATTATTTGAATCCAATATCTGTAGACTTTAGACTATAAAGTAGACATGTATTTAAATTTTCCTTGTAAAATGGTAAGTACTTAATTTTACCTTTTTGGCTGTAAAGTTTCATACACAACAGATATGAATTTGCAAAATACTCTCTTGGGAGGCTGATGAAATTTTTTTAATGATATATATTTTCATATATGTAAATATCACTATCACTACTTAAATCCAGATTCCTAGCTATAAAAGACTCATATACTTAGAACTTCCTGGTAAAACGCTAAATACCTAATTTCACATTTTTAGCTGTAACTTTTCATGCTGTATAGATACACTGTTGCAAAGTGAATGGAATTCTCTCTCTGAAGATATATATATATATATATATATATATATATATATATATATATACATCCATCAAGAAATAAATCCACAATCCATATATTGTCAATTATGAGGAACACATACGGTTTGAATTTCTTTGAAAAATACTGAACATCTAGGTTCAGGTTTTCGTGGTGACTTCTTTAGTTGTGAAATGAATATTGCAATGAACGTTGCTGAGGTGAGGGATTTTGGTCTCATCGTGGTTTGGTATGTAGTGCACATGCAGCCCTGAAGATGTGTTGGAAGAAAAGAAGATATACAAAGAGAACTTGGACACAGAGATGAAACAAAGTAAAAAAAACCCATACTAGTATTTTAGCAAGACAAATAAGACATATGTTTAATACAAGGGAATGAATGATGAATGAAGATGAAGTACATATAAGAATAACAAATCTGATCGATCATGCAAAGAAATGAGAAGAGAAGAGATAGTGGAAGGTGGGAGCTTTCTTGTCATTTATAGTACTGGCATCAGTGTCGAAGCGGAGTTGTCTGAACTGCTTGGATTTCCATATGGATTGGATCGCTCCAAGGTAATGCATGGAATCTGGGTTAAGTGTGCAAACCATACTGCCAAGTTGTATGCATTAACTTGGGGGCTATTATCTGATGCTGATAGACTCTGAACAGACAGACCATGAAAGACAGAGAACATGGAGTTTTATCCATGTATGTTTCTCAAAGTAAAGAAATTTAGGAAAGATTATCATGACAATTGGATAGTACAAAACCTTGCCATTTCATTCATGTGAGTGAGAAATGTATAAGCATTTGTATTACATTGTGAAGACATGGTGGCATAGCTGCATAGCTGTGTGCATGTGTGAGGACTCGACATTGCTGAAGTGAAAAGGGCAAAGTTAGTACAGAGATGGTTAACGGAGGAAAAATGGTTGAGATCAGATCGGCCAGGAGTTCAGCGAAATGACAACAATCTTAGGGAGAAGGAAAGAGAGAGAAAGAGCGGCCGGCAGCAAGCGCCGAGGCCGAAAGCATAACCAGCTAGGAATGCCAGTACTAATGAGCATTAGACCATGTGCGTCCAGAGGTTTTACAGGGGTCGGCGGAGGAAGTGACCTTTTTGATATCTAGCTAAAAGAAGGGTTTCGTATTTAATTTCTTACTAGAAGAATAGGAGGCGCTACAATGTTTTTGACTCTAACTTTCCATTCAAAATAGATACAAACTAAGATGAAAAAGAGTTAGAAAGCTGATGAAACTTTCCTTCTTGCAATATATATATTTGTATATATTTGCATGAAGAATTAAATCTCCAATCCATAGACTTTAGACAACGAGGTGCACGAATACTTGAAATTTCCTTGAAAATTATTAAATACCTTGGTTCACGTTTTTGGTTGTAACTTTACATGCCTAACAAATACATATTGCCATAAGACACCATAACAAAATGGATAAGATTTTCTTTTCAACAATATGTATATGTACATATCTACATCAATAATTCAATCTACAATTCATAGATTGTCGACTATGAGATACACATACACATCAAGTTCATATTTTTGAATGTAACTTTTTATTCTCAATAGATACAAATTGACAAAATACATTTTTGAGAAACTGATAAAGTTATGTTTCTAATGCTACATATATATCTCCATCAAGAATTAGATCCATGATCAATAGGTTGTGAACAATGAAGTACATGAAATTTCCTTGTAAATTGTTAGAATACCTACCTTCACATTTGAATCTTGCCAAAACTGAAGCCCCCAAATCACCAGTTCTGCCCCTGATTGCAATACAATTTGGTGTCAAAAGAAACATTTCTAAATAATCAATATAATTCTCCAATTTTTGAGACAGTTACCCCTAAAAGACCCACTGAAAATGGAGTCTCATAAATAACTTTGTGGTCCATCAGGGGTCTGTGGCCCTCAGGATGGGAAATACTGCACTAAATTCTGGAGTTAAAGGCTTACAAGAATTAAACCCGCTAGCACCCCAAATCACCATCTCTGCCCCTGATTTTGGTACAATTTTGTGTCAAAAGAAACATTTCTGAATAATCGGTATTCCCCAATTTTTAAGACGACAATACCCGCTGAAAATACCTACTAAAATCATAGTTCATCACCAATTTTTTTGAGAAACAATCCAAGCCATAAACTAGGTAGGCTCCTTATGGCTCTCTGCATATTTGGTTTATCATGATTTTGTGCTTGGTCGGCTAGCAGAAGAAATGTGCATTAGAATGATAGTTATACATATATAAATGCATATATCTTGATTAGGGTTGACTTTAGACCCCTAAAAGATGATCACCTCATCAATAACTTTCCAATGATGTATAACTTGTCATTGTTTAGCATTATCAATTTTTTCTACATACTGAGGCTTGAAGCCGAATTTCAGTCGATGCCCAAATAAGGTATAAGGAGTAAAAAAAAAAGGCCAAACATGCTTTTCATATATGTCAGCATATTAACAAAATCAATGAAAAATTGCTTCAGGCAGATGATGCACAAAGGAGCCAAATATTGTGGATTTGCACTCCCACCAATTTGAAGTGAAATAGAAAATGTTGCTGACGAACAATCATGGACATTATTATGCAGAGTACACCTGAAAAGATGAAATGGGATTCTGCCTCATTGCTGCCCTGGACAAGTTCATCAGGATAAACCACTTGAAGGGGAAGATTAACAAAACCCAGAAAAATAGTGAACGCTGCCTTTGCAGAGGAAGAATAAAAAATAACCTTTTTGTAAACAAACAGGGATGGTTTGGGGGGGAAGAAACAAATATTCTCAAAGTTGTCCTCTCTGATAGCATAATGGTTAGTAGATCTGCTTCAGACAAAGTATAAGAACAAAGTGCTGAAAACCCTTCATTAGGACACCTTTCCCTGTGCACTCAGTAGCTAATTGAGTACACTCTAAGCTGTGTGATTAGGTTTGAGATATCACTTTGGTGGACTTGAATCTTGCCATGGGAGTGGTCATAAAAACTTGTAAGAATAAAGTCCTGGTCTCGACCAAACTCAAGACTTGCTAGGATCACTTAGCTGACTCATGCAAAAGAAACTAGGAATTTGTCACAGGCTGTCATACTCGATTGGGGGTTATCTCTTATGAGATGGGATGCTTTACCTTCATTCAAAGTTGGATTTGGATCAGGTGAAATAAAAACTGTGTGTGTATAATCAGACTAGTGCTTGAGAAACCAGAAATACCTATATAACATATACAGTAATGGGAATGAGTCTTACTAAGTAGGTATAAAGTAAGGGTGTATCTATGCTCTGGGATCACAAATGAATCCAAGGTAGAGTGAAGTGACTCTGTGTAGCCAAGGGAATCCAGGCCACTATTAGTTCCAATGGGTAATTTGAATAAAGTTTTGAGACTGTATAACCTACACTGAAATTGAGAGGTAGGTATACGCCATACTCAGCATGACCCTTCATCACTAAACATAGATATAAATAGGAAATATAAACAGGTCTGGTTAGTCCCTCAATTGAAACCGTCATGCAATCAGTGAAGAATTATAAAACTGGGAAAAAAGGCAATCAATAAATAAGTTGCTTCTCTTGCCATATTGGGCAGCAATCATTAAAATGTTTGATTTTCAAAAAACAAAAAAGTGCTGAAATAGGGACCAATTTAGCATAAACTTATTTTGCAAATTGAATCCCCAACTAAAAACCTATTTTGGAATTAAATTTTGACCGCAAAGAAAAAACAGTTTTTTGTCGATGTAACTAATAAATATTAAAATGTTCATCCCTTTAGCTCCATTGGTGTGGACCTGTATGCATGATACATACAGTACTTGCCAAATCATGATCCAAAAGGGATGTGTTATTGTAAATTTAGTTTAACGTAAGATAAAGAAAAATAATTTGACACAAATATTGGCAATACTGACCTGTGATGACGAAGTTAATATAAAGACATTCTGTGCAAGAGTAAACAACAGAAGCTTTTTTTATTATAACCTTGCATTTTAAGAGGACCAAAACACTAGGTAAGCACTGTCAAAAGTATGAAAATATAGGTTGTAAAAGTGATTTATCGCAGACTGAGAAGAATTCTATCATCACACAGCTTGAAAAAGGTAGTACAATCCTTGAAATAGCAAAACTGCTCAACAGCAAGTCGAACAATAAAGAATACACAAACATTCAGGTGCATCACACAGAACACCAGATAAGGGCAAGTCCGGGGTAATAACACATCGGGATGTGTCTCCAATTAAGCGTATTGTCAGAAAAGAAACAGCCCCAAGCAGCAAAACTATATTTGAGCAGGTTGATCGAGGTAATGTGTCCAAATCATCTTGATGTCAAATTCTCAGTCATGTTGAAAGTGTGTCAGACCTGATCTTCTACTGCCTTTGAAGCCCAGACACAAAGTGAAATGTCTGGAATGTTATAGTTAACAACCCATCTATGTGTTTTACTTATATTTGAGTTATTCCCCTTGGACAGTGAAGACACCTTGCAAGGTGGCACTAATAATAAAAGAAGATATGATGCCATATTTGTTTCCCTACATAATATATGATGTACATAAATTAATAGGCATGTTGTTTTCATTTAAAAGGTTTTGTTTAGTCTATTGGTAATTTACAAAGAAGTTGAATTCATCAAGAGTTCTCTATCAGTAAGGGGAGCCAAGTTTCATTGATTCGGGTATGGATTGGGCTTGAAAGTATTTGAAAATTGTCATCAATGTTGCTCTTTTTACTGACGAGTGCCGAGTTACCCTTGATATACCGGAAGGATGGAGTGTGGGCTGTGTTGCAAAAGAAGTGAAGCGACCTGTATAACTAAGCATCAGCAAAGTAGTGGAAGAGTTATGTTTGGGGCTAGAATTGTAAGTGATGAGCTGGTTGGATTTCAGATTCAGTGAAAATGAGTTCTCTGGCTTATGTTGAATTTTTGAAAGACAATTTCCAGCCTTGATTTATGAACAAGTCTCTTGCCCTATATATTAAACTTACCTTCATGCAAGTTGAACACCAGTTTGTACAGTGCAAATGCAGCAGTCAACTAAAACAGGCTACAGAAATGGTAGAATAATTGACTGGCCACCATTTTCTCCAAATTTCAATCCAATTGAAACTCTCTGGGGCATCCTCAGGTGGAATGTGTATGAAAATGGGCGTCAGTTGGCTATCAAAGACGATGTAGCAAGCTATTATGAAAAATGCAGAACCTATTACAGCCGAAGAAATTTGAAATTTAACAAAATCAATAGATGATTGACCAATATCCGTGATTCGTGGCCAAGGATCTTTCATTTCAAAGTAAATTATTTGTATTGGAGTTTTTATTTTCAATGTTTCATGCTGCTAATTTATAGGCTTCAATATTTCATGGATGTGAGTTTTTATAGCTCGTTTAAACTTTCTCAATTCTGAAATCAATAATAAATTAAAATCAATATATAATCAGTGTTTACTTTGTTTTCTAGTCATGCATAATAATTTGGCATGATGAACATTGAGGAATCGAAAACAAATACCTTGTATTCTACATCACGTACATTTAAAGTTGATGTTTGTAGGCATTGCGAAATGATGCTATGTGAATATTTGTGTGTAAAATTATTCAAATTCTTCGACTGTAGAAAGAGAAAAACGTATTTGCCAAATAATTTGACACACACTGTACATAGCCAGCCAGTCAAGCAGTCAGACGGCCTGCAGGATCAATTTGAAAACAGAAGAAACATATGTTGACTGTGTTGGTAACAGTTTTTAAACCCGAGCTAGAGAGTGTCTTTTATTCTCCGATAGGTCATGTTGTTTCTAGATTTGGGATACTCATATCATATAAGAATCTACTTATAGGTGCTCTTCTTGAATAGCAGGGAACTATTTCAGGAAAGTGCAACGTGCTTATTATTCTAATAGTTTGTTCTGATTCAGTGTTATTGCTAAAAATAAAAATGGAAAAAATCTTCCGTCAGTTGAAGAACTGATCCCAAATCTTCTACATTGCTGAATTGACTTATCATTCTTGGATGCCATTTAATTTCTATCATGAAGATTTGAAAAATAAAACAAGAAAAAGACAGGTCTGGTTTGTTACTCTATAGAAATCGTTACTTGATCGTTATGCTGTGATCAATTGAAACGATAGGAGAAGGGGTGACCAATGAATAAGTTACTTCTCTTGCCTCTTGGTGGACAGTTATCACTAAAAAATCTGAATCCTCAAGAAAACAAGTGGGTACAAGTTGGGAACCAACTTAGCATAATCTTACATTGCAAACTGAACCCCAACAAAAAACAAATTTCAGGAGAGATTCTAAGAAAAAATGGAATCCCTGTTTTTTATAGATATAGCAAGGAGTAAAGGGTGAAATTTTCAGCCCTCTAGCTCCATTGCTGTGACCTGTACACGTGATATACATACATACAAACTGAAGAAACCTATTTTGATAGTTTTGGCGACAGTTTCCGTTGATAGTGTCTAATAATTCACCGTCAGTTGAAGAAATGATCCCGAATCTTTTACATCCCGGATCTGCCTTATCATTCTTGGGTACCATTTAATTTCTATAATAAGGATTTGAAAAAGGGAAAAAAGGAAAAAGGAAATGAAGATGGAAAAAATGGAGAAAGTTGCTAGGTTGTAAAACTGATATCAGGTTGGAAAGGTGTTGTGCAATTTAATGAAGTGAAGACGATTCACTTTAGGGAAGATGATTATCTGGCTTGGGAATTCTGTTACGATCTGCATGGCAGGAAATAATTGGCTACGATCAGTTATTGGATTATCATGTACGAGATAACAGGGTAGATGGATTGATACGTAACTACGTTCCAGATCAGAACGTGATGGAAGAGTAGTTATTTGTACACGTGCATAAACGCATGACCATTCATAAAGGTGTGCATTTGTGTGTTATATGATATGTGCATATGTATTTGTACGTGTTAATCAATAAAAAGATGTTGATGAGAGCAAATAGGCTACATTGAAAGTGCATATATATATACATGTATATATATATATATATATATATATATATATATATATATATATATATATATATAAATGTATATAAAATGATGATTACGTATATTTGATATATCTATATATGTATATATATAATGCATATTTGGGCAGCAATCCTTCATTCATACATGTCTGCTTAAAGATAACAGACAAGAACATTTGATCAACATTCATTAAGTTTTTCTTATTTCTGCACGTACATTCTTTTGTGTGGAAGCAAGAAACATTTTATAAAAAATTAAGAAAAATGTTCCTTGTCCAATGTTTTTTTAACCTGATTTATATATATATATATATATATATATATATATATATATATATATATATATATATATATATATATATATATATATATATATATATATATATATATATATATATATATTCATGTGTGTATATATATATATTTATATAGATATTGGAAAAACTGTTGCTATAGATTTCTTTCAGTTTTCAAGTTGGTCTGGCTGGTTGTCTATGTAAGTATGTATCACATGTAGAAGCCATACCAATGGACCTAGAGGACTGAAAAGGCCATCATGACTCACTGCATGGAACCCCAGAGATCAAATGTGGAACTGAGGTAGGCAGAATATGTAATGGCAAGACAAACTGGACTGGTTCAGAAAATATTGGCTTCACAACGCCCACGATAGAGAGGTGTGGTGCATTGTAGAAAAGGTCTAATGATCATGATATCTAGAAAAAAAAATTTTTTAATCCCCCTCCCTCTTAAATATGTTTTAGAGGTGGGTTCAGTTAGCAATGTAAGTTTATGCTAAATCAATCCATTAGTTTGTGTCTGCTTGTTTTTTGAAAATTCAGACTTTTTAATGATCATCAAAGTCAGAGTTTAGAGAAGTAACTTAATCATTGGTCACCTAGTTTCCCAATTTTTCTCATTGGTTATCCCCAATACGGAATGCTGCCAAAAGACAATTATTGCATGATGGTTTCTATATATACATGTATTCATAAAAATTTATACGTACGTACAAAAGTATATATATATATGTGTGCATATATATATATATATATATATATATATATATATATATATATATATATATACACATGAAAGAAGATTTAAATAAGCTGCAAGGGAAATTTATTTGATTTTATGTTAAATCACGAGTGCCACTGACTTATCCAGTCTGAAACGATATTATTCAGATTCATTTGTAGAAACCATATTCAACATCTGTTTAACCGAAATTATTTAAATTACCTATATCCTCTTTCAAACCATATTTCACAAATCGTCGACATCTGTTGAAACCAAATTATACGAATTGCCAGCATTTTGAAGTAGTTTAAATTGTATTCAGAAATTATACAAAATGCCAGCATCCAACTTGAAAATTATTATGAACCTACAGAGTTATATTGTGCCTTATCAGAATTTAGATCAGTGTTGCTATGTTAAGTGTGTTATTTATAGCTTAGACTGTCTTCAAAAATGGCTATAATTTACCATTTCCAGCTAACTTCATAGCTAAAAATGTTATATATATATATTCATTTAAAGCCTAATTATCAAATAAAATAACAAAATAAAAAGACTTCATAACAAATTATAAATAATAATTCTACATTTACATTTTCATTTTTAGTATTAAACTTACTAATTATACTTTGAAATGGTGATATTTTTGGTTATCATTGTTTAAGATCCTCAAAATTTGGAAAACTCAGCCAGTTTTCGCCGGGAAAAGGCTAATTTGGCAACCCTGATTAGGATAACTATTTGGGAACACTATTCATTGAGAGCTAATAGATTACATTGAAGTCTGCTATAAAGTGATCTAGTATTACAAGCTATTGATGGTGAGTTTGAGAATTACTTGCTACTCCACAAATCTAGATGTTAATGTGTTTGATGTCACCAGCTGGAGTGGTTCCTGAAAGTGCAACTCGGTGATAATACTGGTGGCAGGAAAATGTTTAAAATGGAGGCCACTGCATTGTATACAATGTGTCATCAGAGCAGTGAGCGAGACTGCATTGGGCTTTACGCTGGAGGCATTAGTCAGGATAGAAGTAAAAGATTTACACTGGATTTGTACCAAACTTTGCTGACTTCAACCAAAGTGTGTTCAATTTCTCAAGGTGTTTGTCTCTGTATCTTTGTGTTCAGACCCAGACTCAGTGTTATGTGACACATTGCCCAATGAATCTGTTTCTATTTATCGAATGATCTATGGAGTCAAAATCATTTTATCCAGAGCAGAAGTATGTTTTTAAAGTACTTGAGCGCAAGCTTGATGAACTGCTTTTTGGGCAAAATAACTCCAACTTCCCTGCTATTTACCAATAGCTGGAGGAAGAAGTTGATTTCTGCCTTTCCCAAGGGCATGAGTGCAAAGCAAACACAAGCTGTCACAGCCAAAGTTTGAACTTGGTTAGACCGTTCCATACTCCCCACCATCAACCACTAGGCCACTCGCACTTCTTCATGTGCACACACTTCAGTATGATGGGTTTCCTCAGAGTGCTTCTAAATCCGTATACATGTTTATAAACGTGTCTATGTGTATATCGAGTGAATATTTTACTTGTCGACAGAGTTATTGGAAAGTGACACCTCCTTTCAGACTATTAACGGGCCATAAACCAGCATCAGCGTAAGCCCAAAGGAATTCAGCAGACCTGAACATTGATTGCATGAGGCTAGAAATATTGATTAAAGCAACAAAACATTGAGGTTGGACCGTTTCTTACTTTGATCAACTTGTAAAACCACCATGCACCGATAAGCTGTTGGTTTTTAATTGTTCTGCATTCATAAATTGCACTATATGCACAGCTATTAATTCACGTGTACACATGTGTGCACACACATACACACACGTACACACACAAGTATTCACATGCAAAGGTGTACGTATATACACTCGTGCTCATAAACACGTACACCTATGTGCATGTGTATATATGCATGCAAATACCCACACATGTACACACATGTTCATGCACATGTATACATACATTCCCACTCACATGTGCATGTATACATGTGCATTTGCTGGGGGTGGGGGCAAAAAAAGGAATCCCCACCCTCTGGATCTGGCCTTCTCACCTAGGGTGAAGGGGTTTGAAATTAGTAAGCTCGTAGTCAATAAAAGATAATAGTGCTGTACAATTGTTTTATGTAACCCCAATGATATACGCATAAAAAGATTGTATCATTATTTACTGGTAAGAGGATTGCTGCTTAGAGATATTGTGAATATACTCTTTTGCCCTACCCTACCAATATATTGTTTTACTGGAAAAATGGTTATGGATATCCACACATATGTATACACAAGTATTCAGAGACAAAAGTCTAAAATATAATCTGCAAAATATCAGGATCTAGAAAAGTCAATGTAACAGCTTATAAATACTTTTGCCATGATTAATCAGATATATACTCATTCTCTATAAAAGTACATGAATAATGGGCTTTGACCGGCACTCAATAGAAACCATGGCATGACCAAAGTCTTTTTGCCATGTTAGGGGTGATCAATCAAAGAATTGAAAAATTGGGTGATCAATGAATAAGTTACTTCTCTTGTCTCTGGTTGGGCTGTGCTCACAAAAAAAGTCTGAATTTTCAACAAAAAAAAAACATGATTGCAAACTAAGGGAACGGTTTTAATATAAAATTACGTTACAAATAGAAAACTTATTTTGGAGGAGAATTTAAGAAAAAAATTGTTAATACAATAAGGGATAATTGTTTACATGTCCAGTCCCGTAGCAACTTAAAAACTGGAGAAAGCAATTTTGACTGTTTTGGAAACAGTTTTTGTTGACAGTGTCTAATATAATAAGAGGATATTTCATACAATTGTCTCAAGTCCAACCCACTTTGAACTCATCTTTTTGGGTAGTCTTCCCTTTGCGAACACGTGATCACTTCTATTCAAAGACATAGGCAAGAGACCTGTAAAATGTTGATTGCTCCTCCACTTTCTAATGACCTCTCAAGCTTAATACCATTCATTGAGCTCAAAATGGTCTTGATATTCCTAATTACTGCCATATTGTAATAGATTACTCCAAAAATCCTCATATTGAATATTCATGTATAACTAAGAAACAACCAAGGGACCAATCCCCCCGATAGCAAAAAAAAAAAAAATTACTTGTGGGGGTAGGAGGTTCAGGCAAATCCATGTATATAATCTCAAAACCTTAGCATACATTTGAAAAAAATGTTGATTCAAGTGAAATTCAGACCAGAGTCTTGACAAATATAGCTCTGATGGATTAGTTTGAGATTAATTATCCAATCTGCTGTATTTTACAACAAAGAGATCCTTGCTTAAATTTCACTGTCACAAATCTTGATCCATCACAGGTATTGAGTGGACATCCCAGGATATCTATAGATTTGCATTTGAACCCTGGAGAGCTCACCTTTGCACGTTCATTGTCTATCAAAAGAGAAGGAGGCCTTTCTTTTACTGAATCACTGTAGCCTCACAAATGGCCAACCAGACCAATCAGCCAAGTGAGCTCCAGATCCTTCTTTCATGGCCTGTCTGTGTGTCTGTCTGTGGCCACTGCTTGTCACATTTTTGGAGCTACAATCTTGAGGATTTATTTGAGTACACCACTAGGCACTTTCTGAAAATCTTTTTTGTCTTCTTCCAGAAAGTACTTTTTTGCTCACTTTGGTCATTTTGGAACCAACAATGCCAGAATATGGTGCTGGTATTCAAAATTAAATTTTTACATAAAAGATCTAATTTTCTAGAGAATTTCAGATGATTAGTTCTGGTATACATGTGGGCTCCAGAGATTCAATCATGCATATATATATATATATATATATATATATATATATATATATATATATATATATATATATATATATATATATATATATATATATACATATATATATATATATATATATATATATATATATATATATATATATATATATATATACATATATATATATATATATATATATATATATATATATATATATATATATATCTTTTTGCTCATTTTTATCCATCTATCCATCTATCTTAGTGTGTTCTTATCTGACATGCCGACTCTCCAGCCATTTATCCAAAAACATTATTATAAACATTAGTACCTGTTATTACATGTGCTTATATTGGAAAGAATTTGGATTTTTGCCTCTTCAATCGTGACTGATACTAAATGATATTCAATCTCCCAGATTAAAATTGCTGTTTTATGAAAATTAACACATTGGGTCACTTCACTCCTTGTCCTCACAAACAGCAGTAACATAAATAAAGGAATGACTTGTAATTGCAAATATTTGCGCTTGTATATTGTTAGCGTCTCTTGGTTATATGCGTGATCTGAATCTGTATATACAACAATGGCTGTTAATACCAAAACTGAATCAAGCTATCGGCTGCTAAAACTCCTTTACTTTTGACTTTCTTGTTTTTTTTTTCTTCAAGAGCACTGTTTATTTCTTTGTATTGTTGGGAGCTTTTACAAAATACAGCATTTTTATAGATTCCACTTAGAGCCTAATGCTTAACTTGATATGTTTGTAGATTTGTGTAAAAGGATTCAGCTAGAATTGCACCAAGTTCTGTGGGTGTGTATTTTGATCAATATGTATAGGAGCATACACTTGGTATTTACTAAGCTTAGTTCAGTACAGCACATAGCCAGTTATGGGGAAATCGGACGGGAAAGATTGTGTTGCACCAATCTTCAAAGCCTTCATGCCTACCTACTTGCCCAGAAAATAGGAAATACATAACTATATCAGCCACTAGGTTAGCTATAAACACATAAGTTAGCAAGTTAGTGCTGAACCTGGAAGTAATTATCATCAAGACATGTTTGATACTGCTGGAAAGGAAATGTTATGCACTTTACCATATCAAAACCCTCCATATGTAGTTCCTGGGGAAAAGTTTTTTTTACGGATGTTTGTATTATACTGGGTAGAATGTTTTCCTCAGTTGACTGCACAGTTACAAGATTTTGTTTTCTCATAAACTAATAAACACAAAGTGCTACCAGAAGCTGCAGTTATATGTATCATACTTACAAATATCTGTTGATCCACCATCTTTTAAGATATAACTTACTTTGATATTTTCCAACCTTGTGTTGGATTGATTTTCATCTTTCAACTTTAATTCTAAATATTAAGTCTTGGGATTTTCCATATGTATGGTTGAAAAATTTGGGGGGGATAGAATCTTGGCAGCTAGTTTAGATCTTATCTAAAAACCAGAAAGATAAAGAGGAGAATTGTTGCCAATATTTCTATAAACTCTACGTGCGGCCATTTTGAAATTCAAAATGAACAACGGTGTATGTACATTTTTTTCCAATTTTGACTAAGTTATTATGGATGAATCCATCCCAAAATTCAATCATCTCTTCCATAGCCTATTGCCTAGTCTTCCCCGAAATCTCATAGAAATTCAATGGGAGCTTTCAGAGATATCATGGCGACGTATAGGAGCGGATACTAAAATAAATGAAAAAATGTACAAGATTTGGGTCTTATCTGCTTGGACAATATGAAAATATCTATATGCAGCACTGGACGATTTATCCAGCAACCTTGGGTTGAGCAAAATTTCTGGAATTTCCAGATTTCTAGACCTAAGATTAATATGAATTTTAAATGTAAAATACAGATATAAATATACGAATTCATACATTTCTAAAACAGGTTCCATTCAATCTGCATTAATACACTTAAAATTCTGGAAGTATTCAATATAATATGTATTCAATAAAAAGTCAATAAAAAAGTCAACAACAAAACTATTCATAGCATAAACAAGTTATTCCACTTCAAGGATTGTATCTGTTTAATCAATATTGATCCACTAATCTTCACATGAAGACAATTTAACTTTAGCTGGTTTTCTGGTAATTCTGATTTCCTTGAAGCTAGATAAATTGTCTTCTATTGAACCATATTGATACTTGGGAGTGTTTACATAACCAAAACTTTGATTTACCTGGATTTTGTATAAATGAATCATTCTTGTGTACTTGAATTGATTATCGGAAAAATTATCTAAGAAAAAAAGATCATCTATCTAAAACTGTCTAAAAGATATCAACAAAATTAGGGCATCATTAGTCCAAAATTACCATAGAGCCCCCAAAAACACATTTTTGAAAGAAAAAAAAATAATACAGGTTTAGATGGTGCCTAGTGGTGTACTTGTGCATATTTTCAAAGTTATGCCCCCCAAAATTTGATCAGAATAGCACGGAGACATACACTCATGGTCGAGCAAAGAGAGAAGAGTCTGTTGCTCACTTGGCTGATTGGTCTGACGGGTCATTTGTGGAACTATAAATTCAATAAACAATGAAAGTAACAAACAATATGATATTCAACAGATACTAATTAATACATTGCTAAAGTAGGTTCTGTTTGATCTTAATTGATCCACTTGAAATTCTTCAAATATTCAATGGAAAGCAAATCAAGGAAAGAAAAGAATAAAACCATTTCTCACATAAATAGATTAATCCAGCTCAAAAACTGGGGTTGGTTAATCCATTAATCTTCATCTGAGGACAATTCAACTATTGCAAGTTTTCTGGTAACTCCAGTTTTCTAGTAATTCTGGTCTTCTGGTTATTCTGTTTTTTTGGAAACAAACATAAATGCTTTTTTTATAGGCAATAGTATGTATAAAGCTTTTTGTGTCTTGGCTTCAAAAGTAAATCAGTTGACCCTAATAAGATTGAAAAAAAAAAGGGGTGAATATTTGGAAATGGTCAAATGTAATTGCAATAAATTACCATATTTCACATGAACTGAGTATTTCGGATAGAGTTCTTACTTTCAGAAACCTGTGTTTTTTCCTTTCATTTCTCTGTTTTCATTTGTCTGACTTCATGCCTTGGTCTTTAAAGTGTGCATTGCAAATCAGATTACCTTTTGTGCCTTGACAAATGAAACGCTGACTACAGTAACATTGCATTAGTCGGCTGGGGGAGAGAAATCAAATCACTGGATGCAACTCCAAACAGCACAAAATCTACTAGCCACAAACTAATGAACACAAATTACAAAGAAATATCCCCACCAGAAAAGAGGAAAAAACAAAAATATAAAGCTTTATATGCAAGTAGGAAGAAAATGAAGTGGCATAAGCTGATGCAACGAGAGAGAGAGAGAGAGAGAGAGAGAGAGAGAGAGAGAGAGAGAGAGAGAGAGAGATCGCTTTGGGACAGGATCTGTTAGGTACCAATAACCGGTCAATAGCATTAAGCAAAGGATATGAAAACTAGTAATCCAAGGGAAATCATGAATCCCAGCCACCTATATCTGATTCTTCTAATATAAATTAATCAGGGTTGGTAGTAAAATTAAGGCAAAAGACAAATATATAAAGTGGAAGAAGATGAAGTGGCATAAGCAGATGCAATGAGAGAGAAAGAGGGAGGTGGCAGGGGAAGAGTTAGAGACAAAGTGAGAAAGAGAGAGAGTGTGGATCAGTGAGAGAGAAAGAGGGAGGAACAGAGATAGAAAAAAAAAGAATGAAAGAAAGAAAAGGAGAGAAATAGGAGAACAGGATTAGGGATAGGGACAGAGACAAAGAGTGAGTAAGTGAGACAGAAAGAGAGAGGACCAGAAATAAAAAAAGTGAGAGAGGGAGAGATCGAGAGAGAGAGAGAGAGGAGAGCAAGGGCAGAGACAGAGAGAGAAAGGTGAATGAGTGAGAAAAAGAGAGAGGGACAGGGATTGAAAAGAGAGAGGAAAAAAGAGAGAGTAAGAAAGAAAGGAAATAGAGAAAGTTTCATTTCTTGTTGAAAAACCTTGCTATCAGCAAACTTTCTCTCTCTATTTCATTTTTTTCTCTGGCAATGTCCTCGTCAAAGACATTATGGAAAATGTTGGTAACATTTTTTTTTCTGACACTTGTTTTCTGACAAGTTTTCTTTGTTTATATATGAGAAATTTTCTCCCTTCTATTTTTTGAACTTGACTTTCTTTCCAGTCCATATATCAAAAGTTTTTCCAGCTTCCAAGTTCTAGGAGGCGTCTGTCATGTATCCGATAGAATGGGACTTTCCAAATTCAAACGGAATAATGGGAAAAGTAATAAATTAAACAGAATAAAAATATCTATACTTTGCATGATTGAATCACCATAGCCTGCACGTGTACCATTATTAATATAATCATCTAAAAATTTATCTAAAACTGTCTTAAAAAAATACGTCTTTTATCTAAGATTACCCAGAATATCAGCACAAAACTTGGGCATTATTGGTCCAAAATGACCATAGAGAACTTAAAAAAGCATTTTTTTATAGTGCTTAATGGTATACTCATGCAAATTATCAGGATTGTACTCCTAAAAATGTGACCAGGAGTGCCCCAATACACACACAAACACACAGACAGACACACAGCCAAGCATAGAGAGAAGAATCTGTAGCCCCTTTGGCTGGTCGGTCATGCATGCCATTTGTGGCACTACAGTGATTTGATGATGTCAAAATATGAAAATTCCCAATATGAATTTTTCAGGAATTTCAGACAGTTGAATACCTTCTGTTATGGTGAAACAGAGGGAAACAGTTTTGCAGAGCACATTGTCCTTTTTGCAGAGAACCTCCACAACCTGCAACTAATGCTAGACGAATTGAACATAGAAAGTAAGAAAGTTGGCCTTAACATGAACTTGAGCAAAACAAAGGTCATGTACAACAAACATGTCGGAAATAAAGGTATAACGATCAAAATTGGAAACATTTCACTGGAATAATGAATCTCCATGGAATCTTCCAAATAAGAAATTGAGTGAAGAATTATTCTAGGATGGCCATCCTTTGGTAGAACAAGTTCAACCTTTAAGAACAAGGAAATCCCATTAGTTCTAAAAAGAAGAATATACCACCAATGCATCTGCCTGATAGTCACCTATGGGGCTGAAACAAAGAACATTATTAAGGGACTGACCCTCAAACTGGGAACTATATAACGTGCACATGAAAGAATAATGCTGAACATCACTTGGAGTGACCACAAGACAGCACTATTATATAAAGTGAAAAACGGGCTTAAGATATCATAGAAACTATCAGGAAAGCTAAATGGCAATAGGCTGGTGATGTAGCAAGAATGGCAGAAAAACCGATGGACTCACTACATGGATCCACAGTATGAGATACAGAGACCAACTTGACAGGTTCAGAAAATATTGGCTCTACAACATCCAGAATAGAGAGGTATGGCAAATCCTGGGGAAGGTTTATGCCTAGTGACAGACAATAAAAGACTGATGATGATGATTCTCATTACACTTTAAAGGGTGCCAAAGTTCCACATATCCAGAGCACCTGGAACTCTAAGGCCCGCCCTGGGAGAGAGCATCATGAATGTTGGATGTATTCATTTTCTAAGGGCATCAATGCAAATTTGGTTTGCTAATTCTATATCCATGTTGATAAGCATCAGTTCACCAAAACAGTCAAAAGATGTAAGAACAACAAATTCTAGCATTTGTCTTATATCATCATCTTAAGCCCTATAACGTCCATCATTGGATGTAGTTCTCCCCCAAGATCCACTACACTTCTTAACCATAGGTGTTGCAACACCAATATTTTTTAAACTTTTTCTGAGAGAGTCAAAAAAATATATATTATAGAGAATAAGATTGCGATTTTTAATTAGATATTTGAAGAGAAAATGACTTGAAAAATATGACCCATGTTCATGTTATCCTACTCAAAAATTCATGCCTCCATACTGTTGAGAGGATTGCTTCGCGTATTCTGATACCACGATGCGGGATGTAGGTGAGCTGGGCTGGACAGCTGATGACCTACGAGGAGGGAAAAACTTAAGGCATGGATTTCATGTGACCAGCAAGGAGCTTTGTCGTACGTCCTAATGGTTAGGTATCTCGTGAAAATCTTGCCTTTTGTGCTGCATCATGGGGATGGTTCTTAAACCAGACTGGGAGAATAGCGTTCCATTAGCGAAAGTTGCTCAAAAGAAAGGTACTTCCTTCCTCGTGGCGCCTCGGCTGTGCACACTGAATGGCACTAAAATTTCTGCAGAGGGAAATCTTTTTGCGCTTCCTCTTGCCTGTTTTACTGAATGGATAGCAGGTTAGCTGTAGATATGGATATATATATATATTGGACATAGAATGATAAGAGCTATGTCTGTAGATTTTGGCTTAGATAGACTTTTATAATTGAGAACATTTACAGTAATAAGAAACTACATGAAAATGAATGTATGTATAGCTAAATTCATATATATATATATATATATATATATATATATATATATATATATATATATATATATATATAGTTTAGGAAGCTTTACAACTTTAAACATAAAATATTTGTCATTTCAGTTAAATATTTCCACATATCTGTTAATGCAATTAATGTAAGATTTTCAAAGAGTTTCGTGTTTTATACAGAATTAGATATAATAGTAATATATGTGGATTTTTATTGTGGGTATCATCAGTTATTTACCATATAAACGTTTCTGTGATTTAAAAACAAAACTGTTATATTAATATGATTCCCTAGTTGTGTTGATTAAACACTACCTTCCCTCAAGCTTTGATTTTTATATTCGGTTGCATTATTTTGGGGGTATTATCATGATGTATCATTGTACATGGATGTTATTTTATACCACACATCATTTAATTCTTTTTGAAAAACGGGGCTTACTCACTTAGGCTACTATTATGAGTGTGAGTATAAGTATATTCATATACATATGAAGATACTCTTATATCATATTAAATGATGTTTGTATATATATACATACATACTATATTTGATATTTTATATATATATATATATATATATATATATATATATATAGAGAGAGAGAGAGAGAGAGAGAGAGAGAGAGAGAGAGTAGCACATTCTCATATGCACACATACATATATAGCCATTTATGCAAACTTATCACATCTAAAATTATATATTCAGATGTGAATGTGTTTATATACATATATCTACATCAACATCATCATCAGCAGCAGCCTTTTAATATCTGTCATTGGAAATAGACGTTCACTAGGATTTATTAGACCTCTTATCACATCAAGACACTAATTTCTTGGAAACGTGGGTTAGTTTTAACACCATCTTATTTTCTACCAGCTTCCATTTTCCACATGATATCTGGGGATCCATTTTTTGAGTTATGATATTCAGCAGTTATCCACCATTCTTGCAATATAGCCTGCCCATCGCCATTAAAATTTCCAAATGGTTTCCATATTATCTTTGACTCCTGCTTTCTCCTCTAATATACCCTGCTGTCAATGATCACTCCATGTGATGTTACTATAATTTCATGCTCCAGCTCCATAGGTGACTTTCGGGAGGATGCATTGGTTTCAAAACCCTCTTTTTAAATCTAATAATATCTTTTTGGTCTTGAATGTTCAGTTTGCTCAGCAGAAAGCATTTGGATGCTGATCATGCTCTGTGATAGGTAAAGGACAGAATAGTATTGAGATATTATGATCAGGTCATCAATGAAGCATTGAAGTCGGTAATTTTGTGTTTTATTATTCTTATCATGGAGGGTGTGTAAAGGATAGATTTTAAAATTCCAGATTACCAAGCTTTTACTATTCCAAGATATTTCAGTTGTATCATCTGAAAAAAAGACTAGTCTAGTTAGTCACTCAATAGAAACTGTCACATAACCCACATCTTTTGGCATCATGCCAAGTTTGTCATCATCATCATCTATTAGCATCCGTCGTTGGATGTAGACCTTCTCCAGGATTCGCGAGACCTTCCTGGGGGTCATGGAGCCAGTATTTTCTGAACTTGTCTCATTCTTCTCTCCATCTTGTATTCAGCTGGCATCAGTTTCACATGTGATCTCTGGGAATCTATGTTTTAAGTCGTGATGTCCATCGATTGTCTGTTATTCTTGCAACGTGGCCAATCCATTGCCATTAGAGGTTTTTGATGGATTCTATGATGTATTGGACTCCTGTTTTCTCCCAGATATATTTTACCCTTTTGTCGTCTCTCCATGTGAAGTTGAGCATTATTTTTTTGTGTGCACGTTGCATGGTTCTCAGTTTGCGGGTCTGTCTCTTAGTTAAATCCATGTTTCAGCTCCATAGGTGACTATTAGGCAGATGCATTAGTTGTATATACTGCTTTTTAGAAGTAATGGGATTTTCTTTGTTCCTGAAGGTTGAGCTTGCTCTGCTGAAGGCTTGCCATCCTAGAGTGATTCTTCTCTTGATTATTTCCCCTTTAGAGGATTTCATGGAGATTCATCCTCCTAGGTAGATGTAGAGGTCTACTTTCTTAAGTTTTGCCTTTTCAATTTTGATCGTTATGTGTTTGTTCCCTGTTATTGTCGCATGTGAAATTTGTTTGGCTGAAAGTCATATAAAAACTGACTTCATTCATTCATTCAGAATTAGTTTGAGGTCATGAAGGTTCTCAGCAAGAAAGATGATACTTCCTGCATATCTGACTTTGCTCGGGCATTTGTTGTCTATTCTGATTCCTTTATTTTCCCAGTCTAGGTTTCTGAAAATCATCTTGAGGCAGTCCATGGAGAGTTTGAACTGGTATCACCTTGTCTTGCCCCTTTTTGGAACTGAAAGGACTCTGGGTCTTTATGAAGCCCGATAAAAGAAGCTGCTGTGGCGGTATATATGTTGTAGTACTCTGACATGTACATGGGTCCACACCTTGTAAAGTGAAAGACTCCATGACCTCAGGGATTCCCACAGAGCCTTCTTGAAATCGATATATACTACAGCAAGTTGCATTTTGTATTTTTGCTGCTTTCTCTTTTAGTTGATTAATCAAATTGAGATGGTCCATGATCGAGTAGTTTCTTTTAAAGTCAGCTTGCTCCTGTGATTGGTTTCTGTCAAGCATTTTGGTGATTCGATCGATGATATCTTTGGTAAGAAGTTTATAAATGCAGTTGAGTAGACTTATTGGTTTGTAGTTGTTGAGGTCTTCCAGGTTTCCTTTTTTTATAATAGCATTATGATTGCAGTGTTCCAATTGTTAGAGACTTTACTTTGTTTTAGGCATAAGTTGAATAGAATGGCTAGTTTCCTAGTGATGATTTTGCCAATTTTTTGAGAAGGTTAATTGTGATGATTTCTTTTCTATCTTTATTGGGTGCCTTGTTTCAAATCCTATAGCATAACTGTTGGAAAATTCTTGAACTGATCGCTTGCAACTTGTGCATCCAGTTTGTTGTTTTGTGGTCCTTGATTGGTGGCATAAATTTTTTGTTAGAATTTTTTGGCACGTTTCACAACCCGTTTTTGGTCTATTGTTAGATTTTCATTTTCATTGAGTATACTTCGTTATTTGTTCCGTCCTGTTTTGAAAGCTTTGTTTATTGCTTTGAAACCCCGAGGTTTTTCAAAGACTGCTTTGATGATTGCTGTTGTGTATCTTCTTCTGTCTTCTCTTTGTTTCTTTTTTGATAGTTCTATTCAGTTTGGTTGCTTCAATTTCCTCTGCTGTTGTGATCAATGGCTTGAGATTTCTGCGTTTTCCAATTAGATTCTTGGTTTCATCAGAGACTTTACTGATGGTTTGTGATCTCTTTCTACACTTTGCAATCAATCCAAGAGGAGATAGACAACTTCTATGATGACCTGAACTCCCTACTCACCGACACAAGGAAATACTTCAATATCATCTTGGGACACTTCAACGCACAGGTAGGACGATGAGATGAAAATTGCATCAGCAAATTTGGATGTAAACTACGGAACAAGAGAGAAGACCTTGTAAACTTTGCAACAGCTAATGGGTTCAAAATCATGAACACGTCCTTCAAGAAGTGATCTAATAGGAAATGGACTTGAAAGAGCCCCAACCACGAAACAAGGGACGAAATAGATTATATCTTAATGGGCAGAAGCGACACCGTCAATGACATCCAAGTCAACGTAGGAAGTAACCACAGAATGGTAAGGTGTAAAATGCAAGTAAATACCCTGAAAGAGCACGGTAAAAATGTCCCTTGCCAAACTGCAACCATTAAACATACCAAAAGAGCACACACGATCCTTCAAGCTTGAACTGAAAAACATATATAAAGTTCTTACTGAACAAGAAAAAGATACCAACATAAATGGACTCAACAACAAAATAACAGCCTCTTTAATAAAAGTCACCACTATATTTAAACCAACTAGCACACAAACCATTAATAAAATCTAAGATAAGACCAGGAATCTCATAGAAAAATGCAGAAACCTCAAGCCACCAACGAGCAGAGAGAAAATCAAAGAAACTGAACTGAATGAAACAATAAAAAAGAATCAAAAAGAAGAGAGAAGATACACTACAGCAATCATTGAATCAACTCTCGAAAAAGGTTGAGGCTTCAAAGCCTCAATCCAGGAAGAAAGCAAATAACCAGTGTACTCGAGGAAAATGGAGACCTAACAACAGACAGAGACGGGATTGTCGAATGTGTCCAAGAATTCTATCAAGAGCTTTATTTCTCCAAACAAGAACTACAAAACAAGGAACAGGATACGTAAGATACGTTTTATATAAAAGAAGAAATCGTAAATACTTCATCAACTACAGACCTATGACCCTACTCAACTGCATATACAAACTTTTCATGAAAATCATCACCAACCGAATCGCAACACAACATGAAAACATGAACCGCTTGCATTTGATAAATCAGCTGAAAGAAAAAGCAGCAGAATACAAGCTGCCGCTCGGTGTAGCATTTATCGACTCAGTGGGAATCCCGAAGGTCATGAAGACCATCACCCTACAAGGTATAGATCCCATATGCGTCAGTGCCGCAACATATATACAATCACAGCAACTTTTTTATTTGGCTACATAAAGACTCAGAGCCCTTCCGGTTCCAGTGAGACAAGGTGATACTAGCTCACCCAAACTCTTCACAGACTGCCTTGAGATGATCCTCTGAAACCTTGACTGAGGATCAAAATAGACTGCAAATATCTGAGCAAGCTCAGGTTTGCTGACAACATTGACTTTTTCGCAGAGAACCAACACAACCTTCAACTAATGCTAGATGAACTAAATGAAGAAGGCAAGAAAGTTGGTCTCAGCAAGACGAAGATCATGTGCAACAATAATGATGGAAATGAAAACACGATGACCAAAATCAAAGATGCTGAACTGGACAAAGTAGACCATTTACATCTACTTAAGACAACGAATCTCCATGAAACCATCAAAAGGAGGAGATATTAACCGAAAAATCACCCTATGAAGGCAAGCCTTTGGCAGAGCAAGCTCAATCTTCAAAAACAAGAAGATCCTGCTAATCCTAAAAAAGGGGTATACAACCAATGCGCCCTCCCGATAGTCACTTATCGAGCTGAAACATGGAATCTAACAAAGAGACAGATTTGCAAACTGAGGACCATGCAATGTGCACACGAAAGAATGATGCTTAACCTCACATGGAGAGACCACAAGACAGCAAGATATATCTGGGAGAAAACAGGAGTCCAAAACATCAAAATATCCATTAAAAACACAAATGGCAATGGGTTGGCCATGTTGCAAGAATGACAGACAACTGACTCACAACATGGATCCCAAGAGATTACATGCGCATATAAGGCCGACATAGTACTAGATGGAAAGACGAACTAGACAAATTCAGAAAGTACTGGTTGCGCGACGCTCACGATAGAGAAGTTTGGTGAATCTTGGGGAAGGTATACGTCCAACGACGGATGTTAAAAGATTGATGATGATGATGATGATGATGATGATGATGATGATGATGTTTAAACATAGTGGCAACTTAAGTAAGAGAGGCTGTTAGTTTGTTGTTGAATTCGTTGATATTGGTGTAGTTTTCTTCCGGGAATGTTATATGTTTTTTTAATTCAAGTTCAAAGGATTGAGAGACCTCTTTTGGTATGTTTTATGATTGCAGTTGGATGTGGAACATTTTCCTATATTTTTTGTTAGTGTTAATTTGCATTTTACATCTTACCATTCAGTGGTTGCTTCCTACATTGACTTGATGTATTTGACGGTTTCACTTTTGTCCGCGAGGATGTAGTCTATTTTGTTCATAGTTACGATGTTATGGCCCCTTCCAAGTTCATTATTATTGGGTCTCTTCTTATTCATGGTTGCAAAGTTTACAAGATCTTCTCTCTCATTTCATACTTGATCTATGAACGCCAATGCAAAGTTCATTTCCTTGATCCACCTGTTTGTTGGAGTCCCCCATGATGACATTTTAGTTTTTTCTGGTATCTAGGAGTATGGTATTCAAGTCATTGAAAAAGTTGTCTATTTCCTCTTTGGTTGAACTGCAGAGTGAGAGCGTTTACTAGAATGATGTTCAGTTTGTACCTCTTTGAGAGTTGTATGGTGATACAAGCTATACAATCAGACGAAGCTTTAAAGCTTACAACGTCGTCTTTGAGTTTCTTATTGATGAGAAAGCCTTCTCCGTTTTATTTCACTTCCCATTTTCCGTAGTCGTAAATATTGGTTTGCTTAGTTCTTCTCTGGGTCTCCTCATTTCGCTAATGCCGATTAAGTCCCATTTGAAGTTTTCGATTTCATTTTCAAGATTGGTTCGGTGGATGTCTTTTGAGAGTTTTCTAACGTTATATACGCCAATGTATAATGTTGTTCTCTTGGTGAAGTTTTTGAGGCTGTGTTTGAGTAGTCGCTGTTGGGGCACATCACTCCCACTCAAGGCAAATGATGTAGCTAGACTTTTTGGGACCAATGACCCTGCAGTAATCGCTGATGCCTTGTTGGGGATAATCAATAAGAAAAATTGGAAGATAGGGTGATCAATGATTAAGTTACTTTCCTTGCCTTTTGTTTGGCCGTGATCACTAAAAAAATCTTTATTTCCAAAAAGACATATAGGGATCAATTTAGCATAAACTTACATTGCAAATTACACATCTAAAAAGATATAATGGGGGGAATTTGAAAATATAAAATGAATGTTTTTTCTAGATATAATAAGGAGTTAATGTTCAGTCCCTCTTGCTCCATTCGTGCAGCCTGTATACACACATATATAAAAAAAAAGGACATAGCCAGTCAGACTAACTTTTAGACTGAAAGAAACATCTATTGACAGCTTTGGTGACAGTTTTGGTTGACAGTTCCTAATTTGATTTTGTAAGTGATATACGCAAGATGTGTAAAATACATGTACTATTTAATTGCATGCAACTTCCTTTAGTCATATTGAACAGGTTTACAGAAGTATGCACACTCATATATGTACACACGCTCGCACACACACACACACACACACACACACACACATATATATATATATATATATATATATATGCATAGATATATATATATAAATACACTTCTATATATGTATAGCGTTGCTCTAACTATTGAGCTAAACAGCTGCTGGTAATGCAAAGGCCCAAATAACTTATTCTCTTGTCTAGGTCAAATGATACATCTACTGTGTAATTACGGGTGATCACTTCAAATGAAGTTTCAATATAACATTATGCAATTTATAATCATCCTGTTATTTCTTAATCATATAATTGTTGCTCTGAAAGAAACAAGAAGAACAGATATAGACCATGAATGAGCAGAAACGGGATTTGGAGTTGAAACAAATATTTGGACCTCTGTTTTATTGATGGCTGTTTAGCTCAATGGTAAGAGCAACGCTTTGTTAAAGTGGCCTCCCTAACGGTCGCAACTTCGTTTCCATGTATGATACTAGAGTATACTTATATCTATGTAAGCAATGGAAATATGTCAAGTCTTTCATTTATGCATGTATTCAATAATGAGTTCTCAGAGACATATAAAAGCACAATGGTTAAATGCATACAGTCGTAGATGCATTTGCAAAAATACAGACAAGTATGCACAAATCATAATGTGTGCATGTTGAATATTTACACAGATTTCCATTGTAAAAGAATATTTATCAGATCGTCATTGTATGTAAACTCTTTTTAGTCTTAAAACCTTATAGATTGCCATTGTAAGTCTATCCTTTTAGTCTTAAAACCTCATAGCACGAATACTTGGAGATTTATATAGAATAACAACTGGGCATCATGGAGTGAAACCATGCAATGGATCCGACATGAAAAGGCGGTCAAAAAGCTTCCTGGATTGGTGACACTGAGCAAAGAAAATATTGCAGAAAAGAACGGACATCTTTAATGGAAGGCTTTTTGAATAGAATGTAACATAAAGACGTTAGATATAAACAACAACAATATGAGAAAAAGCTAACAATGTCGATGCATTCAGAGTTACTTAGTCAAAGAATGTTGAGAGTACATTCGTGGTAGAAGCAAGCTGTCATTCTTATATAATAGACATGATAAGAACGAACAGTGTTAAGTGTACCGATAGATCCTCCAGATAATCAAGGTGAGCATTACTTATCACGAAAATATTTTTCCCATTAAAAGTAAAATATCTTGGTAGCAACCAATTCAAACAGTTACTTGCGTTTTTGGGAAGCAGATATTTATTTTTTTTTTAAATTCTTCCGATTAAATCTGCGGACTTGTAAAAGTAAGTATTTTATTTATCCGTACATTGCAAACGGTCTTTATCTTCTGACTACAAAATTGCAATTCCTGGATTTCCAACCGAGAGTAACACGTTTTTTTTTCTATCTCAGCAACTATGAAGACAGAACCGGAAGTGAAGTACATTTTACTGGTAAGGGTTTTTATGAAACCATACTAGCTGAAATTCTGCCCTGTAAGCTAAATTTTCCAGTTAGATCTTAAAAACTGTCAACATAAGTTTCTTCCATTTTCAAATTGGTCAGGTTGAATGGCTATGTATGTATGCATGGATATATATATATATATATATATATATATATATATATATATATATATATATATATGCCAAACATACAGGCTACACCAATGGAGCTAAAGGGTTGAAAATTTAAGCATTTACACCTTATTATGTGTAAAAAAAACAACTTTTTTTTTGTTTCTAGAAACGTCCCTCCCTGAAAAGTTCTTTTATTGGCAATGGTGTTCAGTTTGTGTGTAAGTTTATGCTAAATTGGTCCCTAGTTTGTGCCAGGCATTCATACATGTTTTTTTTAATTTTAAATCAGACTATTTTCAATGATCAACAAAAGGCAGGTGGAATAACTTATTCATTGATCAACCCCTTTTTCAATATTTTAATTGATCATCCCCAACAAAAAAATGTTGGTCACATGATGGTTTCTCTAGACTGACTTACTTTATATGGTTAAACAATAAGATCAAGATTTGGTTTAGCCAACATGACACGCATAAATTGAGGGTCCAGTTAAGAATCATAAGTTGTAAATCAAACCCCTGGCAAAAAACTTGGATCGTTTTGAAATTTTCAAAGACTCATTTGCCAAAAACATACTCCAATTTCCCATCAGTAAGCACAGAAATATTGGTGGCCATAGCTCTAACTGCCCTTGAGTAGTGTGATGACAGGCAGATGGATAGACAGACATTAGGCAAATTATGGTAAGATTTAAAGACACTATGCCATTTGCCGTTTCAAATGACATTTTAATCATATATCTAAAGCTTTCACAGATTTATTTAAAAGAATAAATTCAAAACCTCATTTCCACCCCTTCCTTATGTTTTACTATGCATCTGCTAACTACTAGGATTTTAGAATTTTTCACCACTGAAAGAATTTTCATTAATTCTCTTATTTCTTTCTATCTATTTGCCATAATATCGATTGAGTGAGGGTGTGAAATAGTACAATTTATGATTGGGACCACTTTTCCCTACACTGTCTATTGCTTTTAAAAGACACTAATATATTTTACTCCTGTAATATATACCACCAGTACTCCAAACTTTTCTGTAAGACTTTGTATTTTGATAATACAGCAGTAGAAATCTTATTATTCACAGCTTTAATGAATCTATGTATGTTTTATGAGAGAAAAAAATCATTATTTTCCAAGAATTCCATAAAGACAATGTCTGTTATAAAAAATGATTTTGTTAGAAATTGTCAGCCAAAGCTGTCACCAAAACTGTCAACATAGGTTTCTTCAGTTGTCAAGTCGGTTTGGCTGGCTGGTTGGCTATGTATGAATCATGCTCATAGATTTCACCAATAGAGCTAAAAGAGTCAAAATTTTCAACATATACTCATTAGTACGTCTCAGAGGAACTTTTTTTTGTTTTTTGGAAATTCCTCCCTAGATAGATTTTTAGTGGAGGAGTTCAATTTGCAATGCAAGTTTATACTAAACTAATCTTTCAATTTGTGTCCAGCAGCGTTCAACTTTTTTTTTACTGATAACCACCCAACAAAAACTGATAGATGTAACTTATTCATTGATCACCCCTTTTTCCAATTTTTTGATTGATCACCTCAAACACAGAATGCTGCCAAAAGACGTTGGTCATCTGATGGCATCTATTGAGTGACTAACCACACTTGTCCAACCTCTTTGCTTTTCTCTCCTTGTTTGTATTGTAAAGAATTTTGCCTGGTGGTGAAAAACCTGCATTAAGTTGTACTTGGCCATATCTGTGGCAACCAGAGTTTATATTTGGTCATATTTATTGCTATTAAATAAAACTGAAAGAATTTTTCTTATTTGAGAGGAAAAAATTGATGAATTTACAGACAGGTGTGGTTAGCCACTCAATATAAACTACCACATGACAAACATCTTTTGGCAGCATTCCATGGTAGGTGCGATCAATTAAAATAAATGGCAAAAAGGGGGATCAATAAATCAGTTACTTCTCCCACCTCTTGTTGCGTCACTAAAAAATCTCTTGGCAGCATACCATGTTGGGTGTGATCAATTAAAAAAATGGAAAAAAGAGACATCAATGAATAAATTACTTCTGCCTTTTGTTACACCATCAGAAAGTTTGTATCCAAAAAAAAAATATGGATCCTGTTGAAGGGAAACTAAGGGACCAATCAAGCATAAACTTACATTTTAAACTAAACACCCCTAAAAACTTATCTTGGGAGAGGATTTTCAAAGAACAGAAAAAGCTTTTTTTTCAAGATATAAGTAGTAAATATTTAAATTTTCAGATCTCTAGCTCTATTAGTGTGTCCTGTATGGGCAATACATACATATTCAGCCTGTAAGCCAGTCAGAATCACTGAATAACTGAAGAAAACTGTTGACCTATGTTGACAGTTTTTGTTGTTGGTTTCTAATAATATAACTTATAACAAAAGAGCTTTGTGAAAGTACAGAAAAGTTACACAGTTTGTATTTACATATATAGGTAGATAAATACTTATGTTTTTTTTTCTTTCAAGTCTTATTGAGAACATAAATTTCGAAAGCTATCTTCTCTCTTAACACTAAGTTATATCTTTACTTATATGAAATTCATGTTTATTGAATCGTACTATGCTGCGTGTTTGGTTAAATGCACCATTTGTTTTGATCTTATGTAATATACTTTGTGCTTGGCGTAATCTGTGTGTTTCATTTTTTATTATTATTGTATGCATTACTCAAAGGAATACAATTTTGATCATGACTGAAATGATTTAATACAAGTATTCCAACAGAATGTATGAATCACTGCCACTTATATAAGCTGTTTTTTACCTACTGCATTAAGCAGCGTAGATAGTAAAATAAAGTTACCTTGATGTCAATGTACTACAAGTATGGTTCAAATCATAAATTCTGGTCTGGTTAGTCACTCAAGGGGGAGATCAATTAAAAAATGAATGCTACTTTTCTTGCCCTTTTAGGCTGTGATCATCAAAAAGTATGAATTTTAAAAAAAACAAAAAACACATGAATGCTGCTGGGCATAAATCAAGGAACCATTTTGGCATAAACTTTAATTGTAAATTGAACAGTTAGGACTCTGCCAAGTCTAGATTGATTGCTAGGTAGCAAGATAGATATAAATGTCAGAACGCATGAATAATCTAAACCCAGCAACAGAGATTAAACTGGTCTGTTGCTATCAGTGGTGATTAATAAAGTATTCCAAAGGGTTGATTTTATTCATGTTCCAAATTGATTATCATCCTTCCTCTGGAAAAAAAAACAAAAGAATGAACCATGAACCATGTTGTATTGAGTTCTTTTTTTCTCAAACTTTTTGGTATAACAGAACATTAAGAAGTATATCATACTTACACTGAACACCAACAATAAAAATGATATTAACATTCATAACATCATTGGCATTTTCCATGGAGAAACATATAAAATAGAGTAAAAAATATTTAGAATCATCTAGATTCTTGTGAATCTAGATGTTGTTGATAAACCCGTCAGAATGAAGCCCCTGAAAAAGTAAAAAGAACATCTTGTTTTCCAAAAATGAAAAAAGAATTTATTGAAGGGATCTAGTGAAGTACTGGTACTAAATCATAAATACATGCGCATATATGAAAAAAAAAATGGTTGAGCCCTTCACCATCTTTGATTGTTCATTTAGACAAAACCGTTTCAGTAGTTGATGAACAAAACTTTCAAATCAGTACACTGATATACATACTCATCATCTGTTTTTCCCTGGCATTTGCTGCCGAAAAAATTGTGACTTTACAAAATCTAGAGATGAAACCCTAAGATTGGTAAGCCTGTGGCAAAAGGGGAATAGATATAACATCCATTCAGGACAATTACGAAACATATGTTCGCATATTTGGAAAGAATTTATGCAGCACTCTATTGTGCTCTTACTGTGCTGTGGCACACAGTTTGAGAACATCTGATCTAGTTCAAGAGCTCTGACTACTGAACTATTCATATTATGTATTCGATGATAGCCAAGATGGCCGGAGGATTATTCTCCCTAATGTCAATGAAGTAAAGGAAATAACTGCTGTTATGGTGGTAACTCATCATGTTAATAGCCAGGACAATTCCCGCTAACATACTAGCCCCATTGCATCTGGCAGTTCAGACCCTAATGCTCACTTGAAATATAAAATAAATCCGTCAGTTATTAGACTACGGAGCATAGTGAAGAGTCGTCGCGTAAACCTGGAGAGAATTTACATAAAGAGAATCAGGACAAGAGGAAGTGTGGGTCCAAATGCCTGGGGCAGTCACCATTGGATCCTGCTGGATGCAAATGGGACATGATATTGCCCCCTGCTGTGACCAGTGGCCGGTGCTGACTGTGTAAGATCATTAACCCGGATAGGCTTACTGACGTATCGATGATTTGCCCGAGGTCCAGATAATGATCGTCGCTATGTCAATATTTGCCATTTGAATTCACGTTATGTTCACCTGCTGATATTGGCTGTTGTTGCTACTGAGCGGAAGAGCCAATTAGTCTTCACAAAGAAGAAGACATGTCCGTTTGGTGGAATCAGTTTCTGCCTACCAGACTGCAAAAAGGGTTTTCCTCATAATCCTAGTGGTTTAAAAGGCTTTTTTTAGGACGAAAGATATTACAACTCATTCTCTTTCTACAATTAGAAGCATTCCATGATTAGAAGAGAAATCTGGAAATAAACTTAGAATTCTGAGCAATTAATGATAATAATAATACCAAAACAATCCTGCTGGGTTAAACCCAATCTCCTCCTACTGAAGATGATTACTTCAACTTTTATATTGTATATATATATAATGAATGAAAAATTATGAAAAATTCATTTTTTTGTATACGTGTATTCATTTTAAGTATATCTATCTTTTTAAAATGCAACAAGACATCTTCATCCTAAAAAGAGACCCTTACATGAACAAAATCTTCATTAATTTCTTTATAATTGAAAGTAAATGCCAACCTCCAAATCAGAAAAAGCTACTGACAAAAGCCGCATTATCTGAGAAAACAGAGTCAGAGAAAAATATGACTAAAAGCAAAACACCAAATTAAGGCTTATGAGCACATTTAATAGAAGGAGATAAATTTACTTTTAAATGTGGTATAATGTTTAAAATCAAATCCAAAATCTCTTGTGACAAAAAACATCATCTATACCATTATTTGTCAAGGTTGCAACAAAAAATATATAGGGGAAACATCCAACCATGGAAACAGGATCACTGTACATAGACAACAGATAAGAGATCAGTCGATAAGGATATTCAAAGTTGGTTCATACATTTTTCAGTGTTCTTCACTAGAACCAAAATTTTCAGTTCTCCCCTTCAACAAGATGGACACTGACAATGTTGCACGAACAAGAAGGGGAAACAAATTTCATTAATTCTCTAAAATCCACATTAAATTCAAACTAGTTCTGTGGTTCTTCAATTTGGAGTTGGAACCTCAACTCTGACTCCCTTGGAAAACATGGCTCCCTTAATTTATTTCTCAAAATCTTTCGTACAGTGATGTATTTGAAAAAATCCTATACATTAGTTCCATCACTCACTGCACAAACCCACAATCAAACTTATATACAATTCTACTATACCATGAACACACACTCATAGTATCACTTACAACACAAATCTGTGATCATATATGCTGTGAACCCACATATTCACACACATTGATACCTCACTCCCTTGACCTCTCCCTCATACACATTCATACCATCACTTATCACAGGAATCTGCTACCATATCAAAATACAATTCAACCATACTGTGAACACACATATTCACACACACTGATACCTGCCCCCCCCTTATCTCTCTCCTCAAAGGGGATTCCAGCATCAATTCCCTTCTTCCCAAAGAACTCACCAACAACTGGAATTTCATTACACCCATGGAATTTGAATCCAAATCAAGATTGATATAGAAATGACCTGAGTTTTACCCCCTCTACTGGACTGCAACAAATGATGACCAAACACAGAATCACATCAGTCTTCTGAAGACATGTACGAAACCAGTTAAGGCTCATCAAAAACTACTATTCCTCAAAACCATTACAAAAAAGTTTGGCTTTCTCTGATTGCACTTTTCTTGAATGAATTCATTTATTTATTAGAATGAAATAAGCTTTTGTGTATCTGCAAGAAAAATTTTATTGATTTGTAAAACTGGTCAATTTTTCTCATCGGGTAAGAGACACGACTACCAATCAGCTTGTTGTGATTTCAAATTACGGTAGGGAGAGCAAATTTATACTCCCCCAAGTTTGGTAAGGGTTGTTCTTGTTCTTGTTCTTGTTATGGTGGAAAAACAAAGTCAATTCAAGGTTTGGACTTAGATTTAATGAGAATATTCCCTTGAAACATTTCTGAGGATCCTTGAGAAGAGGGCGGAAGAGAGATTTTGGAAAGAATTGACTTGAAATTTGAAGATAATAGCTGTCGTCTGTGAACAAAATGAAGAGAGCAAGAAAGTTGGCCTACACATGAGCTCCAGCAAGACGAAAATCATGTGCAACAACCACATTGGGGATAAAAACACTAAGATCAAAATCAAGGACACACAACTGGAGAAAGTAGATCACTACTTCTAACTAGGACAACGAATCTCCATGAGACCCTCAAAAGAAGAAATCAAGCAAAGAATCACACTAGGATGGCAAGCCTTTGGTAGAGCAAGCTCAACCTTCAAAAATAAGATCCCATTAATCCTAAAAAGAATGGTGCATAACCAATGCATCCTCCCAATAGTCACTTGTGGAGCTGAAACATAGATCCGAATCAAGAGGTAGATCTGCAAATTGAGAACTATGCAACATGCACATGAAAGAATTATGATGGGCCTCATATGGAGAGACCATTAGACAGCTCAGTATGTCTGGGAAAAGACATCATAGAATTCATTAAAAATCTCAAGTGGCAGTGGGCTGGCTATGTTGCAAGAACGGCGGACAACTGATGGACATCACAACTAAAGACGTGGATCCCCCGAGATCACATGCACAACCAAGGCCGGCAGAATATTAGATGGAGAGAGAAGCTAGACAAAATCAGAAAGTACTAGCTCCGCGATGCCCATGATAGAGAAGTTTGGTGAATCCTGGGGAAGATCTATGTCTAATGATGGACACTGAAAGACTGATGATGATGATGACCACCAAGAATGACCACCTCGAGCTTCGCTACTCTAAGTGCATTGTATATATCAAATGATTCGGAAACATTTCTGTCGATAGAAGCAATTAATCCAGCCAACCAGAGCAATAAAATACTTTCAATAATTTCCTTTTGCTTCTTACTCAACCTTAATAGAATTAACAAACACCTTCCACAGGGCCTTTCAAGTTAAACTAACACCTCCCACAAGATCTTTCAAGATAGATCTCAGATCAATTCCAAAGTCCTTTCTGTTTCTTCCATTTGCCAATATTGTTATCATTTTATTCTTTGATGTTTTCACTACTAAAATGAATGATCCAAAATACAAGAATCACACCTTCATCAAAAAAAATTTTTTTTAAATGCAACCTCTTGATGATAAGTGCTACTACAAACAATAAAGGAAAGGTTAAAAGTCTATTCATAATCCATTTCAATCCAAAAATAAAATTTTCAGTTATATTTGGTGTATATAATCAATAACATAGAAGAGTGATTTTCAACTTTTTTTTTCATCTTATGGCACGGTGAGCCAGGCACTGAAATCGTCAAGGTGCTCAGTATTGAAGAATAGATTAAATCATTCGAAAGAAAACCAATGATTATGATTTGTTGGTAAGTTTAACAAACTGATAATTTAATAATTCTTTGTTCAAAAGTATACTACATAGCTTTCTTTTGGTTTTGATAGTTTTGTATCTAATATTAATACTACACTTTGAGATATCAGTTATGTGAAAACATATTTGAATGCTATTGTTGTATCCATTCTGGGAATACTGTCCCACGGTTTTGAATGTATCCGCAAGATGCTTTTCATCATCATCATCATCATCATCATCATCATCATCATCATCATCATCATCATTTTAGCCTCCATCAGTGATCATAGATCTTCTCCAGGATTTACCAGACCTCTCTATCATGGATGTCACAGATTTAACAGTCTCTGAACTTGTCTAGTTCATCATGTTATCTTAATCCCTACCAGCCACTTTTTTGCAGATGTCTCTGGGGATCCATGATGTGAGTCATGATGCCCATTGGTTGTCTGCTATTCTTGCAACATGTCCAGCCCATTGCCATCAGAGTTTTCCAACAATTTCTATGATGCCCCAGATTCCTGTCATTTTTCTAATAAATTGTACTGTCTTATGATCTCTCCATGTGAGATTGAGCATGATTCTCTCATGTGCACATTGCATGGTTTTTGAGCTTGAGGGCTGATCTTTTGATTAGGTTCCATGTTCCAGCTCCATAGGTGACCATCAGGAGAATGCATTGGTTGTACATCATCATCATCCTTTTAGCAACCATCTTAGGACATAGGCCATCCCAGAATATTGAGTATGATTTAATTCCTCTGCATGTTGCAATGGTTTTGTCTTTATTCGTAACAAATATTATTGTTGTTTTAAATTTTAAATGAATAATCTTCAATTCTGCTCACCAGCTTCTGGACATTTTCACCTTCGTTGATACAATTTCAACTTTCCTTCAACTTGCTTTTGTCTTGCTCAGTGTCTTCTTTCCTTGTTGTTTGTCTCATTTCAGTTAATGAGACGAACTTCCAAATCTTTCCTTTCTTTGCTTTTCCAAGCTAACATCTTTATTTAGAATCCTGGGACATTTTTTCTCCCAAATTTTGCTTTCTCATTGTTTTCACCTTCCTCTTAGTCATTCTTCCTTTAGTCATTCTCTTCAACTAATTTTCTCCTCTTGTTCATTCTCTTAGAAGCTGTCAACTAGAACTGTCACTATATCCGTCAGCATAGGTTTCTTGAGTTTTCAAGTTGCCCTGGCTGAGTATGCATCTCACATACATGAGGGTTTACTGTATTTTATTTCAGGTTTTTTTTAAAACAGGCTATCAAACTGTCAAAGGTTTCTTGAGTTTTTAAATTGGGCTGGCTGGCTATGTATATATCATGCATACAGGCTGTATCAATGGACTAGGTTTTCTGAAAATTCCCTCCAAAATAAGTTTTTAGTGGTGGTTTCAATTTGCAATCTAAGTTTACGCTAAAGTGGTCCTTATCACTGGCAGCAATTGCGCTTTTTAAAAATTCAGACTTTCAAGACCAACAAAAGACAAAAAAGTAAGTTTTCATCGATCACCCTATCTTCCAATTTTTTTTATTGATCATGCCCAACACAGCATGCTGTTAGAGGACATCGGTCACGTGATGGTTTCTACTGAGTGACTAACTAGACCTATATTATATTTTTTTCTTCTGATTTTTCTCTCCTAAAGAACACAATAAATGCACCTTGGCTAATGCAAACACATTTTCTCGCTTTGCCATTGATTGCTAAAAGATGAATCTAAATCACATTTTGTCTAATGTCTGATGCTAAAACTCCAAGTCAAGCTTTGGTGAAAATCTAATTTTGAAAATTGTGTTTTCGGGGCAAAACTAATATTTACTCAAATGTAATTCTTTTTCTTCCTAATTTTAATCTATGCATTAGCATTGAATTCAAACAAGTACAACAAATGCAATCTAAGAGTAGAATTTGAATCCAATGGCAAACCATATTATCCCAGTCCTGCAATAAAGCATCAGTGGATTTTGTCACTAAGAAGAATGTATGCCCTTTTGGGTATCTTAAATGTAGTTACAGATAAATCTCTACGATAGCAGAAAAGTTTAAAATAACGTGAAAGGAACCAGAAAAATGGTTACAGTCCTCATCATCCGTTTATAATGTTATTTTGCACAGATGCCCTGGGGAGAAAGCGGGATACAAATATTCGCCAGAAACTATTATTTGTTGTGGTCATCATGACTTTAATTTATTGATGCTATGTTATGATAAGACAAAGTGAATGAAAGGCCCTAGATATTGTCTAGTTTACAAATCCATCATGCTGTTTACTTTCCTATGTGGAGACAAATCCTAGATCATATACCAGCGTCACCTGCACCCTCAAGCACTTCCATCTGCATTTACCTTCATACCCTTCTCAATGTACACAAGAACAACTTCATCATAAACACTGAGATCCTCAAGGATTGAGACCATGTCGCAAAAGACCCCAACAACATTGGGGAGGTCACATGACAAAAATGGAGCATCATCAGTCACTGAAGACCCTCTTACTCTGAAAACTGGCTCATGGCTGGCAGAAAAGAGAGGCCAGACAGAAGAGATACAAGGATTTCCTGAAAAGGACCTTTATCTTCTGTGGAATCAATCCCAGCCAGAGAATAACAACGGCAGTTAGCCAGAATGCAGGGTGATACAACATCTATCAAGCAACTTCCCATGTGAAGCAAAACCGCAAAGCAAAAGTTGAATAAAAAATGTGTTTATGTGTGTGTATGCCTTTATGCATATGAGTTTGTAAGTGGTTAGAATAAACACACATTATAACTGATCACTTTCAAGATTGCCAATGGGGGTAACAGCTTTTTTACTTTTTCTACAGACTGGGCTCATGAGGTAGTTGTGCGGCCTGGCTGTGTATGTGAGTATTTGTATGTGCGTGTGTGTGTGTGTGTGTGTGTTTTAAATTACAGTAATATACAAACAAGTAAATACATATAGGTGTATCCATTCTGCATGCCTTTTATAGCATCAAAACTTTCAGTTGTCTTTCTAAATTTGAAGACAAAGATATCAGATAAAAGATTACCTCAAAATAGCTTAAAAGTGAAAATACTGTATTAACAAGAAATAGAGAAACTCATAGACGATCACAAGAACACTGAAATTTGTCCTATATCTACATTTGTGCACTTGCAAAATCGTAAATGCCTGAAAGGCAGGAATACGCAGCTGTGCGGACAGAGTAGGAAGAAAAGCACGTCGCTAATGAAAGCAGCTATCTTGTTTGTAAAGCAATAAGAAGTGGATGTAGTTGATGGAAGACTCACAAATTTGAGTGTAATCATTTCCATCAGCTTTGCCTTATCTTCAGTCTAGTGCATTCAACAAATGAAAGAAACAAATGACTGAATGATCAGAGTGTCCCATTAGCAGCCGCTCCACTACAATGGACCAATCAAATGAGAGCATCCAACCAAAATGTGTCGACAATGAGTTGATCATCACTTATGTGCAATAGGCAAGAACCTTTACGACATTCCAACGCCGAATATCTCTGTCCGTGCGTCCCATTCCCCCTTACTCAGTCGGTGTGACCACCCTCTTGTTGCAATGTGTCCATTGTGGCGTATTCATTTCGTACAGGGTCCATAATTAATGTTGGATTATTAGGGGTGATCGATTATGCAGTTCAGAATGAAAAGAAAAATGAAAAAAAAAGAACACTTCATCGATTTCTACTCAACAATTTGGCCTGATATATTCAGATTAATATTGTCAAAGAATATATATACATCTATATATATATACAAATATGTATATAATTATGTATTCATGTATATATATAAATTTATGTAAACATTGAGTAGATATATATATATATATATGCACATATGTATGATTTGATGACAATATTGGAAAAATTATTTCATACTTTCTTTCATGCTTTGTCTCTGGGACATGTCTCGATTTTTTATCATCTTTTTCATACTAGGATATGTTGATTTTTAATCGGATTGATTTCTTTGTCATAGCAATTTGCAAACATTTCTCTCATGCTAAGGTAGTGACATGATACTGACCATCAGCTGAATGCTATTTTTTCAAACTTTCATTTTTCAACATTATTGCTGATGAAACTACATCGGCAAATCATGTACAATAAATTTTCCTAGTTGTCATTATACTTTAATATATATATATATATACATATATATATTGCTGGGGTGCCATGTTAATATAACTGTTTAGTTTTTTAAATCCCTGAAATGGTTACATGGTAGACAACTGATGATCCCAATAAGAGACAATTTATATACTGAACAAAAATAAAAAAAAGTTTCGAGGAAACAGGGGAAAAACACTTTGGAAAATTACATAAATTATGTTGACAGATATCGGGAAATAAATAATTGGAGTGACTCAAAAAAATCTATTGAAAAAATTTTTTGATGTTTAGTGTTTAAGCTTTCTAGACTATATATATATATATATATATATATATATATATATATATATAGAGAGAGAGAGAGAGAGAGAGAGAGAGAGAGAGAGAGAGTGGAAGACAGACAGAAGGAGAGAGATAGGTAAGTACACGATTATATAATTGCACATGCATGCACACACACACCATGCATATGGTGTTACCCAAATCTAAAGGAATTTGAACATTTTTTTTCCACTCTTCCAATCCTACTTTGGGTGTTGCGGGGAAGTGGTGATAGCAGTTGCGTTATTTTTCCCATTGTTTTTATTCTTCTTTATTTTACTAGAGTAATTTAACATAATCCAATTCTGGCTTGCTGGGCCCATTGAAGCTCCATCAGAGCCCCGTCTACTGTACATTTCAAAATACAATCCCTAAATTTTCATTTGCCTACTTCAAATGATGCTGGACGATCATTAGACTTGTCTGGTTTGAAATCAGAACTCTTCATCTCCTAAACTAGTTACCAACCATGGTTGAATTGTCCAGCCTACCCGACTTTGTCAAACTAAGGGTAGAATATATAGATTCATGCCTTTTCCAAGGGAATCAGTGCAAAGTGATCATCGACAGTAATTTGTTAGGCCATCTGCACCAGTATCCACAAAGCAAATTTAGAACTGCAGACAAGGAACTACCTTGAAGAAGATGGTGAAAACTACCTTACCAGTTTGTGTACTCGTTTTTTTTCTGGTCAAATTCCCCCAAACTTTCAGATGTAAAAATGATAATGATTTGATGGCAAGTGACTCTTAGAATATTTTGAACAACGAAAATGTATAAAAAAATAGATTTGTTTATTCCTTTTTTGCATTTCCTACATTGGAAACTTTTGCAATTAGCTGATAATGCTCCAAGTTCAATTCTTATCAGTCGTTGCATCTCAAGAAAGAAAACTGGTAAACATAGACACTCACTCTAAATACTTTTTATATAGAAAAAGAAAAAACAACAACTTATTACAAAACAATGTCCGGCAGGCATGTTTAGCAGATTTGATAAAGAATACTGACAGACACAACAGTGTTTTTCCAGAACAATTCTTATCAACGATGGCACATCAACAATGAACAAGTAGAACCATTCTATATGAAGAGGTGACAAATCTCCCCAGGAAACGAGTGTTGTATCCACTACTTTTCATCTCTCTCTTCTACAAAGAAACAACTTGACTTCTGGGTTACAATAAAATCAGATATCTCCAGAATGAAAATGATTCGATTAAAAATTATGTTGATCTACATCAGAAATTTCATCAAAATAACAGAAATATCCATCCGTACCTCCCATGAATTATTCATTATGGCCTGTGCATGCACCATTATCATTGTTATCCGGGAAATTATCTAAAATTATCCAGAAAAATTAGATCCTTTACCAAAAATTATCTTAAAAAAATAGATCTTTCATCTAAAATTATCAAGAAAAAATATCAGCTCAGAATTTGGACATTGTTGGTTTAAAATGACCATAGAGATCCCTGAAGCACTTTTTTGAAAGAACAAAAAATTCTTTTTTAAATGGTGCCTACAGATATGTTCATGCAAATTTCCAAGATTATAGCCCCCAAAATGTGACCAGGAGAACCTGGTGATATGCACACATAGACACATAGATAGATAAATAGACACAGACACTCCACAGTGAAATGATGGATACATATAATCCTCATTGGGTGCTTTTTCTACCCAAAGTTTGACATTTTGAAGGATCCATAATGTTATGGGGCTGCTTTGATGCCTCTGTTTACTGGAGGCCATGACCCTATTAAAGGAATCATGAACTCTAAAGATTACCAAAGGATTTTAAGAAAAATATGCTAACCAGTGTAAGAAAACTAGGTTTGATCTAAAGATCATGAGTTCTCCAGCACAATAAAAATCTGAAGCACACATCCAAAAGAACACTAGGATGGTTGAAGTGGAAAGAAATGGATTGACTTAGACTGGCCAGTAATGAGTCCAGATCTCAGTCCCATTGAAAATTCCTGGACAGAGTGGAAATCTGAAGACATGTCCGCAACGTATCACACACTTCAGGAACGCTGCAGACAATCCAGAGCTTTAACAAACTGCGAAAGAAGCATGGGAGAAACTATGAGCTGACAGGTGCCATAAACTTACAGATGGCTATGATATATGTTTGGAAACAATCTTCATCGTCAAAGGGTGTGCAATAAAACATTAATGAAGGTTGCTAATATTACTGTTGAGGACATATTTTCAATTTTTTAAAAAAATTACTATATTTAAGTTGAAAAATGATGTTTTTTTTGGTTAAATTACTTTCGAGCAGCCTATTCGAATACTCCAATGATACAGATTTGGTAGATTTCCATTTAGTTCTGGAGATATAGTACAGGTTACACCAAAGAATTGAGCTTGCCAATTATCGTGACCAGCACTATATATTGAAAAATCTTCATCCTTAACATATTGAACTTTATATCAAGTTTTCAACTTATTGAATTAAGCTGATTTAAATTAAGATAATTTAGATGATATATCTTCTGATAACAATGTGAGAAAGTTATTTTACATCATCCAGATGTAAAAAGTTTTTTAATTCTAGAAAATTATGATTTCAAGTTTTATATACATCCCAAGTGGAACATATATTTACACATATGCATACGTAGATATATATCCAGGATTTTTTGTTTTTGTTTCCGCAAAGATCTATGCATGGATGAAATTACAAAACCATTGATCTCAAACACATATAAGTATATTCATAATTATGTACGTAGGGATATGTGTTGTTGCAAATCAATATTAGTGACTATCAACCACAAATGTCACCAAAACTGTAAACATAGATTTTACAGTTTTTAAGTCAGTCTGACTGACTGGTTATAAATGTAAGTATTTATGTATCATGGCTTGTGCTAGATGGTTGAAAATTCAAATATTAATTCCTTATTATGTGTAGAAAAAACCTTTCGTTTAATTTTTCTTTAAATCCCTCTCATAAATAGTTTTTGAGGGGGGGATACAATTTAAAATGTAAGATTAAGCTAAAATAACCCTCAGTTTGTGGCTGGCAGAATTCAAGAGACGAGATAAGTAATTGATTCAGTGATTACCCAATTTTCCAATTTTTCTATTTGTTCACCCCTAACATGGCTTTCCGTCAAAAGATATTGGTCACATGACAGTTACTATTGAGTGACTAACCAGACCTGTATACTTATATGTTTAAGTGCATTTTTGTGTGAGCAGACATTTATTTGCCTGTTAACCTTTTGAGACTAAGTATCTCCAGTTGATATCCTATGTAATAAATATATTTCCTCCATCCGCAAGTCATGTAAAATTTAACCTTAGCTCCCATCCAAAAGATATTTATCAATGAAACCAATGATTATCTGTGATAACAGTTTTACAAGTCTCTAATCACAAAAGGCCCCGTTCGGAACAAAATGTGATTCTGCCGATGGCAATAAAACAAGTCTATTTGTTCAATGGCTAATTATGATTGTATCTGCAAACAAATGCTGTTTATTCACAGAGCAATAGAATTAATCCCTGAGGAAGCATAACTTTCTTCTGGGCAGTGAGTTATGAGAAGTTATGCTAAAAGTCATAAGACAAAGATCTAAAATCGAGATAGAAAAAAACAGGAATGCATTAAAAAAGGAAAAAAATAGAGACACTGAGAAAGAAGGAAGAGTTATTTATATGAGTCACACCGGCAAGCATTCGGGATGAACAATTAAAAATACAGTTTACTCGACGTCAGTCTGTATATCAAAGTAGCAAAAAGACACGAGTATGGATTTCCTTTTTTTGTTGAGTTTGATGTTGGCTCCGCGTTTGGTTGAGTTATCTCGGGGTAGCAACGGATCGATCACTCAATATGCGTCCACTTACTTTTTGAAAATCAAGACTTTTATAGTGATTACTGCTAAAGTCCTAAAGAGCAATTTAGCATAAACTTACATGGTAAAAAGGCGAGACAAGTAATTTATTCGTTGATCACCATTTTTTTTTCTAATTTTCCAATTGATCATCCCTAACAGGCTGATATGTGTTAGATTTCAGCACATGAAATGTCGTTCTTTTTTACATCATCAAGAATAAAGATAAAAGAGGCAGGTTTACTAAAACAGGTCTGGTTAGTCATTCAATAGAAAACATAATGTGAACAACGTCTTTTAACTGCATGTTAGGGATGACCAATTGGAAAATTGGAAAAAAGGGTGATCAATGAATAAGTTACTTGTCTCACCTTTTTGCCATGTAAGTTTATGCTTAATTGCTCTTTAAGTTTGAATTCATCAGTTTTTTTGAGAATTAGGACTAACTGCGATCAGCATAAAAGTTCTATTTTTCAAAAAGTATGTGGACTCAAATTGAGTGATCAATTTAGCGTAGACCTACATTACATATTGAACCCTGACTAAAAACCTACTTTGAAAGGGAATTTTTAGATAAATGAAAAAAAACTTTTTTCTAGGCATAATAAGGTATGAATGCTAAAATTTTCTGTCCTCTAGGAATGTTGATATGGCCATATATGCATGATGCATACATAGCCAGCCAGCCAGACCAGCTTAGATATTGAGAGAAACCTATGTTGACAATTTTTGTGACATTTTCAGTTAATGTTTTCTAATAATTGAATTTTTTCCCAGATTTTTATTGCCCCAAATTTAATATCACAAAAAAAAAAGAATTTTTCAAAAAATAAAAAAAAAACCATTATCCTTTAAAAAAAGAATCGAAAACATTTCTGCAATGCCAATGATCTTCGTGTGGACCCCTGAAGGTGTAGCGACCTCCACTTCGGGAAACTCTAGTTTACAAATAATTTGATGAAAAATAATTACCAAAAATCACTGTGAACTTTTTGACCTGATTTTGCCTGCTGAAAAAGGGGATGTGTGTGTGTGTGTCTCTTCTAATACTGCCACTTTTCATTAGAAAAAGCAATGCCAGTACCGTAAAAATTGAGATTAAAGTGAATTTTTAGATGAAGTAAGTTTATTAGAAAATTTATTTGAAAATTGTAACAACCTCCAAAATCATTTTAAAATTGTAACAACATCCACTTTGGGAATGCCTGGTTTACAAAAAATCTTAATGAAAAAAGTTCATTTGGAACATTATTCAAAAATTTGAAAAACAACACTCCTGAGTACTCCTGAGTTCTGTAATTGTGCTTGCATTTATATATATATATATATATATATCTTTCTTGTTTATAGGCATGGCTATATATGCTGTGCTATTGATCAGTATGTTGAAATAGAGCATCAATAGATAGATATTTTGTGATACTGATTTATTATACGCAGCGATTGGGATTGACTAACAACTGATTTTTCTATTTTCATTTTGCTTTTATATACAACTAGAGTGTTTTTTCAAAAATAAATTCAGCGAACTTACTTTATTCAAAACTACACCAGGATACCAAACTTGAAAATGAAAAAAAAAACACCACTCCCTCTGCCCCCATCTTTCCTAATAAAACACAACCAAACACGGTACCAACATCAAAATCAACAAAAAATACCATTCATCATAAACTCCGCCCGGAACCCAATAAAGCACTGGTAGGATCAAAAACAACACCCCTGACCCCAACACATATATACCGGAACAGAGAACAAGAGGAAAAAAACAACCTGATAAAATAAGAGAAAAAATACCCCATAAAAAAAATCAGTCTAGTTGTATATAAAGACAAAATGAAAACAAAAAAAACCCAGAAGTCCGTCAATTGCAATGGCTACGTGAAACTGATCAGTATCAACAGAATTGCAGATAAAACATTCACTGAAAATAGTAAAGATACATGTATATATATACATGTATATATATACATATATATATATATATATATATGTATATATATATATATATGTACACTTATACAAACATACATGCACAATTACAGAAGTGTTACATGTTACAGCACATGGGCTAATTTCATATACGTCAGTCTGAAGTTTGTGCAGTGAAGGAGATTGTGTGAGTATGATCAATATTTAATCCCAGCCCCCCCCCCCCGATTCACACTAAGCTCCACTGATTCAAAAACCCATTCATACCTTTTCCTTTTTTATCTCCGACCTTACTCCTCACTTTCTCCTCATCAACTTCCGACTCCAACTCTGCCCGCCTTTTCAGTGTGCCTCTCAAACATGTGCCCTACTCAAAGGCGACCGTTTTATGCCTTATTTATGTCTTTTTCACTTTTTTCACCGCTTGCTGATCAGCTTCTCCATCCGGAACTGAATCAAGAGCAATCGTGTTTCGTACAGACCATTAATGTCTCCTAAACATCCGAATGCTCTACTCTCCCACCCTCGCATAGATATCTTATTGCCGTCTCCACCCAGTGAGGAAGCTTTTTGCAGCAGGCTCGGACCTGATTTTTACTCTTCGCCACCTCCAACGATTCCGAGTGTGTCCATTTACAGATGAAAGCCGCAGACATGTGAAACGATTGCCATAAAGAAGATAATGATTGCTGACTCGTTTGTGATCACATTCACCAAAACATTCTCATTAACATCTAAATGTGTATCCATCCAACATATGAAATGATTGATATTGCTTTAGAGACAGAATAGTTGGCTCATTAGCTTAAAATCTGAGATACCCAATCAGGCACCCATCCAAAGGGGGCAGTCTAGGCCCCACTCCCATGCTTAAGCAAAACACAATTTTGAAATATTTGTTCAAATGTCTAGATAAATAAATTTTGAAATATTTGTTTAAATATCTGGATAAATAAATTCTATGAAAAAAAACTTTTACCGAGTAATTGAAACTGTCAACTAAAACTGTCACGATAGATGACTCTCAGTTTTCAAGCAAATCTGGCTGGCTGGATGGTTATGAATGTATCAAATGTACAGGCCATATCAATGTAGCTAGAGGGCAAAAAATTTAAACATTCACTTCTTATCATGTTTAGAAATATGGTTATTTTGCTTTTTCAAAATTCCCCATAGAGCAGGTGTTCAGTGGTGGGTTCAATTTGCTATGTAAGTTCATGCTAAATAGATCCCTTAGTTAGCGTCAGCCTTTTAGAAAATTATATTTTTAGTGATCAGTGCCTAAAAAAGTGAGAGAAGAAACTGATTCATTGATAACACCTTTTTCAATAGATCATCTCAAAAAAGGCTTGCAGCCAAAATATTTTGGTTGCATGATGGTTTCTATTGAGTGACTAACCAGACCTCTTATAAATTGATCTTAAAATGAAACTTTCAATATATCCATTGTCTAATTACAGATGGAGTGAAAAAAATTTTTAAATTGCCCCCCCCCCCTACACAAAATCCTGGATCCACCCCTGAAAGTGGTTCAGTACTGTGAGTTTTCTTACTTTGTTGGGTAGGAGGAACTGTACTTCCTTGCTATATATTTAACACCAAAATTCTCACTCTGTTTATCTTCCTGTACTTTCAAATTTGCCAAAATATGCTGTGTATTGAAATCTTATCAGCTAGGAAATATATCAACTGCAAATGGGATAAGTTTTGTCTGAAGTGCTGAGATAAAGTATCCATTCAAGGGGTTCTCAAACTGATTTTGTCATGGAACCCTTACAAGAATTTCCAAAAATCACAGACCTATACTTATACTTTATGGACAAACCACACTATCCTAATTTTAATAAGACATTAAATGAAACAAAAATTCTTTTAGAGAAATATTATATTCATGTGAAAAAAACCCTGATGAATGAAACTTGATAATCACTGTTGAACTCCAAAGCCAGAAGGAGAAATCAAGCTGAGAATCGGTCTGGGATTGCAAGCCTTTGGCAGAGCAAGCTCAACCTTCAAAAACAAGAAGATCCCATTAGGCCTAAAAAGAAGGGTATACAACCAACACATACTCCTGATAATCATGTTGCTGAACCTAATCAAGAGACAGGTCCACAAACTGAGAACTATGCTATGTTTACATGAAAGAATTATGCTCAACCTCACATGGAGAGATCACAAGACAGCACAATATATTAGGGAGAAAACAGAAGTCCGAGACAGAATAGAATCCATTACAAAACTCAAATGGCAATGGGCTGATCATGTTGCAAGAATGGATGACAACTGATGGACATTAAGACTCGCAACATGGATCCCCAGAGAGCGTATGCGCAACTGAAGCCAGTAGAATATAAAGATGTAGAGATGAACTAGACAAGTTCAGGAAGTATTGGTTCCATGATACCCACAATAGAGAGGTGTAGCCAATCCTGGGGATGGTCTATGTCCAACAATAGACATTAAAAGACTGATGATGATGATGATGATGATGACGACGACGACGACGACGATGATGATGATGATGATGATGATGAAATAAAACTTTGGAATGAAAAACAACTCCGTTTTGATATCACAAAAAACTGTGCAAACTGTTTTTTTTTCTATAAAATACATTTTTTATTGAATTTCAATAAAAGACACCTTATCTCATGGAACCCCTAAATTCCTTCAACCAGTGCTTATACTTTCAGTAACAAAAGGGTAAGACAAAAGAGGTCAGAAAAGGGATTTAGGTATTTTGATGAGAGGGTAGGAAAGGAGAAAGGATAAAAGAAAGTTAGGAGGTTTGTTGAGGGGTTAGAATGAGTGAGAGGGATGGAAAGAAGGTTAGGTAGTTCGATAAGAGGGCAGGAAGGGAGTGGGAGAGAAAAGAGAGGAAGTTTACTTAGGGGTTAGGAAAATCTTTGCATCTGAAACTAATCCATGTTTGTATTCATTCAGATAGAAACAATGACCTGCATTAAAGATTGAAAGGTATAAGGGAAAGAATGAGGTGACATAGAAATTGGTTTAGAGAATAAAACAAAGGATCACACTGGGTTGGCAAGCTTTTGATAGAGCAAGCTCGACTTTCAAGAACAAGAAAATCCCATTAATCCTAAAAAGAAGGGTACATAAGCAATGTATCGTACCGATAGCCACCTGTAAAGCTGAAACATGGAACCTAACCAAAAGATTGACCCTCAAACTGAGAACTATGCAATGTGTAATGAGAGAGTAATGCTCAGCCTTCATATGGAGAGGTCATAAGATGGCACAGTATATCAGAGAAAAGACAGGAGTCCAAGACATCATAGAAACTATTAGATAACCCAAAAGGCAATGGGCTGGATATGTTGCAAGAATGGCAGACAACTGCTTGGCATCACGTCTTAAAACATAGATCCTCAGATATCTTATTCATGGCTGTATCTGACAGAACATAAGATGGTTTGATGAGCTTGATGAATTTAGAATGCTGTCTCCACAATGCTCATATTAGAGAGGTCTGGTGAATTTTCCGGAAGATCTACGTCCAACACTGAATGCTAACAGACCGATGATGATGATGATGATGATGATGATGATGATGATGATGATGATGACGACGACGACGATGCATGAGATGGTAGGAAATCTTGATTGTCAGCACCCATGGAATTTCCATGGGTCCACCTTTTTATCATTAATATGAAGTACTGTAACTGTCAACCAAAACTGTCAATACAGGTTTCTTTGGTTTTTAACTTGGTTCAGCTGGCTGACTATGTATATATAAATCACATGTACAGGCCACACCAATGGGACTATAGTGCTGGAAATTCATTCTTATAGTTATTTCTTTTTTGGATCTACAAGATGTTTTGGGGTTGCTCCCACCTTCTGCTTGTTATGGGCTTGCACTATGTATATCAACTAATCTCTCGAAATCTTTTCCTACATTTAAAATCAAAAGAACTGAACCACTTGAAACACCAAACTTTTTTCCCAGGATTATTTTCTCATTTTACGAAAAAATAAGAATTAAAAAAACCTCAGTAAAAGTTGTACTCAAACTACAAATAAACTCCCCTTCTAATTTAATATACCCATTTGTTAATCTGTTTTCCAGGCAAAATTTAGGGAATTCTGTAATTTTGCAGAAATGCAGAAGTAAGAATGGCTAATAATTGCAGAATATATTTCAAGATTGTTGATTCTTTCTTTCATGTTTCGTTTTCTTCTTTTTCTTTTAGAAATCTACAAAAACTTGAGGGGTGGTTGTTCATTACCCCACCTCACTCTACTTGTTATGGATCTGATATTCCAGATAAATCTTTGTTGCTTGGATCATCAAATTATTATAAAAATTAGCCAGGAAATGACTGAGATGAGGGACTCCATTTCAAGGATCTCCAAATAAAATAAACACCTATGGAAGGCCAAAAATGTGCTTGATAATTAAAATGACAAACAAGTTCTATCCAGAAGTACCTAGACATCATCATCATCATCATCATCATCATCATCACCACCACCACCACCACCACCACCACCACCATCATCATCATCGTCATCATCATCATCATCATCATCATCATCATCATCATCATCATCATCATCATCATCATCATCATCATCATCATCATTATTATTCTCCTTCTTTCCGTATCCGTTGTTGGACATAGACCTACCAAGATTCGACACAACTCTCAGTCATGGGCCAATATTTTTGAAGTTGTCTAAATCGTCATGGTTTTTTTTATATTGCATATGATCTCTTGGGATCCATGTTATAAGTCATGATATCCTGTTGTTATCTGATATTTTTGTAACATTACCAGCCCTTTCCCATTTCAGTTCTCAAGTGGTTTCTCTGATGTCTCTGACCCCTGTTTTTTCTCTGATATACTGTGTTGTCTTGTGATCTCTCTATGTGATGTCAAAACATGAATAAAAGCCTACCTTGGGCAATAGTGCCTTATCCCTCTTCAAACATCTACCCTTGGGACCTTAGACACTTATTCAAGCATCCATTTCACTTTTCAAAATATCTAAAAAGTTCTCTTTCAGGATCGCCTCGCATAATGATTGGTAAGTAAGTGCCCAGTTTAGCACTATACTTACATCATAAATTAAACTTTTTTCTCAAAACCTCAAAAAATCTATTTATTTTAGAATCTGACAAATTTCCTAGCGGTTCATAGTTGAATAGATTGAAATCTCCCAAAATAAAAGAAAACCTGAACTGAATCTTGACCAATCAGTAATGCCCAAATCTTGTGCTTGTATTTTTTTTAAGATGATTTCAGATAAAAGATCTATTTTTTAGATAATTTTAGATAAAAGATTTTTCTAAAGATAATTTTCGATAAAAGATCAATTCCTTCAGATGATTTTAGATATTATCTTTTTTTTGGATAATTTTAGATCAACTATCCTTTTTAGATAATTTTATATAGAAACAATTTTTTAAAGATTATTTTAGATAAAAGGTCCATTTATTTGAGAGAATTTTAGATAAAAGATCTATTATTAAAGGTAATTTTAGATAAACTATCTTTTTAGATAATTTCAGATTGAAAATCTACTTATATGCATAATTCTAGGTATAAGACTTATTTTCTAGATAGTCTCAGATAAAATTTATATGTTTTTAGTTTAAAAATCTATTTCTTTTGATTATTTTACATAATTTTTTAGCTAATTAGTTCTAGTACACACTCTGGCTTCTGTGATTCATTTATGTGAGATACAAATATCTATCTATCCATCTCCCTCTGCTCACATCCATGTCTCTATCTATACCACTTTACTCATGATATACGTCCATCCCAGTCGGATTATCTCTGTCTATCAATTATCCCAGATGAAGTAACACAATCACATAATCTCAGCCTCTCAGCTCATTTGTTCCCGAGTTGTGCAATGATTTTGTCTCAAATGTTTCCATGGTGGCTAGGTCATCATAAGACTGGGCTGCTTGCCTAACCCCCAAGAGGGATGCTTTACGTGACTAAATGGCTCCATTTGCCCAGCTATTTATGTTTAGCCCATGTGAGAAATCGATTCATGCCTTTCCTAAGTGCTTTAATATGAAGTTATTGAAGACTATCCTGGCCATAGTTTGAACACGGTTCGTCAATTCCATTTTCTGAGCTGTTAACTGCTAGGCCACTTGCACTTGCTATTATTCCAAGGTTTTGCCTTAAATGCAAAGCAATTTCTAGATGTTATTATCGCACAGTCTAAAGGTTAAATTCATATGGGAGTTTCACCTGCCGTGTCTAAAGATGTCAGCTCAAAGCAATTTGCACGATTTACAGATGTTGTTAAAAATAGGATACTGGCTGACTTCACTAGACACGTGGAGATGAAGAAAAACTATATTAGACAAATAGTATTACGTCCGTACTATTCCATGTTCATAAATGATAACAATGACTTGAATTTCATGAACTCTACATAAGATAGGAACATACAGTGTCAGCTAAAAGTGATATCCAACCCAGAAAAATTGATACTTTAAACTCTTTATTCATAACGTGTAATTGAAGATTTTTATGCTGATATTCAAACACAGTTGCATCAGATGGAGTCTTACTAATGCACCCAACATCACCAGATGCAACACTGTTTAATTTTGACAAACCGCAGACCGTGGCTCCTTCAAAAGTTTGATTTTTTAATTATTTTGTTAAAGGCAAGAAGTTTTTTTACAATTGACAGAACTTATAAATAGCTTCTGTACCGCAACAAAATCTCTCCACTCAGTCTCTTGTAGCCATTGTCTCACCATCGAACATCCTTCCTGGAATGTTCCAAAGTGGTCACACATTGATATAATTTTCATCTGCCGGTAGAGAAACATTCGCTAACCTTTGTTAGCCAACCACAATACTATACGTTCTGCACAAGGCTTTGCAATAATTCTGCAGACGGAATGATCATTCAAATTCAGCACGCAAGCAATATCAAAAGTTGATTAACCAGATTCAGCCATTTTGAAATTATCCTCCTATGTTGGACTGGACAGCCTATTTCTCACATGTACTTTCACTAAAACCTAAATAGTAATGTCTCATAGTAGAGCTAGCATCTGCCAGATAGTGATTCATTCACTTGTAGTAATTATATGCTTGGAAAAATGAGTGTGCATTTTTTATGACAGCTTGGTCAAAAATTATGTTTGCATGACTGGGTATGTTTCATTGCATCATGACACATACAACTATCAAAACATCGAGCTTCAACATTAGTTTTACACTCAAAGTACAATTACATAAAATAGTTATGAAATTAGAAACCATAAACCGAAATGGTCACCAAAACGAGGTTTCTTCACTATTCAAGTCCGTTCAGCTGGCTATACATGCATGTATCATGAGTACAGGGCTCACTAGTAGAGCTAGAGGGCTGAAAATTCGAACATTTACTCTTTATTATCTCTAGACGAAGAAAAGGTTTCTTTTGTCTTTTTCAAATTTGCCATGTAAAAAGGATTTCAAAGTGTGTTGGGGGGAGTAGGTTCATACTAAATTAGCCCCCAGTTTGTGCCTACTGGTTTGTTGGAAATTCAAACCTTTTAGTGATTACTGCCCAACAAAAGGCAAGAAAAGTAACTTATTCATTGATTACCCCCTCCTCCTAAAGTTTTGCTGCCTGAAGATGTTGATCAAATGACAGTTTCTATTGAGTGACTAACCAGACCTGTCTTCAGTTAAATGTTTGAATAAGGGGCTGAAGCGTCAATTTTCCCAGGGTGAACATCATATTTGATCACTGCTGTACATTGCATGCATGAACCATATGAGGGAGGGGTAATCATAGGGCTGAAACATGTTTATAGACCCACACACATATACACACATGTACTCGCTAATACATTGTACACATACAAACGCACACACACTAAATAAGACATAAATATACAGGAAAACACACATGAGGAACACACATTGTCATATGCATTTATGCAGTTTTATATAGGCACACGCACACATACACATTATAAGAACACATGGTTGCACACATACCGCAAAATTCACAGACATAAGCACAGTTAGATACATAGTTAACATCTGGTAAAAGTCATAACATGAAAACAGTCCATGAACATTCACACACTCCCATTTATTTTCCTTCAAGATCAATAGACTTAAAACGCCCGTTCCCTTTTTCTCTCATTTCCTTTGAAGGAATTCTTAAAAATGAATGAAACATTGGAGTATTAAAAGTGTCTTTGCAAGTTCATTTTTATTCAGAGTTGTTTCTTGTTTGGCTCTTCCATTATGTTTTGTCTTGATGTGTACTTATCATACTTATTCTTGAAGTCAAATGTTTATTTCCAGGATATTTGGGTCATAATCCATCAGGGACTCCCAATTATTGATAGTCCTTTGCAAAGAAAAGTTCTTTCTTGTGTTTTTTCTGCAGTACATTTTTGTATATTTTGCTGTTGTTCCTGATGACATATTTTCCCTTTATTTTCTGTAACGTAAATGTAAATTTCTGTGAACCTTTCCTACCAACACACGATTTCATCATACTAGCATTTTCATGTACTATCTCCTACCCATTTACATTCCTATTAACACTCAGCACAGGTCAAAAACGCATAACCATTTCACAAATACACATCCATCCAGAAACTATGTCCACCCAAATTTCAACTTATAAAAAATAACTGTTTTCTTTTTTCCCCTTCATTTGCTGTGAGAAAGTTCAGAAATGATCAAAGTATTTGAATAAAATATATCATTTGTTTCAACGAGACTTCCAATATTATCATTCAAAACTCATATTGTTGGATTAACCATAATCCATTCAAATACTTGACCATATATAGTTGAACAAATAGATATAGAAGTGGTGTACTCATCCTCCAAGTCATTGATAGTGAGTTTGTTCCTTACTTGATATTCTAATATCTAATGTGACTATGTGGTTGGCCTTGTAGTGGATAGCATAGAGAGTGGAATTGGCAATCTGGGTTCAAACTCTGGGTGAGATGGTGTGCAGTCACTTTGGACTAATGCCCTAGAGAAAGGTACTTCTTTCTCCAGCTATGGGTAAATAGCAGTTAGAGCTCTCAAGCCCAGTAGAGCAGTCAATTTTTGGTGTCAGGCTGGCACCCCAGTCCTGTAAAAACAATGATTGGGCCTCTCTAGATCATTTGAGATAAAATTGTTGTCTGATGTGTCAGAGAGCAGGAGTAAGTGAATCTGAGTATAATTATGCTCAGGTGTATAATGATACATCCGTGTCTTACATACAGGAATCATTATAGCCTGTGAGTGAACAACAACTAGTCATCAAAAATATCATTTGAAAGAATAGATCTTATGACTAAAATTAACTAAAAAAAAGGAAAATACCATCACAAGGTTTGGGCTTTGTTGGTCCAAAATAATCATAGAGACTCTGGAAAGCCTTTTTTTGAAAAAACATAAGATCAATTTTTAGATAGTGCTTGGTGGTGTCCTCATGTTAATTTTTAAGATTGTAGTCCCCAAAATAATACACGCACACACACACACTCGTAAACACACTGCACACACACACAAATAGAGAGAAAGACAGACTCAGACACTTAGAGAGAAAAAGAATCTGAAGCCCACTTGGCTGGTTTATCAGCCATTTTTGCAGATCTTATGATTCAATATGCATGCACACATATCCACTCTACACAAACATACACACCTGTACAAGCATCTTTACAAATGTATACACAAACCCACTTAGCAATACATATCAATGCACATTTGAAGAACATACATGCATGTACATATCCATATCATCATATAAACATTAGCACAACCAAATTATTTCCTATCAAATATTTAGATATTCAGATTTTGCTAAAAATTATGTCATTAAAATTCCTTCAGATATGCATTACGAATAAATAAATCTCAGACCAGACCAAGGAATATATTTGACTTACACTGCCCATCAACTTTAAAAAATGAAATGAATTAGACAAAACCATTTTGGTAGTCAATGAATAAAACTTTTATATCAGCCCTTCTGATATGCCTAAGCATCATTTTTCGTTCATTTCATCTGTCGCAACTTGGTGGTGGACATTGGATGGATATAATACCCATACTGGACATACTCAAGGCTAAAATGCATTTGTATATTTCGAATGACTTTTGCAGCGAAACATATATATATATATATATATATATATATATATATATATATATATATATATATATCATAAGTAGAATGGGGTAAGTAGATGAATGGATATGAACAAAATGTCATAGATGGATAGATCAATAGATAGTTGCGGCTCACTACTGTGCCACAGCACACAGTTTGAGAACCATTGTCTTGGACTTATCTCTGCCTTGCCATCAGCTGTCATTATTATGATAATGCTACTATTGGATATTGTACTTTGTTTCATAGACGAACAAAAAGAAAAATGTTGAGAGTTTGTTATTGGAAATCCATGAGTCTGAGCTTTTTATAGATTACAGATTTTTTCATCTTTGAAGCTATTGACAAGCTCTCAAAGTTGAAAAGCACAAAATAAACACAGATTCATCATAGAGAATCATTTAGATATAAATATCTGACCATGAGCAGAACTGATGAACAAGTGCTTTTGGTCTGCAAAGGTTACAATTATTAAGTGGATTTTCTGGCCAAGGTGAATCAGTCCAGCCTTAAGCCGCTTAGGGGGAAATCTAGAGAGAATAACTTTGCCTTCATCTCTGACAATGTTTATTTTGAAGCCACTGAAAATTTTTATCATTATTTTTTAGACTTCTTGAAACCAGTGATGGAACTGGAATTTCAGGAACAAGGTATGTAGTGAAGCTGGGTTTGGGGAACTAGGTATACAGTGAGGCTGGGTTTTGAGAACCTCCAAAAAAATAGAAATTCAGAAGTAAGTATATACCCTACCCCATATTTTCGTTCTCCACTGTATCCAATGTTTTAAATTTGCTTTTCCAATTGTCAGAGAAGAAAATGCGTATATTGAACATCAAAATAAGGTAATGTTCTAATCTTTTTTAATCCCCAATACAATCATTTCACAAAAGTAGTTTGATAGGAGGACATACATTTACATAAGATGAGGAACATATTTAGTGACTGAATCAGTTATTTTCTCACAGGCATTAGTGCTGTGCGTGTAGCAGATAATTGTGCTAAAAAAGACAGAGGTGAACGAATCAGTTTTCTTAATCTGAGAAGATCTTGAAGTATTTTTAGCAAATCAGAATTCAGTGTCAAAATTTGAAAATATTTTCTGACCAATCAACCCAAGTTGATTCTAACCCCTCCCCTGATCCGTCCAGGAATAAATTGGAATTTGACTCAAATGAATTCAGGTAATCACGAAGCACCTTGAAGAAATAATAACCTTAAAAAGTCAGGTGCAACAAGGCTACAGAAATAAACATAAAAGGTAAAATCTACTACATATTTTGAAAGGGATCAGAAAAAACATCAAAACTAGTATTCTAAGGGATATTATGAATCATCGCTACCCATATATACTGTGTTGGGGATGATCAATTAAAAAGTTGAAAAAAGGGTGATCAGTGAATTACTCATTTCTCTTGCCTTTTGATCGGTTATGGTCACTGAAAAAAGGTTTGAATTTTCAAAAAAACAAGGAATGGACACAAACCAAGGAACCCATTTATCATAAAATTACATTGCAAATTGAACATCCATCAAAAACCTGGGGGGGGGATTTCAGAAAGCACAAAAGGCATTTTCCTTACTCATTGAGAGGAGTGTGAAAGAAAATTTTCAAGCTTCTATTATGAACAGAAAGGGGTGGGCAAAGCCCAGACAGATAGATAGATGAATAGATAGGTATAAATATCAGAACACATTAATAACCAAGACCCAGCAACAGTGTTCAAACTGGTCTGTGGTGGGTAGTGGTGAATCATCATCATCATCATCATCATCATCATCATCATCATCAGTCTTTCCCAAGGATTCGCCACACCTCTCTATCATGGGCGTTGCAGAGCTTATACTTCCTGAATTCATTTAATTCGTCCCTCCATCTTGTATTCTGTTGGTCTCAGTTGCACATGTGATCTCTGGGGATCCATGTTGTGAGTTGTGATGATCATCAGTTATCTGCCAGAATTCTTTGTATGGAAGATATACTTACTAGTGTGTCCTTTATTTTGTCAATGGTATAGATTCTGTACATAAAAAGCCAGATGTCATAGGTAGCCTAATCTGGACAGTACGTGTGCATGTGTCTGTGTGTCTGTGGGTGTGTATGTTGATGGCAGACTTGGGTCATGTGATATTTTGTCATAATGGACTGTACAAGACATGAAGAATGACTCACGTGGTAATTGTGAATGCATCAGTCACTCAGTACACAAGTTTACATTCACAAAAAAGTAATATATGATATACTGAGCTGCCATTGATTATTATATTATTAGTCCCACCTGAAATAGAGGTTTTGTGGCATTTGTCCCTATGATTATGATTTTGACAAATTTGAAGCAGAAATGTAGTTATATATATTTAAATGATTATACAACCTTAGCTTTCTCAACTTATGATTCATCATAACAGTTTTAATAAAATGATACCTTCAAGGAGATCAGACTATTGTTTTTGTATGAGCTTAAACTCTGTGAGAATTCTGTTTAAGCTCTCAGGAACATTAATTTTACATTTGGAATGGGAACCAATCTAAAAAAACATTGCAATGTTGGTTACACAATTTTCATTCTGGAGATGAGCCTGGGTAATAACCTTCGAGGGAGCCCTCGATCAGTTTTGATGATGAGAATTTAAGAGATGTTGTGGAAACTGGTACAAGGTACAAGATCACTTTATACTTTGCATAATAGACCAATGGTTCTCAACCTTTTTGCTCCATGACCCACCTCGACAGTTCAAAGTATTTTATGTTTCCCTAACAGTAGAAAAAATAATTTCATTATATATCATGTGGTAAATTCTTTGTAAAATATACTAATTTAAGAATTTTGGGGAGCCCACTAAATTTTTTGTAACTTCTTCATTGAGTGAAATTTTGTAACATCAACACAATTACTCTCTATTATACCTCACAAAGTAAATGAGTTGAACATTAGTTATTACGGAATGTAGAATAAAATTAGTTATTAATATCTGTACCAGAAAAACACGTTTTTAAAAATGGTAAGATTCTTAAGCAAATTTTCAAGTTTGCAGTCCAAAAATGTGACCAGGAGTACTTGGAGCCACACACACACACACACACATACACACAGACAAACAAAGAGAGAAAAATCTGTTGCCCACTTGGTCAGTTGTGTAGGCTGTTTGTGGGGCTTCAGTGGTTTGATGCTTTTGTATAATTAGGTATGAATTGCATTGTATAATCTAGAATTAATCACTTGAGAAATAGCAAAATTTTTGAGCCACTGAAGGCTTTTTGTTCTCCAAAACCAAATTCCGAATATCACCCCAATACATTCAAGTTGCCCCTTGTGGGGCATCCAACCCATTTTCAGAATCACAGAAAGTTTGTTATCGGAAGTCCATTATCGTTATGTGATCTTCATGGGATTTTACCATGTTTGAAGATATTGAAATCAATCAAAAGCCCAATTTAAACCATAATTTATCATAGCGACTTGGCAAAAATATTTTGTAATAAGCAAATGTAATGAACAAATGCTCTCCGTTGAAAAAATGGGGTATAGAGAGTATCAAATGAAGAATCCAGTTTGGCTTATACCTACAGCTCCATTTTGAAACTACAAGTTTCTTTTTGTTCAATTTGTAATCTTATGAACTCAGAAATATAAAAGGCAGGTCTGGTTTGTCAGTCAATAGAAACAGTCACATGACTGTCATCTTTTGGCAACATGCTGTGTTGAGAGTAATCAATTAATAAATTGAAAAAAGGGGTGATCAATGGATAAGTTAATTCTCTGAACTTTGGTTCTCCTTTAAAAGTCTAAAACTGAATGTTGTTGGATCCAAACTAATGGATCAATTTGGCGTGAACCTGCCAATCAAACCCTCCACAAAAATCCTATTTAGGGGTTGAATTAACAAGTAATAAGGAGTATAATATTGAAAATTTTAACCTTCAAGCTCTATGGGTACAACCTGTATGCATGATATATACATAGGCAGCCAGGCAGCCGGACTGACTTGAAAACTGAAGAAATCTATTTTGACAGTTTGGGTTGACAGTTTAAAAAAAAAAGTTTGATACAAAATGAAAAAGGGAGGTAACTCTTGATTCATTATTCTCTGTTGAATTTCTGACTTGCAATTGATTGAATGATTGATTCCTGTTCAACAACACAAAAATATCCAGCAATTGTAAATAAAACAGAAGACTGAAATCTCTTGAGAATCAAGTCACTCAATATTTGATCTTGATTGAGTTATGAATGTTAGAAATCATTCCGACGGAAAGGCTGTCTATATATATATATATATATATATATATATATATATATATATATATATATATATACATATATATATATACATATATATATATACATATATATATATACATATATATATACATATATATATGTATGTTTGTTACGTGGATGTGAGGTGATCTGACAGAATGATGGTAAAATTACAATTGGAAGATGAAGAGAAATTTAAGAGAAAAAACAGGGGAGGTGTTCGTAGCTGACTCTCACCTACGCAGATACAAACACCTCCCTTCCCATTCTTATAAAACAAAAGAAATATCCTCACTACATTCCTTGAATTTCAAATGTGGAAACAGCATACTGTCTTCTCTGCAACCACTGCAAGTTTCTCAGAGAAAAAGGTGTGCATCAGAACCTATCAATGTGATAATAAAAATCTTTGAGATGTAACAGCTATTTTTTCCCTCTTAAATATATATATATATATATATATATATATATATGTATGTTCACACACACACAGACATATATATGCATGTATGTATTCGGATAAAAAAAACAGATGGACAAATTGCATTATATCATATAGGAACTTATTTGAGATGATCTCCAGTCATTACACTTATATCAATTGCCCTAGACAACCTAAATAGAATAAACAAATAATGCTGCAGGAACTGAACCTGCCACCCATAGGGTAGTTGCTTCAATGTAGCAATGCTCTTACTATTGAGCGATACAGCTGCCGTTGATGCAAAGGCCCAAATAACTGTTTTCACAACAAATTCTCATCTTATTTATTCTTGGTCTATTCATCTCTTTCAATACGACAGTTATGTATCAAGAAATGGTAATATTTGGTCCGATAGAATGAATTATAAATTGCATTATCTATTGTAGAAAACTATATGATATAACACAATTTGTTATTCATATATATATATATATATATATATATATGTGTGAACTGTCAACCAAAACTTAGGTTTCTTCAGTTTTCAAGTAGGTCCAACTGGCTTGCTGACAGGCTATCATATGTACAGGCCATACCAATGGAGCTGGAGGGCTGAAAATATATACATTTGCTCTTCGTTATGTCTAGAGAAAAAGCCCTCTTTGGCTTTTCAAAATTTCCCCAACAAATAGGTTTTTAGTATGGGGGTTCATTTCACTATGTTGGGTGATGCTAATTTGATCCCTCAATTTATGTCCATCTATCCTTTGAAAATTCAGATATTTTTAGTGATCACTGCCCTACAAAAAGCCAGATAAATAACATTCATTGATGAACCCTTCTTCAAATTTTTTGATTGATCACTCCCAGCATGGCATGCCGCCAAAAGAGGTTGATCATGTGACGGTTTCTGTTGAGCGATTAACAAGAAATACGTATAAATATATATATATATATATATATATATATATATATATATATATATATATATATATATATATAAATACATATTCTACACAAGGCTGACCATGTGACCATGATTGGAAAAAATGACAGGCTTATTTTTTTCTTCTAAGAATGGTGGTAAGAACCATCAGCAATACTTGGAGGGGTGGGGCTAGGTGGACATAAGCCTACAATTTTGAGGGGCCCACTTGCATGCCATTACATTTTTTTTATAAATCTGTCTAGTTCTTTTATTCTGTTCACTATTTACACATGTATATACCTATAAATGAATCATAAATATTTTGAACTGAATACAATAAATCTCAATTAGCACTTTTAATTGGGGCCTAACCCTGCTCATGTGGGTTGGATAATTATTGAACCACTGTAGCCACCAAAGGTAGTGAAACGTTCTATCCTTTTTATTTTGTTTGTTTGTTTGTTTATTTGTTTGTCCTAGTCATTTTGCCAACAGACTTGAAAGTTGGTAGCAGTACTCCTCTAGACCCCATCTAAAAATATTTTTATGTTTGGAATAACAACATTTTAGACCTTTTTGGTGCCTCATCCTGAGGGGTATAGTTTGTTAATAACATCTAAATTCTACAGAATCTAGCTGTTATTGATTTCTTTTTACTCTGTTTTAGATGTTTTTCACTGGAAAACACCTGAGATGTCATGAATAGAATTTATTCTGACCATATTCATTCTTCAACGGAATTTTTTTTTCATGACTTCAAATTTTTACACTGTTGCTGTTCAATTTCTTTCTATCCATTTTGGTGTTCTTGTGATCACATGAAAGCCAATGCTTGAAGGTTCAAACAAACTTCTTAGAACAACCTTTATCAACATTGAACAATTGAAAACTCACAGAAGAAACCTGTTGTCTACTAATTAAATCTAATCGTAATTAGTCTTGACAAATAATCAAGTTTGTATGCATCTTTCAAGGTAAACATGTATCAATATAAAAATATCAATAAACGAAATAGTAATATGAGAGGCGGCTGCAGAGTCGAACGTCACTCAAACTCTCAATTGACTGAAGATGTTCACTGCAAGTTTTGTATTGGATATATAATAAATAAAAAAATTATAAAACTACATATTATTTGTAAACTTGTATTTAAGGATTAGAATGAAATAAGCCCGTATGAATTTGCATGATAAATTTTCATTATGTCAATTTAACCAAATCAGTAGGACAGCCTCAGTTGGTTGTGAGTTCAAATCATGGAGTGGAATGTGGATTTAACGTATTGTTTTACACCCCACATTTTGGTGAGGATTGTTCTTCTTGTTATGGTAGGGAAAACAAAGTCAACTCCTGACTCTGTATTTGTGTTGGACAAACTTATCAGAAAAGTACTTACTTCCAGAAGTCATAGTTGGTAACAAAGTGAGCAACTTAGATCAAAGACAATTTCAAAACCATCACATTGGTACCAAATGGAAGTATTAAATATCAAATAAATGGCCTCTGTCTTCAGACTATGGAATGTCCCCTTGAGGGCCCATGTCTGGGTGAAGAGCATGGATATCCTGGGAGGATGCCCTGTTATCAGAATCCACCCCTCTTTGCCCTGCTGATCAAGTCTAGAAAAAGGCAGTGAGCAATATGTCTAGGATAAGCTTGGCAGCAGGCATTGCCTGAAGGTCATCAAACTGTCTAAAAGAATCTCCACTTCCTGGTTTTGGAATAAAGAGTTGTTCATTTTTTAGACTAGTTGCCATCCTGTCTACAGAGCCCAATCTGCCCTACTATTTTACCCAAAGCTGAGAGGAGAAGAGATGAATTCATGCCTTCCCCAAGGGCATTAATGCGAAGCGAATATAAACAGCTATAACCAGAGTTTGAACTTGGGTTATTGATTCCATCGTCCACGCTAGAACTACAATGCCAATCGCATCTCTGAAAGCATTGAATAATACTTTTTGTAAAATACAGGCATCAACATATTACATGGTTTATTTTCAGGGAAATTTTAGAACAGCGCAAATCTTTGAGGCAGATGTCATGGGCCAGTGATTGAGATTCTCTGAGTCTAAGAGGTATCTGTAATGGCTATTTTTAACATTTATAAATTTCGAGTGTTGTCTATAATTTTTTACTTGATTTATATTCATTGTGAATGATTGTGGTCTGGCAAGTTGTCAAAGTTTTACATCACATAAACACAATGTTTCAAAGTTTAAGCATCTCAGAATCTGACAAAAATTCAAAACATAGTTGAAATATCTAATCAGCATTAACAAAATTACAATTATACTTGTTGTCATATAAACAGTAAATAAAGGTGCTTCTGCTTTTCAGTATCATGGTCATACATTGGTTTCTTGTTTCTTGTTTCTTCATGAGACATTGGAGTTTTTAATATGAACTTGTTACTGTATGAAATTAGATTTGAATTAACGCAAATTGATTTAGAACTGCACAAGCGGGGGCCTACTGGAAATATCCCTTGATATATACGTATATATGTGCACGTGTGAGTGTGTGTTTGTGCGTAAGTAGTGTGTAATGTGTTTTGTTAATTCAGTGAAGATATAACTCGGACTAATAAAATAAACCCTGACATATTAGGTTAATGCAAAAGTTATGACATGAAGTCTTATCAAATTATAGTGAGTAGTTGATGAAAATATCTCTGCTCTTAATCACATCTGGTCTTTTGTATAGTTTTTATTTTCCAAAAAATTAAAAGTGTGTCCTCGCAACTTTGTTTTTATTCAGAGTGATTTCTTGTTTGGCTCTTAGATTATGTTTTTTGTTGATGTGTATTTGTCATGCTTATTCTTGAAGTTAAATGGATTTATTTCCAGGATATTTGAGTTATTCAGATCATAATCTATCCGGGACTCCCAATTATTGATAGTCCTTTGCAAGGAAAAGTTCTTTCTTGTGTTCTTTCTGCAGGACATTTTGTATATTTTGCTGTTGTTCCTAATGACATGTTTTCCCTTTATTTTCTGTAACATAAATGTAAATTTCTATGAACCTTTCCTACCTACACACGATTTCATCATATCAAAGTTTGTACATATCTGCTTAAATCCACTTACAATCCTATCAACAACCAGCATAGGTCAAAAACGCACAACTGTTTTACAAATACACATTCACACAGAAACCTTACCCACCCACATTTCAAATTCAAAAAACAACCATTCCTTTTTTTCCCTGTTCATTTGCTTTGAGAAATTTCTGAAATGGTGGAAGCGTTTGAATAAAATACATAATTTGTTTTAACAAAACTTCCAGTATTGTCATTCATTTCTCATACTGTCAGATTAAACATAATCCATACCAATATTCAATCGTATACAGACACACACACACACACACACACACACACACACACACATATATATATATATATATATATATATATATATATATATATATATGTTTATTTGCATTAATGCCCTTGGGAAAGGTATGAATTCTCCCCTCCTCACAGCTAAAATAGCATCAGCCTAACCAGATCTGTGGGCCAAAAATCAAGCATTTCTTTTTGGCAAGATATAGTACCCATCAGCCATCTGCACCAGGGTTATGGTGAAGATGATGGCCCAATCTTTGTTGGCAGTAGGACAAAGGAGTTTGACTTGGCAAGTATTGATAGATTAAAGTTTTGACAATGATCACTCTCTGCCTGTAAGGGAAACACATACTCCAGTTAGCCAAGTACTATGCTTAGGATGTCCGTGAGTAAGTGCCTGAGTACATATCTACTGATTTCAGTGATGAACAAATCATCAGAAGAAGAGCAAGAGGCCAATCCAGGCCTGAGCAAAAAATATGCGTATATACATACATATGAATAGAAACATATTGAAGAGGACCCTACCAATGTGCTAACAATGTTAAGAAATACATGCATAATACAAGCCATAACTTACAGATGCTAAACATAGAAATTAGCAAAATGATCTGAAAACTAACAGAAACGCTGAAAGACCAATGGAAAGGGCAATGCAAGGAATAACTGAGTAATAAAAAAGTTCAACATGGAAAAGAGAGAGGACCAAAGTGAAGTGTATCATACAAATGATCTAGTAACGAAAATGGAGGTAGGCTGAGCACTTAGCAAGAAGAGATGATAACAGATAAAGCAAAAGATCAGCCAATTGGTGCAGATGGGATAGTGAACACAATAGGGAAAGACCGGTTAAAGGGTTGAGATTGAAAGGTTTGCTGGTAGGACTTGGCATAGATCAGTACGATTGCAGTCGTTATGGAAGGAGATTGGAAAGGCCTTTGTCCTGCAATTGATGAAAATGATGATGATGGTATATATATATATATATATATATATATATATATATATATATATATATATTGGTAACTAAACTAATTGGTTCTTGTAGAATGCCTCAATGTGGTTGGGTAAATAGCAGAAGTTAATCCAGCAGAAGAGAGACAAGAATGAGCTCGGTTGAATAAGGCTTAACGAAAACAGAAAATCGTGAAATCCAACCAATAACTTCCAATCAGAAAAGCATTGTACATTTAGATTTCCTTAAGTAATGTGTCCTTCTACCTGGCTGGACATACTGACCGATGAGATTGTCAAGTTTGCTGGACAGTGACAAATAAGGAGATTCACCTTTGAAGATTTCTCTTTTACTTATTTCTTCATTTTTAATCACTTTTTATAATCTTCATATGATTAACACATACATATAGGCATTTGTTTCCATGCATACCACATGACACATGTATACACACATATATAATACTGTTCTACCCATAATTATTGGCACTAATGAAATTTAAGGATATCGTGTATAATACATCCTGAAACATGAATTTTGTGAAACAGCTATTATGTAAGAAGCTTGTAGATAGCTACTAATATCAACAAAGGTTGCCTTTATTACTGTCCAGGCCAAGGCTGCTAGGAACTCGAGTAATCACCGGGCTCCAAACGGTCTTACCTTAGCCTTGTCCAGGATCATAAAATTTAAATCTTAATGTGACCCCCATAAAAAGAATAGCCGTTGTGTTGTCTGTTACTGCAACTCGTAGTAGACGTTGCCATCTTTCAAGTCTCATTCTTTTTATGTAGTCTAACTCTTCAATTATATTGAGAAGTGACTTTGAAATTGATTTATTCTATAAAACCTGTATAATTACTGATATGAAAATTTTTCCCACCCTCATAGCTTTCTGGGTGAACCTTGCCAGAAATGGTACAAAATACTGTTGCCAGCACTGAACTGAACAATATCTAGATTTCGAGTTCGTCAAGAGATCCCTTACTTTTTCTGGGTAATGACTTTTCTGCAATAACTTTCAGTTTGTGTTGATCAGTGTAGACATTAGAGATAGTTGTTGAGAGCAATTGATGCATATAAGATGATTTTTGAGCATGATTAGGCACTCAGCAGAATGGAGAGTTAATCTCCGGTTCCCTCTTGTTTCATGCCGATTACATGTTTGTCAACCTGTGGATGAAAAAGGGGTAATAACGGAAAAAAATGGCAAAGGTTTTTGTAATAAGCTTGCATGATTTTTTATGAACAATTAGACTCAGCTTTGCAGCATTTGTTTTTTTGATATTGGGTTTCTCAGCCTTCTTTTTATAGGTGTATATACAGTAAGTGTTTTTCCAAATGAATATATATATATATATATATATATATATATATGTGTGTGTGTGCGTGTGTGTGTGTGTGTGTGTGTGTGTGTGTGTAATATGTCTGCATATATATATATATATATATATATATATATATATATATATATATATATTTATATATGTGTGTGTGTGTGTGTGCGCATATAGATATATGCGTCATCATCATAATCTTTTTAGCATCTGTCATTGGATATAGATCTTCCCTAAGATTTGCCAGATCTCTCTACCATTGGTATCACGGAGCAAGTACTTTCTGAATTTGTCTAGTTTGTTTAACAATCTTACTTTTTGTTGGTAAAAATTTTTGCGTATGATCTCTAGGGATACATGTTGTGAGATGTCCAGGAGTAGTTTGATATTCTTGCAACATGACCAGCCCATTGCTATTTGAGTTTTCTAATGGTTTCTATATCTCAGACTCCTCTCTTTTCTCATATACTGTATTGTCTTGTGATCTCTTCATATGAGGTTGAGTATGATTCTCTCATGTGCACATTACATGGTTCTCAGTTTGAGGGTTGATCTTTTGGTTAGGCTCCATGTTTCTGCTCCATAAGGAGGATGCATTGGTTGTAGACCCTTCCTTATTGGACTTGTCAGATTTTCTTGTCCTTGAGAATCATACTTGCTCTACCAAAAGCTTGCCAAACTAAACTAATTTTATTAGTTTGTCAGTTATTCTTTTATGATTTATGTTTGAATGAAGGATTGCTACCCTGTTCTACTCTTTACATATATAATATATATATATATATATATATATATATATATATATATATATATATATATATATATACATATACATATATATAGTCTAGAAAGCTTTACAACTTTAAGTATCATACACATCAAAAAACTTCTTCAAAATTTGTTTGCGTCACATCAGTCACTTATTTCCCAATATCTGTTAATATAATTTATGTAAATTTCTTCAGTGTTTCTTTTATGTTTTTACACATACTTTAATATCATGCTTACCATACATAAATTTTCTCTTGTTGGAATCATCAGTTCTCTACCATGTAATTGTTTTAGCGATTTAGAAACAAAGCAGTTGTATTAGGACCGCACCCCACCAGTGTTGACATATTTGTAGATCATATTCACACGATCACCATCAAGTGTGGCTCACAGTAATTGTGCGTGTATTTTTCCATTTGTATTACTGTTTTTCTTCTAGAAATTTCATAAATATTATACATTCCCAAATCATCATTCAATATTATGTTATGCAAGTAAGTTATTTTCTGATTGCTATTAATTTACTTTGTTCAGAATATCCCATGTTTTATATGGAATTTGATTTTATAACTATAATTCAAAGTTTGATCCTAATGTTGTATGCTTAATTCATATATATATATGTATATATATATATATATATATACTCACATATTTCTATTAATCTATATCTATCTATCTATACATATATGTGATGCAATCTGAAAATATGATAAAATTTCATGCTTTGCAGGATTGTACAAAAGGATTTATGTGTGAATATGTTGGGCGAGTGTGAATAAATTTCATGTGTGTTTTTTCTTTATATTTTCATTGTTTTTTAAGTACTGATATAATTTTCTTCCTACATATATTTCACTTTTTTCCATACACATGCAAACATACATAAATGAATCTATAAATGCACACATACATATATAACTACTTGGATATTTTATTTAAAGATCTACACATCTTCATATTTATATCTAAATACCTATCTTGATTCAATCTGATCTTTAATATTCTATTTACTATTTATCTAGACTTTGTTTTCTCATGTAGCAAAACACATGTTCTCACATCGAACAAAGGGGACCATAAGTTTTAGCAGGGAATGGTTATGTGTCGGCTGGCCAATAGCAGTTTCCTTAATGAAGAGTTATGACTTGCCTAACCAACTAGCAGACAGCATAAAAATTTTTCTCTCTTCTTGTTAGTTGGCTCTTCAAACAAGGTCACTATGATGACAGCGGGAGCAGTAGAGAATTTGAATTGTATCGTGGTAGTTGGGTTAAAGACATCTCCCTTTGACCACTGCTGGTTGGTGAGAGAGGAGGGAACTAGATGAAGTAGCTAGCAGATCTGTGTCCTTATGGGATAGAAGAATGAATAACCTGCTATGAATGGTGGTAGAGTTTTGATACATGATGCTGATCCCTGGAGTTTGTAGTGGAATCTCTCCTTTCAACATTACCTATTTCTATCTGAATTATCTTGTGACTTCAACAAACTGTTTATTTAACAATTACTACCCTCACATATTAGTGACACGTGTTAATGCGATTTTTCCATATGGTAATACAAAACTTATCATATTTCTGTTAGTGCATTCTCTAGTCTTCTTCTGGTGTTTATTACAGTCCAGAGTCCAGCAAAAAAAAATAAGTTGTGATCCAAGTAAAAGATTGCATTCACTGTTCTTTAATGATTACCAAATACTCCGCGAGTGTGGCCCTACATTAAACCCCAAGCTCACGGAGAGGGAGACATATATCATGTACTTGAAGAAGACTGGGGAAAGCACTTTACAAATAATTGTAATCAAAACAACAAAGAAGGGGAGATTCAGCTGAATAATTCATGAAATATTAGGAATTGTTTACCAAAACTTTAGTTGTAAAGTTTGGCTGACTGGCTATGTACATATCATGCGTGTGGGCAGCAGCAATAGAGCTAGAGGGCTGAAACATTTGTTTTTTTTAAAATTCAGACTTTTTCAGTGATGAGGTAACCTTTTTGGGTGCAAAGTTTGTTTACCTAACTTTGGAAGAAGATAAATCATCTGAATATTAAAAGAAAATTCAACTTTTTCAAGAAAAGTGGAAACCAGGATGATCGTGGCCAAATTCATGATGAAGAGAATAAGGAAATGGTGTGCCTAGTGTACAAAAAAATGAATGACGTGAAGAAATAGATCATTTGTCGTCGGTTGTTCCAAAATGAAGTTGGAACAGAGGGAATGGCATGAAAAATCAACAGATCAGCTTCAAAATATAAAAATTGAAATTGCAAAAAAAAAAAACCAACTCAGATTTTAAAAAACAGATGATGGATAAACCCTTTTTCCGTTGAATAAAGTACAAAAATCAAAGCTGGATAAACTTATCAGAATGTCTATACCCTATGTAAAAGAAGCAAAACCACCGAGAGACTTAATTTGACTTATAGAAATTGATAAAGCAAAAAGTATCAAGTTGGAGACAATCATACAAATGTTTTTTCCCCCAAAGAGATTTTTTCTCATGCATATCTAACATTGATGAAGAAAGTACGGAGGGAAATTTAGCTAAATTGTTCTTTCTTACCATTTTATCTGATGGATCTCTAGATTCATCAACAGCAAACGTTTATGTGAGATTAACACTTAGAGGAGAAACTTTTATTCGTGATGTCCAGATGAAACCAATAGAAAAACTAGATGCTACAAATATTTACAAAGCAATTAGTAAAATAATAAAGATGAATCTTGGATCAGATGAAGCCCTATTGGAGGAAAAATTAGTTGAACTTGTTTCTAATGGGTCTTTTGTAACGAAGGGTAGACAACTGAGTAACAAAACAATAAAAAGAGACATATAATATATCAATGTGAGTCACTGTTAATCTCATTGGATGGAACTTGGCGTGAGGGATCAAGTATCTCTAGATGAAAATGTAAGTCTTTCAAATGCCCTGTGTACCTTCTTCCACAATTTTGCATTAAATTGAACAAATCTAAAAAGGCACTTTATATCCTTACACGTATTACGAGCTTTTCCAAAAGGTGTTGGTGGAACTCGGGTCAAAAACAGCTTAAGAGCATTGAATAGCTTAGAGCACAGATTTATTGCAATTGCTTCACACCTTGAAGAAATAACCAAAACACAAATTTCAGTGAATCTCAAAGAGCTATAGTTTTGGGAATACAAAAAAAAAAGTTGAATCTTTCAATAATAAAATATGCATTGAAATTACTTGAAGTTTCATCTATCCTTTCAAAACTATCAAGAGCTCTTTGAGATAAGAACACCAGCTTTGCAAATGCACAAGAAACAATTTCTTTCATGTTGAAATTACTCAGCTTCTATACTCTTCAAGATAACAGCTTTGTTGGAGAGATAAAAAAAATGAATTTCATTGAATTCAATTACACGGAAATGACAATGATTACAAAAAGGTACATGAATTGCTACACACCAACCTACAGACTGAACTACGACATCACCTTTTAAATGTCACAGAAATAATTTCAACAACAAAAATCATAAACTTTAATTCGTGACCTAATAAAAAATGATACTCAAAATTTTGACAATGATGTGATTAGAGAACTGATTCCACACTTTTCTACTCTTCTCCAAATAGCCTCAGTTGCAACAGAAGAGATAAACAATGTGTGTTTATCATTGTAAGTCAAAATCTATTAATGACCATGTTACAATGGAGATTTCAAAAATGATTTTGTGGAAAAGAATGAGCCTGAAGTGATCAACAAAGTTGCCTCATTTCCTTGAATTAGTTGATCTGAATCACTCCTTACCTTCATTAAGCACAGGATGTAAAAAAAGAGATTTTGGCAATGAAGCATATTGTCATCAAAACGATTTCTATTTAAACATGAAACATTAGACAATTTACTCACGATTCATATGAACCCCCATCTTTTGTTCCTATTCCAGTTAGAGACACATGCATTGTCAAAAAGAAGAGGTACGTTGAAAAATTAGATTCTAAAAATGATGAAAATATGTCAGAGAGTGAATCTATTGAATGTGAATCATCATCCGAAAACCTTGATTAAATTTTGTTGAATTAAAATTGTGCATTAAATGTTTTTGATTTCATTTGTTGTCTCGTTTTTTTTAATGTATCAGAATGATTGACTTTGTTTGAAGAAAACTCGGTTGAAATAAATTATTTCTCGACGAGTAAACTTTCCATCCAACTTGACTGGTAAATGTTACTTTTTCTGAAAATCTTACTGGCTGTAAATCTTTTCAAGTGCGTGTGTGTTTAACACTTTTCAGTGAGCATACATATACTACACTCTGATCTCATGCAGAAGTGCTGCAGAGCAGAACTTTGAGCCCAGAAAAAGCACACAGATACTCTGATCATGGGCAGAAGTACTGATCCATATTTCAAAAATCCCTTTATCCTCCATTGGTACTAAGCTAATTATTTTTATCAAAGAAATAAATGTTTTGTCATTCAAGAATAGAATAGAAATTGTCAGATGACCAAAATCTCTTGGTAGCCTGCTGCATTTGGGGCGATCAATTAAAAAATTGGAAAAAATGGTGATCAATGAATGTTACATCTCATGCCTTTTGTTGGATTACTACAAAAGTTTGAATTTTCAAGAACAATCATGTGCACTGCTGAAAACAAACAAAGGAATCAATTTAGCAGAAACTTATATTGTAAAATAAACACCTCCAAAAATCATCAGGGGATGGGGTGAAAAAAAAGTTTTTTCTAGACATTTTAAAGAGTAAATGTTTACCCTTTAGCTGTGACCTGTATGCATGACTCATGATTTGCCAGCTAGGCAGAACCATTAAAAACTGAAGAAACCCATGTTAGTCAACATTTTGTGGACAGTTTTGGTTGACAGTTTCAAACATTGTCACTCAACTGAATAGGTTAAAAAAATTAGATAACACTCAAATAGCGCATATCTCTGTTAACTTCATTGCTTAGGGGAGGTAATTGTACATGGATCCATTTAAAAATTGAATCACTCCTTTCTCTTAAGCCTATTCTTCGCCTTTCCACGAAAGATACTTGAAAATCACTGAGAACTTTTGGAGATACATGTGGACAGACATGAACTCAAGTTGACATTATGTTTTGTAGGCATACAACTACAACAAATGGGAGATAATTGTGCATGGATTCACCCCAAAATCTAATATCTTCTTTTCATAGTCTAGTGTTCACCCTTCAACAAAATTTCATTCGAATTCATTGAGAACTTTTGGAAATATCCAGTGGGAAGTCATGAACATCAACAGTCTTTCAATGTCCGTCGTTGGACATAAACCTTCCCCAGGATTTACCACACTTCTCTCGTGGGCGTCGCATAGCCAATACTCTCTGAATTTGTTTAGTTTGTCACTCCATCTTGTATTTTGTCGGCCTCGGTTGCACATGTGATGTGACTCATGTTGTAAGCTGTGATGTCCATTGGTTGTCTCCCATCTTTGCAACATAACCAATCCATAGCCATTTGAGTTTTCTAGCGGATTCTATAATGTTTCGGAATCCTTTTTTTCTCCCTGATAAATTGTGCTGTCTTGTGATCTCTCCATGTGAAGTTGAGCATGATTCTTTTATGTGCATGTTGCATGCTTTCCAGTTTGCAAGTCTGTCTCTTGTTTAGGTTCCATGTTTAGGCTCCATAGGTGACTATTGGAAGGATGTATTGATTGTATACCCTTCTTTTTAGGACTAATTGAATCTTCTTATTTTTGAAGGTTGAGCTTGCTCTGCCAAAGTCTCTATCAAGGCTTGCCATATAATTCTTTGCTTGATTTCTTCTTTTGAGGATTTGATGGAGATTTGTTGTCCTAAGTAGATGTAGTGGTCTACTTTCTCCAGTTCTACATCTTCGATTTTGATCATTGTGTTCTCATTTACAACATGATTGTTGCACATGACTTTTGTTTTGCAGAAGTTCATGTGTAAGCCAACTTCCTTGCTTTCTTCATTCAGTTCATCTACCATTGGTGGGAGGCCATGTTAGTTTTTTATGAAAAGGGCAATGTTGTCTGCAAATCTGAGGCTGCTCAGATATTTGCTGTCTATTTTTATTCTTTTTTTTTTCCAGTTTAGGTTTCTGAAGATCATCTCAAGATAGGCAGTGAAGAATTTGGGTGAGCTGGTATTACCTTGTCTTAGCTCTTTCCAGATCTGGGAGGGCTCAAAGTCTTCATGTAGCCTGATAAAGGAGTTGCAGTGACTCTATATATGTTGCAGTACACACTGCAGAATGATGGCTTTCATGACCATGGGAATTTCCTCAGTGTCCAAGGCTTTTTTGAAATCCATAAATGCTATAGTGAGTGCCATTTTGTATTCTGCTACTTTTTCTTTCAGCTGATTCATTGAATGGAAATGGTCTATGGTCAAGTAGTTTATCCTAAAGCCTACTTTTTCCTGTGATTGGTTTTCATGTAGTGTTTTTAGAGGCAGTTGTATAGGCTTGTAGCTCTGTAGTTTTTGAGATCTTTTGGGTTCCCTTTTTCATATTTATATCCATTTTTTACAATGTTTCAGTCTTCTGCCCCCATATTTTACCACTTCCTCAGTAGCCTCTGTTCCATCCTCCAAGAAAATTTCATTGGAATTTGTTAGCACAAGTAAAAGACGGCTGTTTTATGCTCTAATTATTCTTTTTGTAAAACTCCAGTAAAATGATAATGTGTATGTAGTTCAATTAAAAATGCAGTTGATTTGAAAAGCCTTTATTTCTCTTTCTTAGATCAAATTTTTTCTTTTCTATCACTTTTTGCCATACCAAATATCAATATTTTCCTCACACACACACACTTCTCAAGAACACATACAAATGTATCAATTCTTTAATTAAATATCAAGTTAATTATGGGTAAAAAATTTCAGCTTTGAGAAAAAAATAACCAATTCATTTCTAATGTGCATCAGTGCTTCTAAGAATAGAATTTCTATAAAAAGATGGACTTATGTTTCTTTACAAATGGATATCAGAGACATTTACATTTAATCATGGAGTCCTAAATTGATATTATTTTTTTTAACTTGAGTATGTTTTATTTCCGTAATTATTAATTATCTCCATATATAAAACATGAAATTTGCCATCACAGTCAATAATTGAACTACCGTAGCATTGAATTTTGGAGTCATGTAAAAATTTTCAACAAAAAAATATGGTCAGAATAAATTCCATCTATGACATCACTGGTGTTTTCCACTGGAAAACATTTGGAAAATCCAAGAAATATCTAGAAATGTTATGGTTGGAACACATAAATGCACACACCCTCACCATTTTTGATGGCTATGGTTGTTCAATAAATTAATAATAAAAGTCAATAAGAATTATCATTAAAAATGAATAAGGAAATGATAAGAACTCATATTAAAAAAATGAGAATTTATCGTAAAAATGGATAAATGTTTATATTGAAAATGAATAAGAATTCATAATTACAAAATAAGAATTTACAATAAAAATGAATGAGAATACATAATGAAAAAATTATAATAAAAATGAATAAGAATTCATAATGAAAGATAGAATTTATAAAATAAATGAATAAGAATTCATTATGAAAATAAATAAGAATTCATAACAAAAAAAAATTATTATCAAAATGAATAAGAATTCTTTATAGAAAAGAAAAAAATTATAATAAAAAAGAATAAGGATTTATAATAAAAGTAGTATTTCTTATCGCTGTGGAAGATATGGCAGAAGTTAATCATAAAAGATGAGAAGTAAATGAAAAAAATTTCCTGGATCCTTCCTAAAATTTAATCACTTTTTCCTTAGCCCATGTGCAATCCTTCCACAAAATGTTATTATTGAATATCATTGAGTACTCTTGGAAATCATAGGCTGACCAACAGACTGTTTGACAGACGACCAAACGAACAGACAGGCAGACCAGTGAATACGTATACCTCTTCATTGTCAGAGGTAAAAGAATAATAGACAAGCAAAGAGAGAAGAATCAGTAGCCCAATTGTCTGGTTGGTTGGGCGGGCCAGTTGTGGGGCTACGGTGATTCAATAAGGAAGCAGTGAAGGACATATTGTATATGGACAGGGCAGGTGCCCTAGGCAAGCCCTACAATGTGCGTGCCTTTCTCTCTGACTATTTCCTGCTCTTACTCCCAACCCTTGTCCACCATCTTGCTCTGTCCTGCGAGTGACCCCACCTTCTGCAACGGATGACGATGGGGTACAAGGTGGTGGGGTGGAGCACAGGAAGAGGGTGCAAGTTCCAATCCAGCCCAAAGCTGTTTGCTTCTTGTTAGAGGGACATTTTCTCATTCGTTAAATGAAACACTTCCAACGGTTTTTTTTCCCCCTTAAACATTGTTATCATGAGTTTCAACCCCCCAACCTGTGTTCTTTTCATTACTACGTTTTTGGTGTTCTTTTGTTCAGTAAGGAAATTTGGCCAAAGTTGTTCAGATTTTGTATGGTACCCCCAGATTTTAGCACCCAGGGCAATTGCCTAATTTGCCTACTGCATGGCAGTGACCCAGAACACGGAAGAGAAAAAGAAAAGAACGATTTTGTAAATAAAAGAAAGATTCAATAGAAACCATCCTATGACCAACATCTTTTGGTGGCACACTGTGTTAGTGGTGAGCAATTAAGAAATTGGAAAGAGAGGTGATCAAAGAGTGTTACTTCTCTTGCTTTTGTTTGAATTTTCCCAGTGGGCACAAACCAGGGACCAATTTAGCATGAACTTATATTGCAAACTGAACCCTCCACTAAAAACCTATTGGAGGGTTTAAAAAAACATTTTTTTCAGACATAATAAGGAAAAAATGTTTAAATTTTCTGCCCTGTAGTTCCATTGGTGCAGCATCTATGCATGATACATACATACATACTTATGTGACCGGCTGGACCGACTTAAAAACTGAGAGAAACTTATGCTAACAGTTTTGGTGACAGATTTGGTTGATGGTCTCTAAAAGTGAGAATGAGCAATAGAGTAGGAGAAAGGAAAGAATGGAAAGAGAGCTAAGAAGAACTAGCATTCCAAGGAAAATTATGAATCACTACCACCTGTATATGTTGTGCTGGGTGTTGGGCTATGATTATCAATAAAGTCCTCAATTGTCAGAAAACAAGTGTGCACCAACAAGTGACCAAATTAGGATAAATTTACATTGCATTATGAACCTTCCTCTAGTAAAAAACTATTTTAGAGGGGAACTTTAAGAAAAAAAAACAAAAAAAAAAGTTTTCTTTACTAAAGGAGTGTATTTTTAAACTTTCAAGTAAGCCTTTCACATAGCAAGCTTTACTTTCAAAAACCAGAAAACTAAAAAGATGAGCAAACAACCAATGCATTCTCCCAATAGTCACTTATGGAGCTGAAACATGTAACCTTACCAAGAGACTGACCTACAAACTTAGAAATATGCAGTGTGCGCTTGAGAAAATCATGCTCAACCTTACACAAGACAGCACAGTATATAAGGAAGAAAACGAGCGTCTGAAACATCATAGAAACTATTTAAAAACTTTAATGGCAAAGGGTGGGCCCTGTTGCAAGAATGAAAGAACCGATTGACATCACAACTCATAACGTGGATCCCCAAAGATCACATAAGAAACCGAGGCCGACAGAACACAAGATGGAGAGATGAACTGGACAAATTCAGAAAATACTGGCTCTGCAACGCCCTTGATAGAAAATTGTAGCAAATCCTAGGGAAGGTCAATTTCCAACGACGGACATAAAAAGATTGACGATGGAGATGATGATGATGAAGTTCCTACTATGAACTGTAAAGGCTGAGCAAATTCCGGATAGATAGATAAATAGGTATATAACAAAAACATGAATAACTTAAACCCACCAACTGTGATTTAACTGGTCTGTTGATGGTAGCATTGAATAATTAATTCTAGGGTTAATGAATGGACAGAAGGAGTGGAAGTCGAATTGAAGAAAAGGAAGAGAAAAGAAGACAATGGTGGAAGGAAATGAAAAAAAAGAGAGTCATGAAACAATCTATTTATATACTAATACATCACATACATGCGAGTATTTTTTGTCTTCAAAATTTGTCAAAAGAGATTACTATTAGATTCTAATTGTTAAGTAGTCTCCCTGACTTTTTTGTCTGCTAATGCATAACAAGACTGCTGCAATAGACATGTGTAAACTTACAAAAAGATTGATAACAGGTCTGGTAAGTTCTTCAATAGAAAACATCATGTGACAAATATATTTGGATAGTATACCTTATTGAGGGTGATGAATTAAAGAATCAATGAATAAATTATTTCTGTCACCTATTGTTGGGCAGTGATCACAAAATTCTGAATTTTCAGAAAACAAATGTGAATGCTCTGGGACCAGTTTAGCATAAACTGTCATAGTAAATTGGACCAACATCAAAAACCAATTTTGAGGTTTAATTTAAAACTGAACCTGTCCCTCAGACAAAATAAAAAGGTGTAAATGTTTAAATTTCCAGCCTTCTGTCCCCATTGGAGAGGCATGTATGCATGATACATAGATAGTCAGCCAGCTAGACCAACTTGAAAACTGAAGAAATCTATGTTGATAGTTTTGGTTGACGCTATCTGTAAACATTCAAATTGACAACACTGAGTGAAAGAAAAGAATGGAATAGAGGAAAGCCCAAGATCACACTTTTAAGGGAGAGAAAGAATGGATTAACATCAAAATGGAGGAATATTTGAATTCAGTGTTGGGAAATTAGACAAAATGAAAGCAAAAACTTGAAACAGTCACTGATGAGTTTGTAGAGGAGTTTGTCCTGAGCAGAATGACCAATGACAAGGGAGAATCAGTAGATGGACAAAGAATGGACTCTGAGAGATGGACTTTGAAATTGGTCTGAGTTTGGCCACTTCACCTCAGTAGGTCGACTCCAGTAAGTAGAAAGAAAGGGAAGAGAAAAAGCTTGTAGAGGATGATTGATTTGTCTACAAGATAGAATAGACTCAGATAGATAGATAGATAGATAACTGTACCTCCCGTAAGTAAATAACTGTAGCCTGCACGTGTACCAAAACTAATTATGTGAAGAATTATCTAAAATTATCCAAACAAATTCATCTTTTATCTAAAATAATCTTAAAAGAATAGATCTTTTATCCAAAATTATCTGAAGAGTACTAGTGCAAGATTTGCACATGTTTTTTTTTAGATGTTGCCTAGAGGTGTACTCATGAAAGTTTTCAAGGTTGTAGCCCCAAAAGTGTGACTGGGAGCATCCGCAGACACTCACACAAACACGTACATAGATAAATGAGCATATAGACACAGACACTCAAAAAGAGAAGAGTCTGCAGCCCACTTGGCTGGTTGGTCGGGTCATTTTGGGGGCTACAGTAATTTGATAGCTAAATAGATGGATTGGTAGATTTTACCTGCTGGAATATTTGTGAATGAAAAATTGTAAGAGGTGGGGGGCTTTCACAGTGAATTGGACAACACTTGTATGTGTGAGCATGTGTATTTGTGTGTGTATGTGTGTGTGTGCGCGTTTGTGTCTCTGCTACTGCTACTATTTCATTTATGAAAAAGCAATTTACAATATGAAAAATGCCCAAAACTTGTACTTAAATTAGTTCTATTGTATATAATCTTTATGCTATTTACAAGAATAATGTCTGGAGATTGAATGAGACCTCACATCATTGCCTATGTCACAAGTTGATCTCAAATGACATCTGAAGCATACTTGATATAGCACATAACATTTGAGGTGAACCTCAAGCAGCCTATGTCACAAGTTGATGTTTTATGAATCTTAATGCCAAATATTAGGTCATTTGCTGTTGTGGGTTTAGCATGAAAGAAGCTCAAACAAATAAATAGAAGGCTCCAATATCACTATAGATAAATAGTTAGAATCAGATGGATACTATATGGTTAAGTTCAAACACTGACCCCACACCATTATTATTGTTACGATTCATCCATGGGTTGCACTCTTAAAATTAACACATTTTAGTGATACCTTAATTCAGAACCTCTGACAACAATGAACCATTTGGGAGGAGAAGATGGATCGGCACAAAAACTTTCTCAAATATATATCAATCGTTTGAATGGATAGAAATCAAAAGATTATTATTGGGCTAAGTGTGAATGCTGACTCTCATTATAATATTGCGAATCATCCAGATTTTTTTTTTCATTCTTTAATTTAGCACATTTTAGGGATACCTTAATTTAATACCTCTTAGTGCAATACTCTTTTTGAGACGAGAGGATTGATGTATTCACAAACTTTCTCAAAGATGATTATTAATAGGATTATTAACAGGGGGAGCACCAGCACAGGCCACAAGATTTTACTTCTATATTGCAAAATAGTAAAAACGGAAAAGTAAGAATAATACTTTGAATAACAGGTTTGGTTAGTAAGTCAATTGAAATCGTCATATGACCAATGTTTCTTGGCAGCAGGCCATGTTCGGGTTGATCAATAAAAGAAAAAGGGTTGATCAACAAATTAGTTACTTCTCTCATCTTTTGTTGGATAGTGATCACTTAAAATGTTTTAAAAAATTTTCCAAAAAACAAGCGTGAATGCTTCCAGACACAAACTAAGGGATCAATTTAACAAACTCCTCCCTGTCAGAAAAAGGGGAGGGGTGTAATTTTGATTTTTACCAATTGAGAATTGCATCTCTTGAATGTCAAATGACAGTTGCTAACCTGGCAAAAATGAATGCTTAGCCATCATAGATAAATGAAATGAATGTACACTCACATAACCATACACGTGCTACAATAAAAAATGAGATTGATCAATATTGAGAAAGAAGAAAATATAGGAATTTAAAAAACCTTAGTTGACAAGATTCAGAATTGGCGCCGTAAAAGCAGAGAGACAAAGAAACACGAGTAGCAGTAACAGGCAAAGAAGAGAGAGAGAGGGAGAATGAGGGATTAGTCATGAAAGAACGATGGCAAAGATTGATGCCAAGAAAGCATGGCTCTTTCAAAGAATGAAAAAGGCTGTAAAAATTATGACTCTCTGCCTTGGAGAGAAATCAGCTATTTTCTCAATGTATTAAGGATGTGGAAAAACAAAATTTTACATTCCAGTTTTCTCAAATCTATTACGAACCAAGCAAAGGTGATCTCAGACGTTATGAACATTTGTGTTAATGTTGTGATTTGCAACTCAGAAGAAAAGCTTTTCCTCACCTGTCTTTTCTCCCTGCAAAAAACATAGTAAGGACTGTACTGTTGAAAGAACTCGTCCAGCAAAAAGGAAATGAGATCCTAATCTCTTTCCCACGGATGACAAGATTAGTTCAAGAAAACTGGAATTTTCCTACCAAGACCCTTCTTTTCTATTCTCATCTTTTCCATTATATAAACCGTTGTGTTTTTTATCAGAAATCTATATTTGTTTGTTGTCCTTCTTCGAATGTTTTATTCCGTTCTTTTTGATGTCTGCATTTTGTTGTTGCAATAACCAACTCACACAGCCAAACACACATCTTGATGAAAACCCAAATTGAAGTTCAAAATCTCTTTCCCCGGCTAGTGTGAATTTATTTTCTAAATTGCGATTGGTAACTTGATTAACAGAACAAAGATACACTGAAAAGACTGTGACGCCCAAACTAAAAATTTTATAAGTTAAAAATAAACATTTTTTCTATACATGGTAAGAAGTAAATGTTAAAATTGTCAGCCCTTCAGCCTCTTTGGCATGGCCTTCACTCATGATGCATATATAGCCAGCCAGCCAGCCAGCTAGAAACCCTTAAAAACTGAAGAAATCAATGTTGACTGTTTTGGTAACAGTTTTTGTTGATGGTTTCCAATTATATAGATGGAGAGAAGTCTTGTGATTATCATTGAGGAGAGCATTAATGCTAACCCCACATTTTTAATCACTGCTACCCACAACATTGGTTTAGATACTATTGTTGGATTTTGTTTATGTGTTCTGACATTCAAATGTATCTATGTATCTATTTATACAAACTTTTCCCAGCCCTAAACATTCATAGTAGAAATACTTTCCTCAATGAGTAGGGAAAATGTTTGTTTTTTAAATTTAGATTCCCCTTCAAAATGAAGTTTTCATCGAGGGTTTAATTTCAATGTAAGGTAATGCTAAATTGGTCCCTTAGTTGGTGTCCACCTTTGTTGTTTTTTTAAAATTTGGACATTTCAGTGCCCAATAAAAGGCAAGAGGAGTAACGCCTTTTTCCAATCTTTTTATTTGGTCACCCCAACACAACATGCTGTCAGGAGGTTGAGAAAACAACATCTCTTCACATGTATTTCATTTGTTATGCATGTATCTGTCAGTGTTGTTGTTGTTATTTATCACCACTACTTACAACAGACCAGTTTAAACCCTTTTGCTGGGTTAAGGTTATTCATGTGTTCTAATATTCATATATGATAGCTGTACACATTGGGAAATTCCAGAGTTGTTAACACCAAAAATGAAATAAGACTTAAATACTATCTTATGCCTTTTTCACTTTTTTCAACCTAGGCCTGTATCCTTTCATTGTCTCCCTTATCCTTTCCAATCTTTATTGATGCTCTAAGATTTCATCTTATTGGTATGCAAACATGGATAAGATTCATATGCCAAACTTCTCCGACCCCACTAATACTACCTAACTTTCTTTCTTTCCCCTCTCCTCCTACTCTCTTATTAAACTAACTTCTCTCTCTTCCTTTCTTGCTCCCTACCCTGTGAGTAAACTACTAAAATTTCTTTTCACCCATGTTCCTTTCTAGATGAAAATGAGAAATATTTCAGTTTAGAGTGATGGTAGAAGAAATATTATAAATAAATCAGTAATATTTCAATATATATAATTTATATTATATCTCCATTTGATGAACTACAAGAGAAAGCAGTAGAATACAAAATGTCACTCATTGTAACATTTGTTGACTTCATGGAGGCCTTTCAGTTGAAATCCTCAGTCATTGATGCAATCATACAACAAGGAGTAGACTCCATATATGTCAGAGTTCTGTAACATATCTACCAACTTGGCAGTTCTTTTATCAAGCTTTGAGCTAAAAAAAAAAGGAGTAAAACAAGACAACATCTGTGCAGCCAAAGTCTTCATAGCTTACCTCAAAATGATTTTCTGAAATTTACACTGGAAAAATTGGGGAATAAAAATTAGAGGTGAATACCTTAGTGACCTCAGATTTGCAGAAAACATTGTCTTTTTTGCTGAGAGTCTTGATGAGTTCCAAATAATATTAAATGGACTGAATGAAGAAAGCTAGAAAGTGGGTCATTCAGTAAAACTAAAATCATTTGCAACAAATATGTTAAGGATAAAGACACAACTATCAAAATTGAAAATGCTGACTTAAAGTTGACCACTACATTTGCCAGGGAGAGAGTCTCCATGAAATCCTCAAAAAAAGAAGAAATCAAACTAGCAATTAACCAAGGTTGACAAGCTTTTGGCAGAGCAAGCTCAACATTCAACACCAAAAAATCCCATTACTTTTGAAAAAAAACTGCTCTCCAACCAATGGGTCCTCCCAATAATAATCTATGAAGCATGGAACTTAACCAAAAGACTGGCTCTCAAACTAAGAGCAATGTGTGCAAGAAAGGATTGTGCTTAACATCATATGGAAAGACCTTGACAGCTTAATATACCAGAGAAAAAACAGGAGAGTTCATCAAATCCATTACAAAAACCTAATGGCAATAGGCAGGCCATGTTGCAAGAATGTTAGGCAAACACTTGAAACCACAACTCATGATGTGAATCCCATATGCAAGATGGTGACAGGCAAAAAATAAGATGGCATGACAATTTAGACAAGTTCAGGGGATATTGGCACTGCAAAGCCCATGATTGAGAGGTCTGGTATATATTGATATATATATATATATATCCATGTCCAAGGATGGATATTAAAAGGCTGCAGTTACTGCTGCTGCTGATGATATTATATCATCGTTTAGTTATCCCCATGCATACAAGTCCTGATCATTTCTGTTATGTTATATACTATAATGTTATAATACTTATAATGCTATAACCATTAAGATATTCCTATGCAGCAAGATCATATCATTTTAAATTTGATGTTATAACTATTGAGCTATTCCAATATGGTAAGACCTAATCATTTTCAGTCCCATGTTTTAAACATTGGTAAAGTTCTATGCATTAAGACCTCATTATTTTCATTCCAATGTTATAACCATCCAGATATTTCTATTGAGTAAGACCTCATCATTTCCAGTTCAATGTTATAACTATTACGAGGTTTCCATGTAGCAAGACCTCATCATTTTAAATATAATGTTATAACTATTGAGATATTCCAATACAGTAGGACCTCATCAATTTCAGTCCCATGTTATAACCATTGAGATATATTTCCATGCAGTAAGACCTTATAATTTCCAGTCCAATGTTATAACTATTGTGATATTCCCATGAGAAATTGAGACCTCATCATTTCAAGTCTAATGCTGTAACCATTAAGCTGTTCCTATATAATAAGACCTCATCCTTTTAAGGCCAATGTTATAACCGTTGGGATATTCCCAGCAAGTAAGACCTCATCATTTTCAGTCTTTTGTTATAACCATCGGGATATCTTTGCGCAATCAGACCTCATTATTTTCAGTCCTATGTTATTATTTTATTCAAAATATTCCTTATTCTATTCAGAAAGAAACAAAGGAGAAAAGGAATTTTGGTAATTTCCTATAGGGGTAGGAAGAGAGAAGGAAAGTAAGTAGTCTAATTTGAGTTTTGGAAAGGAAGCATGGAGAAAAGAAAGTTAGGTAGTTTACTAGGGACATAAGAACATTTCTGTATGCGAAACTAATCAGTATTTGCATAACATTAAGATAAAAGTATGGACTGACAACTAAGATTAGAAGGAATAAAGGAGAGAATTGATCATTTCTCACCCATTTTTCCTATTTTTTAATTGATCACCTCCAATATGACATGCTGCCAAAAGATGTTGGGCACTTAGAGGTTGAGAAAAAAAAACTTTTCACATACATCTTATCTGTTGTGCATGTAATTGTTATTGCTTTTGTTAGTCACCACCACCGCAAGAAATTGGTTGAAAGACTTTTGTTTAGTTCAAGTTATCCATATGTTCTGACAGTTATATACCTGTATATACAAACATATATGTATTCAACTGTGTATATATATATCTGGACCTCGCTCAGCTTTATCTGCTCAGAGTAAAAACTTTAAATTCTGCACACGCACACACAAACTTTCCTCAATGAATAATGAATTTTTTTTCCTAATATTCCAACTGCATGTTTTCAATAAGGGGTTCAATTTACAGTACGTTTATGCTAAATTTACATGATAAAAATGAGCATATATTGGTTTCGATAATTCATAATTTCCCTTGGAATGCTAGTTACTTTTATATTGCAAACACATTAGATGAAAAGTTCAAAATAGTGAAGATGATGCAAGTCAGAATAACGGTACAAGAATAATTCATAGAATAATAACAGAACTTGATCTTTAAACTTCAAGCAACCGACAGTATTATTCCTATATTGTTCTGCCTACACAAGTCTGATTCCATTTGGAGTTTTTATGACACAGAAAGAGAATGAAATTAGATTTTGCTGCCAGAAATAGGTTTGTAGATGCTTCATTGCCTATGTATGATAGATATCATTGTATTTTCTAAATGTCTATGGCATAACATAATAAAGAAGTCAAGTTAGTGACACCTGGATTTCTATAGGAATAAATGTATTGTATAGCAATACAACAATGGGCGTTTGCATCATCTGCATAATGTCCAATAAGATTTACATAATGGTCAACTAGATTTATCAAAGACACCCTTATATCTCTGGTTATCTACAACATCAAATACCGGAGACCATCCTCATAAATTGGTTCTGCAAAGTAACAAGAATTAGTTTACTAGCTCAGAGGTTTTGTCCACTTTTAGGATGTACATTTTTTTTGTTTATGCAAAGCACTGTACGAAATTTGCTGTGCACAAATGTGTTTTTCATAAGTTTGAAGTGAAAGCCAAGATGGACCTCATTGCTGAGAAAAAAAGTCATAAAAGGGAATTGATCTTTGCTAAAGATTACCTGCACAAGCAGTAATCCTTCTGGGAAAATGTTCTGTGAACAGATGCTACCAAAATAGATCTTTTCATCAATGCATTCTTTATTGATGAATAAATATATCTTATAAATAAAAGAACACCCCATTGAATTTTAAGTATGGTTGAATATCCATAATGTTATGGGGATGCTTTGATGCCCTATGTACTGAAGGTCTTGACCATATCAAAGGGATCATGAATTCAAGGGATCACCAAGAGCAAAATATGCAACCAATTGTAAGAAAACTAGGTTTGGTCTAAAGATCATGAGTGTTCAATAACAAGAAAAAACTTGAAGCACAACTTCAAAAGCACTCAAAAATGGTTGAAAAGGTAAAAGCTATGTCCTAATTTCTATCCTGCTGAAAATCTTTGGAGAAAGCAGAAATCTGGAGTTGTGACTATAAAAAGTACTGTAACCCGCAGGAATGCTGCAAACATTCAGAGTTTGAAAAATTACAAAGGAAAAGTGGGAGAAAATTCCAGCTGACAAATGCAAGAAGTTTATAGATGGCTGCAAAAAATTTTGGAGGCTGTCATTGTTACCAAACGGGGTGTGCAACCAAATATAAGAGTAGGGTGCCAATATTTCTGTTCAGGTTACATTTTCCATCTCTAAATAGGTCCGGTTTTAAGACCACAATGAGCCCTATGCCAACCATAATCTTGGGGCCCACAATGATAAAATTATGTGAGATCTGAACTGTGAGTTTATGTTTAAAGGTAGACATAGTAAAAAATAGTTTATTGATAGGGAAATTTATATTGAATGCGATGGTGAGATGACATCATTTTCTATTGATACCAAAACTAAAGCATTCAATCTTTCTGAGTCATTGTTGAACTGAATCGTTTTTTGATAAATGATCAAAGGATCAAAGTTCAGAAGATTAACATTCACCTTCACAGACATTGAATGGCTTGGTAAAGAATAGTTGCAGAGCAATTGAATTGTTTGCAAGTGTCAACCCGACAAGTGGATTATTTCTCAACTATCCCAACAGGATCTGAGGACCATGTTCCAACTCCAAATGGGCACCAAATTTTGAGAAATTTACAAACTTCTTCAAAGTTGAGCTCCAAGTCATTGATATATTTTTCAGCAGGTTAGATATCAACTTTCGGCTGAGGAGTATCATCCTTCTTTAAAGACTTGACGAATGTATAATCATGAGATATTTGGTGATAAGCATGCCAACAGTGGGTTAAACTTGCAAGTAATTTGCCATTTATGACAGAGCTCAGTATGAAAAATTGTTGTTCACTTTGAAGATCTGCATCTGGTTTAGCAGAATCATCATCTTGAAGAGTTCCTTTTTGATTTTGAATATTTTTGATACACATCTTTGTTGAGCATCTTCTGTGATTCTTTGCTTCATTCTCCAATTCATCAATTTTGTCATGGAGCTCAGCCTCAAAAATTTGAACGAGTGATGAAAATTATGATAGAGTAATGCTGATGTCAATAGTTGTACTTTGGAAAAACAGTATTCATTTTCTAAAACTGCTGTAGGATTTTAATTTAAAGAATGTTATAGGATGCATTATCAAGAGGACAAATTTTCTCTCTCAAGATTGATGCAGAATATCGAACATCCTTGTCTGCCATTTCTTTGAACATTGTATATATATTTGAGTAATTAGTGTACAATGCTTTTACAGATTCAAAATGACAATGTCAACGTGTAGATGATATTGTTTTGGGGGGTCAGAATTCCACCATTTTCATTAAGTGCCAATCCCTTTGTTAGTGAATTCCAGCACTTTGTTGATCCAGCTGAATAACTGTACAATTCGTGTACCAGGTGAAAGAAATCACGAGCACTTATACAACACTGACAACACCAATTTAAAGAATGTGCTTCACATGGGATGTAATCTGCTAATGGATTTATTTCTTTGATTCTTTCTTGGCAACCTGCATGTTTACCTGGCATATTTGCAACATTATCATACCTTTGACATGTGCGGTCATCTAGAGAAAGTATCAATTCTTTGAGAGTTTTGAATACATCTCTTGAAGACGTGTGCCTGAATGACAGAGAAAGGAAGAAATTTCAAGAATCTCTTAGCAGGATATCCGCTTTCATTGACATATCATACAATGAAAGTCAACAGGCCTATGTGACTGACATCAGGTGTTGAATCAACACATATAGAAAACTGTTTAGCAGCATGAATTACTTAGCATGTAGCCGACAAAATGTCTTCTCTCTTTCGTTCAATAAGTTCATCATATATTTTTGAGGAAAAATAACTTGCTGTCTTATGATCTTTGTAACCTTAATAAGAAATATGCTCTACAAGAAACGGATCGAGCTTCACTATCAATTCCAAAATTCCCATAGTATAATTTCTATCATAAAAAAAATTTGAATATTTCATCGTTTCCTTGGCATGCTGATCCACATTCAATCAAAAACTTCATGACTTCAGTGACACCACGGAGCACTGCTTGCCAATAGTATTTCCCTTGATTCAGCTGCTGATGAAGCTCATTGCTGATACAACCATTCTTCTGATTGTATTAACCAAGATCAAACAGAGATTCTATGTTCTGTACTGCTTTCATGGGATTTGAATATCATGCCACAGTCACTCCAGTTGTTGAAACTATTAGGGGTAAACTGTGTAGGGGATCTTGAAAATAATTTGCAGAAAAAACATTGCAGGTTACCATTAGATGGTAAATGTAATATCCATGCTCTGTGAAACGTTTTATCATTTGCTTCCCTACCATACAGATTTTTCTTTTTGAAACGACAAAGTAAATTGCCTATTTTGCTTCTTCTAAATAGAAAAATTATCACTCTGAATTTGACAGCCACTTGGGTCTTTTGTTCATAAGTACTCGATTATATTTTTCTTCACATGCTAAATCTAACAGGTAATTATTTTATTTATGATTGATCTTATTCCCAAAGGAATAGTGATAAAGTTCCATACTGCTACTTATTTGTGTATCTCTCAACATATAAGTACCTACACCTTGGCATAATTTCATATAGGCACGGAAGTTGAAAAACAATGCTTTGTTTTTTAAAAAATTATTTTAGACATCGTATCAAAATATTCGGGTGATGAAAATTTGATAGATTTCCATTTATTTATAAAGACACTCTACAGGTTCTACAAAAATTTCAAGGATGCTGATATTCCTAACCACACAAGGTTTACAAGGAAAGTTAAGGAAAAGTTGCAACCATCTCAACTAACAAGCTAAACACTAATAAGTAGATATCCGTGTACAGATTGCTGGACCTTAACTGCTTTTTATATTTTTAGACAACTCAGTTTAGTCTGACAAAAAAGAATCATATTTGAATACCCAGTAAGGATCAAACTCTTTATTAGTGACTTAAAAGACTTACTTACGAAGTACTTGTTGCTTTGAAATGAATATTAATCACAGTTACCCACAACAGACCGGTTTTAAAATTTTCAATTCAACTTTTTTTAAATTGATCTTTTATTTTGTGCCTATGCTTTTTTTTAATGAAAATTTGGTCTCTATAGTACCTGACAATAAACAAAAGAAGTAACTTTTCCATTGATCACTATTATTCCCAATTATTTGATTTATCACCCCCAACATGACACACTGCCCAAAGACATCGGTTATGTGATAGTTTCCAATGAAAGACTAACCAGGCCATTTTTTTTTAATCAAAAATTTATGGTTCAAACCATACTGTCAGTATTTTCATCTACATAACTTAATTTTTCCACGATCGTTGCTCAATTTACGAGATTAAAGTAAGCAAACATGGATGGCGGCAATTCATAATTTCCCTTGGAATGCTTTATTTATTAGATTATGCCACCCTCTGTAGTGATCAGAATCTGAGTTTTCTAAATGCTTTGTGGCTGATAACAATCCTCTTTCCTGTTTTGCTCTTTGTTCTTGATTGATCATCATTGTGTAACATATTCACACAAAAGATCTTTTATAAACATGTCTATGTCTAGAAGTGCCTACTAAGGGTAGAACTCAATGTTAGTAAAATGCTTTTAACATCAATGGAAGCAGGTGATCATTCCCCGAATGAATAGTCGATGCTAGTTTACTGAATACGTTTTATTCAAAACTCCTTTTGAACTTTCCTAATTTCTTTTATATGATATTTAAGTTATTGTTGCCTTCATAGAAACGTATTGTTTTTATTTCAAAATGAGGTTTTGTTCTGGTGAGGATGGAACTATCAATTATTACGTTTCACTATGGGTCATCCATTCCATCGAGGTTACTTTTTCTTCCTTTTCTTGATGTTTTTGTCTGATTTGTTTTTCATACAGGGAGGCGTAAAAGTTGCTGATGGGTTTAAAACAATCAAAATTTTAATATTCTTTGTTTTTCCTTCTTTCAAATGTGTAAAAGAACCCTTGGGAATTCATCCTGAAAAAGTAATGGCTAAAATAATAAAATCTAATCTCAATACCATTAATTGTAATGTTAACCCAAAGAGCATATTCCTGTTATTTGAATAGGCGGACAATACCATTTTAGCTTCTGATTCATCATTTAGTTGCATGTTTTTGAGAGTAAGGTTCCGTTAGTGATCACCCACAAACAGGGAGAATTCATTCAATCTGAAATGCTGAAAATTGTATATGTATGTAGGGGATTGTAGAGGATAATCCTTCAACATCAACTTGACAGTATTCTGCTTAGCATAGCCTATCTCAAAAGTCATTTCAAAAGATTTGGGGTTAGTTAAAAGATAAGATCTATGTTAACAAGCCAAGGGTTGTCCAGGAGCTAAAGAATAATATCTGAGGAGAAATAAGTGGCCTAGGAACAGATGTCTTCTGAATTGTTATACAGAATGTCATTGAAAGGGTAAGAATTTGTGAATTTGAAAATGGGGGGCATTTGAAAGAAACAATTTTACGTACATAAGTAAATCAAATCTCCCTAGTTTTTTTATCCCATCTTTTGAAAGCAATTTTAAAAAATCATTAAAACTAAAAAGATATGTTTCGAACTTCTTCATGACCTTTGCATCACCTTGCATATATGCGTATACAAGTTTGGAAAGTATCCTGCCATTGTAAATATCTCAGGAACAGTTTGCATTGCACTGATTTAACTAGGCAAGCAATGAATGAATGGAGACCTTACTTGGTATGCATGAACAATCACTCTCCTCGGTCAAAAGTGAGATGACATTGAGAGAGCTTGTATACTTTCTGATTGTCACATTTACAATGACTAAGTCAGCCCATTCCTAACATCTTGTGCTGTTTTTTTTTTTGGCAAAGCATCGCTTAACCCAAGTCTGTTTGTCCACCTAATGTTCAAATCTTGTTCCCAGCAACTTCTTGCCTTTTACCATTGAAAGGGGGTAGATTTCAAACTTTGGAGAATGCCGCAGGGTACCTGATGATGATCCTGAAAGAGGAATTTGCCTATTTTACCATGAAACTGATTGAGCTACGAGAGCTATATGGTTGGCCAATGATACAATTTGACCATATGAATTTATTCCTTGTATTTCTTTGATCATTCTAACATGGTAATTTTCTTATTTTGACTGTTTTTATTCCGTTCAATTTATTCCTTTTCCCATTTTTCTATTTGAAAATCAACTGTCTCAGACACATGACAGGTGCCTTTTAGCATTTGGTGCTCCGGGCATCTACCTATGTATGCAGTACCTATGGCCAGCGATTCCCATAAGTAATCATGTTTACATACATTTGTAACAGAGAAAATCAGAACTGAACAAGCTTAAAGATGAGCCTGAGTAAATTTCCTTCATAATAATTGAGTCTTTGATATAGAGATATAGACATTCTGGGAAACAAATTCTAGCTAAACAAATGTGTTTATATTCAATTTTGAAACCTGTTTATAAAACCAAGCACTTAAAATTCAGTTCCATAGATTCAATAATTTAGGAAGGTTGCTCCCCACTCAAGGCCTTCAAAAGTCTGCTTTGATTTTCATTTATTAAATGTCTTGGAATATTCTGCACTGCAACCACTTAATGGAAATATTTCAATCTGGAAAATTGAGAAAATAAAAAACAAGAAAGACTTTTACAAAAATCAACATATACAGCAGAAATCAGCCAAACCATTAAGAAAAATCAACAAATTATATTTGAGTGAAGACATTGATTGTATGTTGAGTGTGTGTCCTCTTGTTAAGAGTATGGAGAAGAGAAGGGGCATTGATCAGTAGGGAAGATAAACACCTCCTTGACAATGGATGCACCTGCAGTTGACAACTGTCCCTTTCCTCTCAACTTCCCAGGAGATAACACTGTCCAGTAAATAAAACTCATCTTGGCATTTAAATAAAATCTCTAAATGAAGAAGAAGGAAGAGGAGGAGGAGGAGGAGGAGGAGGAGAAGAAGAAGAAGAAGAAGAAGAAGAAGAAGAAGAAGAAGAAGAAGAAGAAGAAGACAATTAATTGTAGCAGCAACGATTCTTTTCAGTCGATAGCATCAATAAAAGAAAAAAAAAGAAACTCTTAAAGAAGAGGAAAATGAGGAAGAGGAGGAGCAACAAAAGGACACTTAGTAAAAAGACTAAATCTAAATAAAAGTCATTCACAAAGAGAGTAAAAGAAAAGAAAGAAATCCAATAAAGAAAATATTTCTGATTAGGATTGATTAGCATTGATTTCCAGTCACTATTATTGATCAGAGTTTTTTTTTTTTCTATCTGAAATATTTGTCCCTCTCTTAAAAACATCTCTTTATTTCTATTTATTTTTCTTCTAGAGCCAGCACATTGCCTTTGTCAAATGTCCAACTGCACTTATTTATTTCTTCATTATTTTGTAAAAGAATGACTCTGGGGAAAGAAAATAAAAACTGCTTTATTTTCCCTTGTGGGTTAAATCAATATTTTTTTCTTGAATTAAGGTAACGAACATTGACAAAATTTGAATCTTAACTTAAGTGTTTTGTGTATTGGATATTTGAGAGATTTCCTCGTAAAAGGTTGGCGACTGACAAGTTTCTCAAGTTTTTTCTCTAAAAGGGTGTTTAACAAATTCCTAGATTAAAGAATTTCCTTTCTGCTTGAAGTATTAAAACATTACAATTGAGAGCTCAAAAAATCCTTCTTCAAGAATGAAAAGGAGAATTTTATTTTTTTTACTAGTTTTATTTTGTCATTACAGATGATTTTTATCACAACACTCTGGGTCAATACCCCTTCAACTGCTTGAACAAACAGCATGGAATTTGCACAAAAAAATGTAGCCTCCAACTAGACTTGATCCCACATCTCAGGAGTCCATCTTTTGTGGGCTTCACCTTAACTGTTTCAGCCAATAATGAAGAAGCAGAACAAGAATCTGTAATCATTCAGCAACCATTAATCCGATTTTTTTATGTAATCTTCATTTTACAGTGTTTGCCAAATTTTTATGATTGGGAATTTAGTTTCACCAAAAATTGGAAAAAATGATTCAACACAAATATCAGTGATACCAACCTGTGCCAGTATTCTGTACAGACATTCTGTAAACAAATGGAAACCGTTTCTGCTATAGCTTTGTTTTTTCAAAGTCAAATTATTAGTGTACAGCTTGCACAAATGGAGCTAGAGGTCTGAAAATTTGAACATTTACTCCTTATTCAAAAAATGTTTTGTTTGATTTTTGATGATTCCCGCTCCAAATGAGTTTTTGTTGGTGGGATCATTTTGCAATATAATTTTATACTAAATTGCTCCCTTAGTTTTTCTCCAAAAGCATTCATGCTTGGTTTTTTTTTTCAAAGATTTGGACTTTTCAATGATCACTGCTTAACAAAAGTCAAAAGATGTAATTTATCCATCGATCACCAATTTTCCCGATTCCTCAACTGATGTTTTATTTCTATTATTATTCGGACTTTTCCAAATAATAATAGAAATAATGATAATACCTCATCTCAAAAATTCAGAAAAAAACTACTTAATTGATCACCACCAACAAGGCATGCTGCCAAAAGACATTGATCACATGTTATGAATTGATTGATTTGGGCCTGTATCTGCTTTTTTTGTTGATTCTCTCTACATTTTGACTGATGTGCTCTGGTTGCCTCTCTGTAGCATTCAATAACCTTCTGGGAATGAAGATTGGATCAAACTCTTTATTTGATTCCTAGAGGTATGATGTTCTCATTCCTATATCTGTCATGACTGGTGTCCTTCCTTGAAATACCAATGCTGAAGACTGGATTAGGAATAAGTGTGGCATATTCCCATAGATCAAATAAAGTCCTGTTTGATATTCTTTTAAGGTTACCAAATGTGATAGTCACATGAAGAGGATGGCAGAGTACAGCGGTCAAAATTTGATAAAAGCTATTGAGACGAGGAAACTAGTCTGGATATCTCATTTTATAATTGAATTGAACCACTGTAGCCATCAAAGATGGCAAAGGGTTCTATCCTTTTGCATATGTGTGTGTGTGTGTGTGTGTGTGTGTGTGTGTGTGTGTGTGTGTGTGTGCGTATTCCACAAGACCCATCTTAAAAATGTCAAAAAAAAAATTTATTCTGACTATAATTAAACTTCAATGGGATTTTTTTGCAGTATTTCAAATTTTGATTCTACAGTTGTTTAAATATTGACTGTAATGGCAAGTTAGTTTCTTTTTTTAGAAAAATCAATCATGGCTATCACCTCCATATCTTATTCAAGGTTATAAACATTAAGAGTTGTACTATTATCAATTTTTGATTAGTATTTTCTTTCATCTCAAATTTTATAATTGCTTTTTATTGCAGTTTTACTCTACAGTCGACAACAGTGAGTAATCAGCTCAGATCCAGAATAAAGAATAAGCTCTTTATTCTTATGATTAATATTATCAAAAAACTAATAACGGTTGAAAATGCTTCATTGAATAAAAAATATACCGAGGTATTACAAGTGATGTAGTAAGCATTTTCGTGTAATAACCACTAGGCTACGTAAATTCTGCTCGCTTTACAATAACCTGACCTTAAGCCTCTCACTCAATGTTGTTTCAATATGTCCCTCTGTTAGAGACTGGAATTCTATTGCCATTGAGTTTTGTCTCCGAAGAGAAAGTGTAAATCATTCTGTGACTGTTCATGGCATACCTATTTGCATTTTCCATTTCTTCCCAATTCCCTTGGTCGCTTTCTTTGAATTCATGCAAGTGACTGTTTCAAAATTGAAATCTACTTGCCCCTTTAGGGTTACTGAACGTCTTGCTGTCAGATTTGTTCAGGGACAAATAGGAAACAGATTTTTGTTATATTTTTTATGGAACTGGAAAGAAAAAAAAAGAAAGGTACAGTAAGGCCAGCATCTGTTCATACCGAATGTGTTAGGAATATTTATGAAAGGTTTACTTAAGGACTTTGCAAGGTTCTATTAGTTCTGTTTAGTTTAGTTGTTTTTGTTTTCTTTTTCGGTGTGATGTGACTTTTTTTCAGGCTTTTAGTTACAAGTGAAATGAAATAGAAGTAGAAAGAGGAAAAGGAAGAGGAAATGAAAGAGAGAAAGAAAAACTACTAAGTGTCCGATCCCTCCCAACAAACAAACAAACACATATATAGAATGCTGTTGTACAATGTATGATCATTATAGACATCATTCAAGACTAGTAATCAATTAATAATGAAAAAAAAATACAAGAAAAACAGTATTGAAATACACTGAACCGATTGTGTAAATCATAGAATTACCATAAGAAAATTTTTTTTCTATCACAAACTCAACATTAGAAAAGGTTACAAGTCCAAAAAAGTAAAGGGAGAAGAAGAAATGAGATAGAAACAGACACAAATGGAAAAAGCAGAAGAAAGAGAAGAGACAAGCTTGTATGAAGCAGGGTCAAAGTCAACTCCATATTTTATTCTGACTGATGATGATTATAGCAACTTTGGTACCGTACATATAAAAAATTAGGAAACGATGAAATTACTGGTCCACCTGTGCCGTCAAAAATGACTCTCTATATGGAATATACAAATTGTGTTTTATATACATAGATAATAGAGATTTACATTGCAGTGAGTTCGGAGAATACCATTCTGTTGACCATACACTATGTTTTGTTGATTTTTATTTTTGATTTCATTACTTTCTATATCTTAAAATTATTCTTTGAAATTGGCATTTTTAGTAAATCCTTAGAAAATAAATGAAAATCTATCTTAGTATGTTAGTTGCATGAATGAAATACTTTTTGCCTTGTCAATTATGTCCCTTAATGTGACATCGTTAACTATTACGTGTGGATATATTTTTTAGTATAGATGTACTTATTAGAATGAAATAAGCCCACAACCATCTATAAGATGAATTTTTGTTGATATACAGGACTTGTCAGTTTAGCTCAGTTGTTAGGATAGTTGGTTACCCCTAATTGGTCATGATTTCAAATCACGGTAGGGGATTATTAATTTTATACATCAGTTTGGTTTAACGTGATGGGACAGGGAAGAGTTTACTCCTCTAAATTAGGTGAGGATTGTTCTTGTTCTTGTTCTTGTTATGGAGGAAAAACAGAGTCAACTCCAGCCTCTAACTCAGAACGCTTCGACTAAAGAGAGAGAGGGAGTGAAAAAGGGAAGGAAGATGATTGAAAAGTAAGAAGAGCTGCTGAGGGACATGGTGTATAGAATAGTTAATCAAATCTGAAAGCTATCAAATCAAATGACTTGCAATCAAGGGAAAATTATGAATCCCTGCCAACCATGTATGCTGCTCTTTACCTTGTAAATTAAGCAGGGGTGGGGGTGGGGCTGGTGAAATCAAGTTACCTTGAAGAAAATGTATCAATAGTTTAGTTTGAATCAAAAATATATGATAAAAAAAACAAACATGGACAAAAACTGAGGGACCAATCTGGCATAAACTTCAATTGTAAAGTAACCCCCCCCCCCATAAAAGGGATTAAAAAACAAAAAAACAAAAATATTTCCCCTACTCATCGAGAGAAAAGTATGTGCAATATTTCAAGTTTATACAATGAACAATTACGGGCTGCATAAATAATGTCACAACACATGAATAAGCTTAACCCAGCCACAGTGATTAAACCATTCTGTTGTGGGTAGTGGTATTAATAGGGTTTAGCAAGAAAAAAACAAAATGGAGATGTGAAATCTGCTATTTCCTCCTCCTGGTACAAGTCAAGTGAAATGGTCCTAAAAAAGAAGTACAGTCCCTCTTACAGAATTAGAAGTATTGCTTTATTCTTGCATCTTGTACTTGAATTGCTGATATTCAAAATTACCTCCCCCTACCCGGTCATAGTACAAGGAGAATGTAGGCAATGTTTTGAGCATATATTGTTGTCCATTTCTCAATGGTAGATTACTGTTTGAATTGTATTAAATGAAATTAGTAACTGTTTGGAGTTTGTTTTCATTCCAATACCTTCAATTGTTTTGAAATAAACTGATAATTATTGCTTGGAATCAGGGACTACTGAATGGGAGGTGAAAATAAGGCAAGAATACTTGTCCTGTTGCAGGCATTATACGTCTATTTAGGGACTACATTGCCTGACCTTTACCCTCTTTTCAAACAGAAGAATAGTTTGTTTGCCATGACCAAGTAGTTATTGGAAAGAGAATGATCGAAAAAATAAAACCACAGATGAAAAAAGTTTGTGAGAAAGAAAAAAAAAGGAGAAAAAAAAGACAGGTCTGGTTAGTCATTGGATAGAAAACATCTTTTGGCAGCATGCTTTCTTTTGGTTGATCAATGAAATATTGGAATGAGGGTTGATAACTGAAAAAGTTACTTCTTTTTGCCTTTTGTCAGATTGTTACAAAGTTTGAATTTTCAGGAAATAAAGCCAGCACAAATAAGTGACCAATTTAGCATTAAATTACTTTGTGAACTGAACCCTTCATAAAAATTTTTTTGGGGGGGGAATTTAGATAAAGAAAATTTTTTTTATTCCAGACATAATAAGGGGTAAACATCTGTAATTCCAGCCTTCTAGCTCCATTGGTACATTATGTACACATGATACATACAAACATACATACATGCATACATACATAGCCCGCCCGCTGGGTTAATTTGAAAAATGATGAAACGCATTTTGACAGTTTTTGTGACAGTTTTGGTTGGTGGTTTCTGAGAGAGAGGAGGAATTATGGAAGAGTTCAGAAGAAGAAAGAATGAGAAAGTGTGTGAAAAAGAAAGAGAAATGAGAGAAACAAAAAAAAAAACAAGAATAAAGAAATAGAAAACAAAGAAGAAAAAAAAAGAAAGAAACAGGGAAAGAAAGAGAAGAAGAATCTAAAAATTTCAATCCACTTTTCATCTTGTATTTCGTTTGGTAATGTGGCAGCTTCGGTTGAGTCTCCAAATCCCTTCGGACCTATGTTACTTAGATATTTCGGTTCCTTAAATATATACAGACATACCTTATTCACTCATATAAATAACCTATTTTGAATTGACAACCAGGCATGCATAAGATGTTGCATTTGAAGGTGTGCATTTACTTCCCGTGCTGACATTCGATGAAGGCCCAAAATAAAAATAAAAATACTGCTGCTTTGATTCCATTCTGAGAATTTCAGTGGCTCCCAAGAGTTTAAATGATCTGGATGTATGGTAAAGCCTCAGTTTAACAGACTGTCCGTTAATTTTGAATGAAATGTAACTCTTTTCAAATTCAAATTCAAATATTTACATGTAAAAATAACTTTAATACAAAATAGAATATAAATTTATTGAGATCATGTAAGAAATAAACCTCCCGCATTTCATTGAGCTCATTAGATGAAATTTTCAGCTGACACCGGTTGTCAGCATTCTTATTGAAACGTTAACGAAACATGAAATTTACCTAGATCTTTTTTTTTTTGTTCAATTTAATCACAATTTTAGTTTATTGAATCAAAAGAAGGATATTTGCCTCAAAACCTTTTTTTTTCACAAAACAGCAGGAAAGTGAAAAGTTGAATATTCAATGGATGAAAAGAAAAATTTTTCAAAGAAATTTTTTGTGTTTTCAGTCCTGTATATTACAACCAGAAATTTGTCAGTTTTGAGAAAAATTAATTTAATCAATTCTATTTTAAATTAAAATTACTTTATTGACCTTCTATCAAATAAATAAAACTAAAACTATGTTTATTGGTTTAAATACTGAAGAAGTCAAGAAACTGATGCCACACTTACTTCAAAAGATTGGCTGATACAGAGTCACAAAGCTACACCTTTCTATCAATAGTTAGTCTCAAATGATGTGAACAATTTGTTTGCTCTACACCTGTCTTAAGTATCATATGTTTTGAGTTCATATGCTTTTTTTCAACTTCTATTGATGCCATTTTGAGTTGGAAGGATTTCGAGATTATTTAATAAATAAAGAAAACAATCACTTATAAAACATAAACACACAGTCACTCGAGCATGATGATGATTGAGACAAAAAGTGAAAGCAAGTCTATTGGATTGCGTGTATGCGTATTTCCATGCATAGTTAAAGTGTTGTTAAATCCAGAAACTTTCATATCGGGGTCTGTTTAACCGAGGGTTCACTGTACTAATTGGGAAATGATGTTAGAGTTGAATAGATTAAAAGGTGGAAATAATATAAAAGCATATGAAAATCGAAGGGATTGATTCTGGTCAGAAATTTCTTCTTCCTTCTGACTGATGAAGTTGAACCCCTGTAGCCATTAAAGATGATGAAGGGTTCTGTCCTTTTATCTATGCGTGTGTGTGTGTGCTTATATGATTGTGTTCTCATTTATATGTTTATATTTATTGTGTGTTTGTGTGTTTATGCAATCCAGCATTCCTGGCCATACCGTTTTGTCTACAGATTCAAAAATAGGAATCAGTACTCCACAAAACCCATTCTAAAAACCTTGGGGGGGGGGTTACCTTTTAGGCGGCCTCATTTTGATAGCTTCATCAATAACATCTTGATTCTCCAGAATTTTTCTTCTTTTTACATCATTTCAGATTTGACACTATTGTTGTTCATTTCTTCCTCTTGAAAAAACTCCCCAAACTTTCCAAATTTTCCTTTCAAAGCTTTAAATCAAAATGGGATCATAAACAGGCGTTAAAATCTTTTCCCCCCAGAGATTTCAGGCTTGCTAGTGTAAGAATAGGTGCAGTAGTAATGCAGAAATAATATTTCTCATAGAGCAGAAATTTAAATAAATTGCATGGTCTGTGTGATTAGTGAATGACCTTAAAGGTCAATAACTGCTAGATGTAACACATTTTGGAAACTGCAGGTTTCCATTCCAAATTGTGGTTGTTGCAACCCAGATGGAGTCTGAGTACAGGAAGTTAATGTAACCTAAAACCCTATTGTTGTCTCAGAACTTTGACCTCCAAGGTCAAACACTGAGCCCTGAGGTCAAACCTGGACCTCTGAGGTTAATCCTTGATCAGAGCAGAAGTCATACCATGAGAAATGAAATCCTTGAAACCAACTTATCCAAAGAACTTTCCCTTTCCATTCAAAGCGTAGGTGTATATTTTTTTATTGGTTATTCAAATTAATCACACTTCCCTCATCTTACGGGAATGGTTCTTACAATTATATGAGATCTTTGCTTGTCGGCTCAAATCAGTCAGGTTCCTGAGACCCAATAAGCACCAGTAGCTTTGACTGGGATGGGGTGTGGGGGAAGAGGGAAGAGAGCAGAGGGCTCCCTGGATTGGGAAAGGTATCACTAAGATGCAAGGTAAAAGTTTTTCCCTCTCAGAATCTAATACACACAGTCTCTCTGATTCTCTCTCTGTAGTCAATATGGTCTTTTGAAATAAATAATAGAGCTGTTAAAAGAAGCATTAGAAATTTCTTCAGCAGACATCAATGAAGTGACCAGAAGGGCACTCCTACAAAATACAACAGACCCACAAGCAGTCCAGACCTCATTGACAAATACACAGTTCAGGTCCTGATTTAAATAATTACAACTGCCTTTATTTTGTCAACAGTGTCATCAACCTAACCGATAGTTACATACCCATAATATTATAATACTTTTTATTAGACACTGTACCAGTTAGACTGACCTAGTTTAAATTCATTCGAACAGAGCTTACCAACCACAAGAAACATGGACACCCGGCCCAACAGAATCAACCTCTAGATGTTACAACCACATCTGGGAGAGATACATTGTGAAGAACATCGGGCAGAAGAATTACTCAATGTCAACCGAGGAGACAAACACAATTTAAAAGGTCCAGAAAGCTTAATAAGTATGGAAAACCATGGCAAGTGACGGCATTAGAGACCAAGTGACAGCAAGTCCTGACTCATGGAAAGAAACGTGAAGCAGCAGAGCAGAACGAAACAAGAGACTATCTTTTTTTAGTAAACAAACGGTGAACTGTTTCTCTTATTTGACATGAACAACTTTTTCTCACTACATCAGCAATTGTATTTAAGTTCTGGCTCTTTTCAGACCACAACTGCTATAAATGTTTCAAAATTTTAGCCATTTGCAAAACCACACAAGTATTGCTGCTCTCTCCTTACAGAGTCAATAATCTAAGTTGATATGAATTTAGAAATCTCCATCGTTTGTTGTGGGCAAATATTTTAGGGGGTCGATTTGTTTTCAATATGTCAGCTCAACAATATTTCTTTTTCAATCTATGTAACTCTCTTTATCCGCTCAGCAAGTTGAACAATCTCAAGATATCAAAAAATAGCAGTTTAGAGGCTTAGAAATCATCAGCAGTAGCAGCCTTTTAACATCAGTTCGACATAGACCTATCTCAAGATTTGCCAGGCCTCTCTATCAAGGTCATCGCGGAGCAAATATTTTCTGAATTTATCTGAATTGTCAAACCAATTTTTTTTTTTGCCAGTCACAATTTTGAATGTGATCTTTGAAGAACCACGTTGTCAAACGTGTCCAGATATATCTGATATTTTTGCTACATGGCTTGCCATTTGACATTTGAGTCTTCTGATTGATTTTATGATATCTATTACTCCATTTTTTCTATAATACAACGTGTTGTCTTGTGATCTCTCAGTTGGACTTTTTCCTCTTTTATCCTTCATATATGAATCTTTGTAGCATTTGTTATTTTTATATTATTCTTATTAGTTGGTTCCTTGAGTCTCAGTGTCTTAAGCAAAAACTTTTTCTTATTTGAAATGCTCGGTGTGCAAACTGCAGAAAACTTGGTAAGCTTTTTTGACTGTTTTTATCTACAAAACGTTCATAAACTCACTATTTAAAGCAGATTAAGTGTTCTAGTCAAGTGAACAGTTCAAATATCCCTAAGTATTTACTACTGAGTTCCTGCATTCATTAGTCTTTGGAATCCCAAACCTCTTATTGCACTTGTTAAGGCAATAAAACCTTTTCGCATGCACATACATAATGGGTACTGCTCACAAAAAGTAGAGGCAACATTCTGTACAACAACTGGTCAGTGATCATGATTTGAATTCCCTAAATTTTGGAGTGGCACCTCATACACATTCATAGTGCAGTGTCTCGCACACCATAGATATTGAGTCATGAGACTCTCATTGGGTGCCCTAAACTCATAGTCTTGTACCTAAACTAAGCTAGGCTCAGTAAATATTTCCATACACTCCTATACAAATTATGAATTTTAAAAAAATTATGAATAATTAAAAAAAATCAAGAGAATGCAATTGTGATTTCAGCATTCAAGTCAATGCTCTGAAAATTCATTTGCAATTCTTCTTTCAATATCTTAATGCATGAATTTGATAACAAGTCTTATCAACTCAGTACTTAGCAGAAGATTCAGCAAATATCATGTTAATACTCAAAACCGAAAGCTTCCAGTTGTTGAATCTTGAATCTTGAACAAATATTATGCCTTGAGGAAAAATCTTCATTTAGAAGATAAAATCAATAGGATGATCAATTAAGGCAGACACAAAACAAAATTGTTTGTTGACAAGGAATATCAAAACTTGAGAGATTGTAGACGTGAAGATCTATATATCAGAAAAAGGAAACCTTTCACTTATGTAGGAAAAGATTTTATTGATTTTTTAACTGAGTAGGACACTCAGCTTTGTCAATAAAATATGTAGCAGGACTTTCAAGGTGGAATGAGAAAAGCAGAACAGTTAGAGATGTCTCGTATTTATATGGTAAATTTATTTGAATCATCATCATCATCATCATCATCATCATCATCATCATCATCATCATCATCATCATCATCATCATCATCAGTCTGTTAGCATCTGTCATTGGAAATAGACCTTCTCCAAGATTCACCAGACCTGTCTATCATGGGAATCGTGGAGCCAGTATTTTCTGAATTTATCAAGCTCATCACACCATCTTACTTTCTGTCGGCCACAGCCTTGCACCTGATCTCTTGGGATTCATGTCGTGAGTCGTGACGTCCAGCAGTTATCTGCCATTCTTGCAGCATGTCCAGCCCATTGCCATTTGAGTTTTCCAACAGTTTCTATGATATCATGGACTCCTGTCTTTTCTGTAATATACTGTGCTGTCTTATGATCCCTCCATGTGGAGTTTAATATAATTCTTTCATATGTATGTTGCATTGTTCTCAGTTTGAGGGCCAATCTTTAGGTTAGGTTTCATATTTTGTGACCATCAGTAGGATGCATTGGTCATATACAACTCTTTTTAGGACTAGACAGATTTTCTTGTTCTTGCTCTACTGAAAGTTTGCCAACCTAGCATGATTCTTTACTTGATTTCTTCTTCTTTTGATGATTTCATGGAGATTCACAGTCATTGGTAGATGTAGCGCCAGGTTTTATTGAACTGTTTGTCTCTACTTTTAATGTAATATGAACACTAATTATAAACCAATAATTTAAACATTCGCCAAAACTCTAAACATACATTTCTTCAATTTTTTTAGTTGACCTTGCTGATTATGTATTTATGAAAATATCAAGTGTATAGACTGCACCAATGGAGCTAGAAGGCTTAAAATTTAAACATTTATTCTCTATCATGTCTGGAAAGACGTTTTTTTTGTTTTTTTATCTTCCCCCAAATAGGTTTTGTGGGGTATTCTATTTGCAATGCAAGTTTGTGTTGAATTAAATCCCACTTTTTGTGTCGAGCAGCATTCATACTAATTCTTTTTTAAATTCATAATTTTTTTAATTCAGATATTTACCTTATTTGTTGATCACCCCTTTTTCCATTTTTTAATTGATCACTCCCAACATGACATGCTATCAAAAGAAATTAGTCATTTGATGGCTTCTTTTGAGTGAATAACCAGACCTGTCTTACATTACATAAAGTTTTACCTTTTTGTGCCATTACCATCACCATTATTATCAGCAGCAGCTGCAGCAGCCTTTTAAAGTCTCTCAAAGGACCTTCCTCAAGATTTGCTAATTCTCTCTATCATGGTCATTATGGTGCTATTATTTTCTGAATTTGGTTATTAATTAGTCACACCATTTCATTTGTATCACTGTTCATATCACTTGTATCCAGTGTTCACCTGTACATTTGTATACATGTGTGGGTGGTAATGAAGAAAGAGACAATATGGAAACCAAGTTTTTTTAAATAAATTTTCATTTTTGTGACGTTTTCCAGATGCTTTTACGAACAATGAGAAATGAAAAGTGAAGAGGATGAAAGGGAAAGTTGCGAGTTGAGGGAGGATCAGAAATGAGTGGCTGTGATATTATGCGTGAGGAGAAATTTGTCTGTGATTGCTAAGATACAGGGAAGAAGGTGTCAACTGATTTATTGTCTTCATCTGAGGAGGATGGAAAGATGAGTTTGTATAATATTCAGATCTTTTGAAGTAATAAGTATACATGTTGGATAGTAGAGAAATTATACATTTCCAGTGGCTCAAAATCGCTAATTTTATCTTTCAATGTTTAATAATAAAATTGCCAGGTCTGTAGATTTGCACAGAAGCCATATTTTTTGTCATAAAAAACAAATCTTGAGCTAGCAGAACATTTTATCATTTGCAGCCTCTCAACTTTGATGCTAGGAAAATATTTCAGTAAAAAAATTGCATTAAGATTATAAAATAGTAGAAAAAAAGAGAATTTATAGAAATATTTCTAGTTTTCATTTCCCTTGTCACTTAGAATCTTTAATGATACTGGATCAATATCCTTGCAATGTGTGCGGTAAAAAAAAAATTAGATTTTATCCAATCATGTTGCAAGTGATCAAAAATCTTCATTGAACCTGTCACAAAGATTAGTCATGAAATAATGTTTGTCTTTTGTAGAAAGAGCTCAAACACAGCAGGTGTACTGATCATAAGACCAGGCAAACTAACCCAATTTGGGGACAAAATTAGAAAAAATTAAAACATATTTTTTCCTCAAATTTTTCTATGAAGTCTCCAGAACGCCATACTTAATGTTCCAAGAAATCGTAGTTGAAAATCCAAGATGGCAGTCATTTATCAAGATTGGCCATAAATTTAATCTTTGTAAGTTGTTTGAGGCCAGAAAACCCAGTGTTTGTACAGATGATATGATATATAGCTAGAAAGAGAATTTTTTGAGCAGCTTTCCAATGGTGTATCTTGTCAATATGAATTTTTTGTTCAAAAGAAGTTATAGAGGAAAATGCAAGGGTAAGTATTCAAGCACATGCTCTTTCCAATGTATCTATAAGTATGTATAAACAAAACCCAATGTTTGTACTAAGAACATGTTACATTGATGGAAAGAGAATTTTGTCAGCTTCCCAATTGTGTACTTGTTGAGCAAAAGAAGTTATAGCCAAAAACGTGAAGGTAGGTATTCCAGCATGCATTGTTATTAATCGATCAAAAAGTGGAAGTTATCATTCTTTGGAGATTTCATCTGACTTTTGGTTCGGTGTTATGTTGTAACTGTATATGAAACTGCAGTTATTTGGGCCTTCTTGACGCAGCCCCATTTTCTTTAATTATTTTTACTATTTATGCTGTCTTGGCCAAATGATGTATTCACCGTGTGATAAGGGAAAATCTTTCAAATTGAGTTTCAAAGTATTATAATGCATTTATAACTACTTCTGTCGGACTATATATCCATTTCCTAATAATGTAATTGTCCGCTTTGAGAAACAAATAGAGCAGATGTAGGCAGTGAATGAGCAAACTGAGAATTTGGAGTTGAAGCAGTTATTAGGGCCTTTGCATTACCGGCTGCTGTTTACCCCAGTGATAATAGCAATGTAACGTTGAAGCGGCTACTTATTGGTTGCAGGTTTGATTCCCGCAGCAGCCCAATTATCTCTAGTTATTATTCTATTAATGCTGTTTAGATCAAATGATACATTCGCCATGTGATTATGGGAAATCATTTCAAATAGAGTTTCAAAGTAATATAACTCATTCATAATTATTTCTGTCAGATTATATATCCATTTCTTAGAAAAAACATACATGTATATATACTAGAATATATCCATCGAAAATGTCAGATTTATTTATGTATGGATCAGCACAAAGGGGCCTGAAGCAATTCTATTATGTAATTTGCCTTTAATAATTCAAGTGTTCTAATTTTGAGTCTCAAATCATTTCAAGCTGCTTTTATGTGTGATCAGAGTAAGTCTTGAAAGTTTCTCTGGTATAATGTTTATTGTTATGTCATAATAGGAATGTAAATCAACCAATGAGATCCTTCCATTTGAGTGCAAATGAACAAACAGGAATATAAACAAAAGAATAGGAAAATTTTCATATAAGCTCATTGTATGGTTAGATGTAAATATATATATATATATATATATATATATATATATATATATATATATGACTATTAGAAACCATCAACCAAAGCTGTCTCTTGAATTGGCTGGCTGGCTGGCTATGTAGGTATCATGTGGGCAGGCCACATCAATGGAGCTAGTAGGCTGAAAATTCAAACATTTACTCCTCATTATGTTTACAAGAAGCATTTTTAGTGGGGGGTTCAGTTTGCAATGTCTTCTTTTACTAAATTAGCCCCTATTTTGTGCCCACTATTCCTTTGAAAAATCAGACTTCTTAGAGAATCATCATCAGTCTTTTAACGTCTGTTGTTGGACATTGACCTTACCCAGGATTTGCCACATTTCTCTATCATGGGCGTCGCGGAGCCAGTACTTCCTGAACTTGTTTAGCTCGTCTCTCCATCTAATATTCTGCTGGCCTCAGTTGCGCATGTAATCTCGGGGGATCCATGTCGTGAGTTGTGATGTCCATCGGTTGTCTACCATTCTTGCAACATGGCCAGACCACCGCCATTTTGCAACGTGCACATGAAAGAATTATGCTGGGTCTCATATGGAGAGACCACAAGACAGCACAGTACATCCGAGAAAAGACAAAAGTCAGGGACATCAAAGAATCCATTAAAAATCTCTTAGTGAATACTGCACAACAAAAGGTGAGAGAAGTAAATTATTCATTGAAACAATGTTTCAACATGGCATGCTGCCAAAAGACATTGGTCACGTGATGGTTTCTATTCAGTGACCAACCAGACCCATTATCAAATAAGGTTTTAGTGTGAATATTTTTATATATTTTTCAAGTGTACACAAAGCTCACCTAGGCATAGGTAACCTCAATCGATGGATAAAAATGGGAATTTGTCTTTGGTGTCAGTGGAAGAGGTTCAAGTCTGGCAATCAGACTCTCATTATAGTAATTTGAGTCTGGTGACATTCCATGGTTCAAGTCTGGCAAAAGACCATACTTTGAATTCTGATTTTCCACAAAACTTCCCTAATCAAAGACGTCAGTACAATTGAAAACATGTAATATTCTAGCAGTGTACATGGGATGATTCTCTATCCATCTATCTATATATATATCACTCCCAGCATGTAAATTTCTATCAATGCTCACCTGTTTCTACTTATCAGTAGCGTACATACATTCTTTTATTTACTTATCTATCTATCTACCAAATGACTGTGGTGCCACAGATATCCCAACCTACCAACCATCAAAGTGAGATACAGATTCCTCTCATTTTGCTTGTCTACGTCTATGTGTGTGTTTCCCTAGATGCCCCTGGTCACATTTTGGGAGCTACTACCTAGAAAATTTGTATGAATTCATCACTCAACACCACCAAAAAATGTCATTTGTTTTTTAAAAAAAAATGCCTTTTCAGTGTGCGAACCATGGGCAGTCCCGCAAATTGAGAACCATGCAATGTGCACATGAAAGAATTATCCTCAACTTCATGTGGAGAGACCACATGACAGCACAATTGACAGGAGTCAGGGACATCATAGAAACCTTTAAAAATCTCAAATGGCAATGGGCTGGCCATGTTGTAAGAATGGCTGACAATCGATGGACATTGCGACTCATGACATGGATCCCCAGAGATCACATGTGCAACCAAGGCTGGCAAAGTATTAGATGAAGAGACGATGTAGATAAATTCAGAAAGTACTGGCCCATGATAGAGAAGTGCGGTGAATCCTTGGGAAGGTCTATGTCCAACGACGGACGTTAAAAGACGATGATGTTGGTCATTTTCGGACCAACAATGCCCAAATCTTGTGCTGATTTACTTTTTGAAAAAATGTCTTGGATAAAAGAATTATTCAAATATTTTAGATAACACTATTAGACAATTAGTGTTAGTACAAGTGTGGGTCATGGTGATTCATTTATGCAGGGTATGGATACTTCTCACAATGTTCATCTAATCGTTCGTATCAGCAGTTTGCATGATTGTCTATCTGCTGATCTATGTATTTATCGATGATGGCCTCTTCCAGACCAGCCTGAAAAAGACATGGACACCATATTTGTTCATTTGTATGAGTCAAACATATTTAAACAAGAGCATCTGCAAATAAAACCTTTGTGTAAATCCCTTAAACATTGCTAGCAGCCCCATACTCATTTCTCAGCTCATTCCCACAAAGATATGTACATATATATTTAAGAAAGAGAAAGGTACATACATGGTTGATGAAGAGAAAGGTACATACGTATTTAAGAAAGAGATATGTATATACATGATAAAAAAAAGGAGAAAGGTTCATAGAGAGTTAATAAAGAGATATGTACATACATGTTCAAAAAAGAGAAAGGTACATACATGTTCAAGAAAGAGAAAGGTACATACATGTTCAAGAAAGAGAAAGGTACATAGAAGGTAAATAAAGAGATAGATACATACATGTTTAAGAAACAGATATGTGCATACATGGTTTTCTAAAGATCATTACCCTAAAAAGGACAATAAAAGTAACATTCATTGATCATGTCTTATTCCAATTTTTAATTGGTCACCCCCAACACGCCAGGCTGTCAGAAGACATTGGTTGCAAGTCAGTTTCTACTGAGAGACCAACCAGACCTGTTCAATCATACTTCTGCATTTATGCTATGTATACACAAAGTGCTGTTGCGGATGTCTCTCTTTGGATATTCAGAACGTGCAATCTCTTTCGCTCTCCTTCGCTCTCCTTCGCTCTTCTTCGCTCTTCTTCACTCCTCTCCATCCCCCAAGCCTTTTCTTCTACTCTTTCCTATCTATCATTCTCCACAGAGCCGTTACATTCCCCTTAACTCTTTCATGTCAAAACTGGGCATTTACCATAAATAGAACATAAAACACCTTGAACAAGAACATTAAAACATGGATTTAAAACAGTTCTCATTTCCAGCTGTTTTATGGCCTTCCAACATATCCCCAACCCCCCCTGAAAAACCGTGGACTGCTATAATGTGATTTTAGAATTCTCATCCCCTTGAATAACTCTCCAGCACCATTTCATGGCTTGTTCTCCGCTGAAACCATAAATAGGCTATACATAGCCGTGAAGGAAGTTGGGCGTAGTGAAGTGAAAAAAGATACCCTGTTACAACTGCACAAAATAATGATCGACAAATTTTTTTGAGCCAAAGTTAAAGAAAACTTTTCAGCAACATCATCATCATTGTCATCATCATCATCATCTTGTGCAACAATCAGAAATTTTGGCCAGTTTTTTCTATGCACATCAGTGTTTAACATGACCATTACTTGCTCAATTTAGTTTTTGCGTGTATGCATGAATACATACATGCATATAAATGCATACGAGGTTGCATTAAGTCCGCAGCTTGGCACATTTATCTTCTTTTTAATATTTGCTGAACTATTATTTTTTGTTTTGCTTTTTTCTTTCTTTTCCTTTGTTATTTTTTGTTTTAATATGGTTTGCTCGGAATAAATGATGGAAAGTACTAATAATCTATTTCGAGAGAAGAAAATGTCCATGAAATATATTTATAGATAGTAGAAATGCATTATTTATTTCTGTCAAGGACCAGACTAAGTAGTATGTTTTTCTCTCCAAGACGCTGAATACTCTTCTTCATATCATGTATTTATTGGTGTAACAGACTCTAATAATTCTGTATGGCTTGCTTTGCTGGGGATGAGCCAAGCCGGTTTGTATAATAGCCACCGTTTTTTTTTTCTGTTTGTCAACTCTTCTCTGTACAAAAAGATACCCTATCTCTTTCCTTATGGATTGTACACATGAAAAAGGCTGTAGAATACACCATTCACAATGCTGTGCCAACAACAAAATAATGTTCAATAGTTTGAACAATTCTTGGAATGATAAAGATTTGTCTAGAAACTATAGTAGGTATGTTGAAAGGTTTTTGAATGATCTTTAAGGTGCAATTTGAAAGTTATTCACAAAAAACTCTGGAACTTCTTGAATGAAAATATTGTTCCTATTTTCTAGAGGACCGATTTTTATAACCCAAAGTGACAACATTTTTAAAATGAAAAAAAATTTCCTTTGTTACTCAGGCTAATTCTCATGAGATTATTTATAAAATGAAAGTAAATTTTCTTTAAAAAAACAGTTTTATTTTCTTAGGGTCTATTCTCATGACAGTAGTCAAAAGTGTTAATATTCTTAAACAAATACTTCTTTTTCTCCATCTCTTTTTTTTACTGGGGGCCATTCTCGTGAGTATAATCAAAGTTTTATCATTTATAAGCTGAGATGTGGTTTTTTTTCCTTTTGACTTGGGAGTCCCTCACTTCATAAATAAGTTTTTGTTATACACACATGAAGAAACAAAAGGACATTGGAGATTTATTCAAGGAAAAATATTTATTTATTTCTAAAAAATACCAGTGGGGGTCACAGTAGCAAAGAGGTTAATGACCCAGAAAATGGAATCAATGAACCAAATTCAAACTCTGACTGAGAGAATCTGCATTCACTTTGCCCAAATGCCCTCGGGAAAGGCATAAATCCATACTCTCCTTCCAGCTATGGGTAAGATAGTGGGTGAAATGAATGATGCTACTTTGAGTATTTGCCATCTTTGTGTCAATTGTCATAAATCGCAAAAACGTGAAAAATTTTGGAGTCTAGATGATACAGAGAAGATGGTGACAACTGTTGCCATAACCAGTATGACGGCATCCATCATAAGACACCATCAACCAAAACTGTCAACATATTTCTTCAGGTTTTAAGCTGGTTTGGCTGGCTGGCTGGCTGGCTGGCTGGCTGGTTATGTATGTATTACGTGCACAGGCTCTACCAATGGAGCTAGAGGGTTGAAAATTAAAATGTGAAGGCATTTGTCCAGCAGTGGATATATAGATTATGATGATGATGATGATGATGATGATGATGATGATGATGATGATGAACACATACATATATACATATATATATGTAAGTAAGTGTATATTTATAATTGAATGTAAAGAATTCAAGATTATTTCGAGAAAAAATATTGAACACATAAGCACAAATTCCAAAGTGCATTTTGTTGAATCACCAAAAATAGCCTGCCCGCCCAACCAGCCAAATGGGCAACAGATTCTTCTCTTGTTTGTGTTTGCATGTATGCATTTATGTATTTGTCTCTCTCCGGGTGCTCCAGGCCACATTTTTTAGGCTACAACTGTGAAAATTTGCATGAGTGCACAACTTGGCACCATCTAGAAGAATCTTTTGTTTTTTCTCAAAAAAAGAGGTTTTTGAAGTCTCCATGATCATTTTGGACTAATGATTCCAAAATCTTGGGCTGGTGTTTTATTTTTAGATAATTTTAGATAAAAAAATCTATTTTCTTTTGACAGTTTAAATAATTTTTTAGATAATCAGTTCTGGTACAGGCACAGATTATGGTGATACATTTATGTGAGGTACCGATATTTAAAGTTATTTTAAGAAAAAACACTGGAAACGTCCAAGCACAAAATCCAACCTACATTTTACGTGTGTAAAGTTTATTCAGGGAATTTCTGAACGAGACACACACACACACACATACACACGTGCGAAAAAGGCAGATGGGTGAACTGATCAATAATTCCACTTCAGATGAGGCAGCATGTTCATTCTGTTTGGACAAAGTTTTATGCCAGTCAGTCAGTCAGTCAGTCAGTCAGGTGCCTGTCATCTAAAAATTGATATTACTCCATCCTACGCTACACTTATATCCAGTGATCGTGATTGGTACTAAATGGAAATTCCTCCGTCGGCCATTCTTCCACTTTATTGGTGTAAGCTTGATTCTTTTTGGTTCCAGAGTCTTCATGATTGATTTCACTTTTTTTTTTCTTCCCGCACTAAATGTCTGGTCGCATATATTTTGCTTGACTGAGCACAAGAACCTTGCCAAGTTGAAACGAGTTCAAGGAACTTTTGAAAGACACGGGTCGGAGTGGTGTGAAAAATCACTAGAATCGGAGGCAGCATTGTTTCATTAATCAATACTAGAATTGTTCACAACTGCCTGGCTTTGAGCATGTTTCGACCATAGAGGTTTGTTATCTTTAGAGAAGAAATTTTTGAGTTGGATTTTATTACATGAAAACAGGGCTGGTCTGTCCATTGGGTGAACCTAGGTGGTTGCCTAAGGCGTAAACGCCCTAGAGGTGTACTCCAAACTGGAAAGAATAGTCATTAGAATACAACCAGGAGCACAAATTTCAAGTTCTGCCTAGGGCGCATGAAACCCTTGCACTGGCCCAATGCAAGACCAATATACATTTGGGATTTGTTTTATTCTCAAATTTCTTGAGTTACGGTCAGGATCTGGTAAAAAGCTTTCAGACAACTGAATACGATTGGAACAAAATGTGAAACATATTTGAATTACTTTAATTAGCCCAATTCAAATATAGAATTATATGAGTTTTAGATGCAAGATGTGAAATGTAGGTGTGTAAGTTAGAGCTTTTGTCAACCAGAGTGTTTTAGTAATTTTTAACCATAATCTAGCCACTGTCGTGATATTATGACAGCAACCGGGAATGTCCACTCTTCTGAATGTTCGGATATGGCAACTCTAATGATGTCTAATCAAGGAACTTTGGACAGCATTTATTCATTCACGTTCTTTAACGCACCACCTTTTTTTTTTTGCTATCAACTAAAACATAGATTTTGGTTCCTCTTTCCATTCTTCTGCCTATGGAACATCTTGCATAAAAGCCATTTATCCTCTAGAGACCTGCTAAATGCCCTAGGCTTGTTTCCAGGTTGCATAATTTCCTGCATTTAACATGCAATTGCATAATCCCCAGCAACCACTTCTAACTGCGGACATTTCAAATCAAACAGCTTTATTCACCCTGCCTCAATAAGGCACTCTGATCATACGTGGAGCATGGAGGGTTCCCCTTCCCCTTGCACCTCCCTTGACCCCACGACCAATTAAGGGACTGATTTTATGAGAATGCTCCTCCCACCGGAATATCAGATGACATCCGGAGCAGATCCAGCCTGTTAATCAACAAATGACAATCATCTTGGCGGAACCTTTCACCCCGGTGTGTTATTGTTCTTGCTGCCCTGTCTGTTCTTCTATTATGAGCAAGGTTTATGCCTGACTAGATTTTTTCATCAGAGAACAACCTTTTGTTTTGTCTAATCGCCTTCCTTGCACCTGCCTTGGATCTCCGTTCTTTAATTTCTTCTTTCTTTCCGCTTTACATCTAATCTTTACTGAATGCCATCCTCTGAATCCTAAACTTCTGATATCTTCAACCAGACGGCCGGATTATAAAACAGCCCAATCACAAGCATGTATATAAATATATATATGTATATACATATATATATATATATGAATGGCTTGGCTTTGCAAACAAAGATTTTTGGAAGGGGATTTTTTGCAGCAGTATAAACATAGGCTGAGGGTGTGTAGATCTACCCTTAAGCCTGAGCAATGAAATTTTAAGGAAAGGTACAACTTGATACATGTATATATATTTATATATATGAATAGTTTGGTTTGAAAACATGATACGTGCTGTTTAAAAAAATATACATATATATATATATATATATATATATATATATATATATATATATATATATATATGTATATATATATATATATGTATATATATATATATATATATACATATGTATATTTTTTGTCAGAAATGAACTATCCTTCCAATTATCATATATATATATATATATATATATATATATATATATATATATATATATATATATATATATATGTAGTCTACAAAGCTTCAAAGCTTTAAACAGTAATCATTAAAAACTTGTACTTAGAATTTTTTTGAGTCAATTCAGTCACTTATTTCCTGATATCTGTCAATTCAATTTATATCATTTTCTCCAGTATTTTTTTTCCTATTCCATTTATACTTTCTTATCATGGTACAATGTATATATTGTCTCTTGTTGGGATCATCAGTTGTTTACCATTTAACCGTTTCAGGGATTTTATATTCATATCTTGTATACATGTATAAAACGATTTTATGAATTTTATGAAATGAGTTATCATTTTTTCAACGGTTCATTCAAGATTGTACATTCTGTTTCACTTACAAAAGATTTTCAAATGAACCATTTTCCCAAGTTAAGTAGAATGTACCATCTGTAATGAACCATCAAAAAAACCTTTACCCATTCATAACTGCTCTACTGATGACATTGAGCACTTTTTTGAACTAAGATCTACTCAATACATTTACACATGCTTTTATCATTGTTCACACATACACATACACACACACACACGTATATATATATATATATATCTATATCTATATATATATATCTATATCTATATCTATATCTATATATATATATATATATATATATACATATATATATATAGTATATATATATATATATATATATATATATATATATATATATATATATCCCTTTCTTCTCTTTTAAATAAAGAAAAAATTATATTGAAACTATTAATCATTTAAAAATTGTAAAATTGTCCGCTCTTTGTTGTTATTAAATGTTCTTTTGCTAATTTCCTCTGATTTTCAAAATGAAACGTAGAAGATAAAAATAAATAAACAAGCGTCCGTTGAAAAGAATTCTGCAAAGTCTTTTCATAAGCTAATGGCAGCCCAGATTGTAAAGTATCTTCAAGTTCAATACAGAATCGATATACAATCAATAGCAAAATCAATGCCGTTTTAATAAAATCAGAGATCAGAGCCGGTGGATCGGAGACTGCAAAGTCAAATCTCGCTTTGGAAGGTTCAGCAATGTTAAGGTTGGGTCATTGTTTAGTGAGGGGCATTTGATTTATGATCTGAAGATCTATTCATTTTTAACACAAAAGGTTGGGACCCCTTCAAACTGCGGCTTTCAATAGAAGGAAACTAGTTACATCAATTGCATTAAGAGTATTTTCGGAACGAGTATGATGGATGGATTTAATAACAAGACATAATAACTTAGTTATCTATCCGTCGATAAATCTATCAATCTGACCGTCTATCTATTGGGTATCTACTAAAGCATGATGGTCAGTAATATCGCCCGGCAGATCAATTAACTTGTGTATCAAGGTCGGTCTTTTGGGAGATGCCTCTTCCTGTGTCCTTGCATCAGACTAAACTTAACTTAGTAAATAATGATATGTCTCTCTATCTTTCTTTCTATTTATCTTTCTTTCATACGAATAGATCAACTTATATGTAAGCTTATAAATATTACTTATCGCTACATCTGTTAGTTTGTATTAGCCTTACTATATTTCTATTATCATTTTAATGACATCTCTAATTGGATGCAAATAATGTTATCAATAAAAATTTAAATATGTTTGTCGATAAGAAAAATAGATATACATATGTACTGTATGTTATTTATTAATTCATATACCTTCTTTAATCAGTTCATCAGTCTATTAGAAATTGTCAACCAAAACTGTCACCTAAACCATCAAAAAGGGTATCTTTCAGTTTTCAAATTGGTTTGGCTGGCTATGTATGTATGTATCTATGTATGTATTTATCATACATAAAAGCCACACTAATGAAGCTAGAAGGCTGAAAATTTGAAATTTGAACATTTACTCTTTATCATATCTTGAAAAAACACTTTTATTTTTATTTTCAACCCCCCAAATACCCTTTTGAAGGGGGTTCAGTTTGCAATGTAAGTCTTTACTAAATTGATCCCTTAAATTGCATCCTCCTGTTCTTTTGAAATTAAGACTTTATGGTGATCATCATCAACCTTTTATCATCCATCACTGGACATAGACCTTCCCAAGGATTCGCCAGACCTCTCTATCATGGGTGTCACGGAGAAAATACTTTCTGAACTTGTCTAGTTTGTCTCACCATCTTATATTATGCAAGCCTCTTTTTTGCATTTGAGCTCTGGAGATCCATGTTATGAATCGGGATGTCCAGTGTTTGTCTGCTATTCCCTGCAGCATGACCAGCCCATTGCCATTTCACTGCCCAACAAAAGGTAAGGGATCTAAATAATCCATTGATCACCCCCATTCCAATTTTTCTAATTGATAATCCTTGACAAAGCATGCTGTCAAAAGATGTTGGTTGCATGACAGTTTCTATTGAGTGACAAACCAGACCTGCAGCTATGTTTATAAATCAATCAATCCTTCCACAATTTTGTAAATCATTCTGTTCTAGTTTACCTATGCCTTCGAAAAATGGCCGCCGAGTTTAGATGCTCTCACAATTATATTGTTCTTGAAAAATATGAAAAACATTAGGTTGCTCTGCACTTTAATCACTGCTATCCATGACAGATTGGTTTAAATACTGTTGCCCAGTTTAGGTCATCAATCCCTGCTATCCACAGCACACCGCCTTAAACACTGTTGGAGATGGGGTTGTTATTCACATGTTCTAACATTTATATCTTTACATACATATTTGGGCTTTACTTAGCCCTAACTAGAACTTGAAGTTTTGTACACATACTCCTCTTGATGAATATCACCCTCCAAAACAAATTTTCGAGTGGAGGGGTTCAATTCACAATGTGTGTTTATGTTAAATTGGTCCTTTAGTTTGTGTCTAGCAGTGTTTGCACTTGTTTTTTGAAAATTTAAACATTTTAAGTGATCACAGCCCAACAAAAGGTGATAGAAGAAACTCGTTGATCACCTCCAACACAGAATGCTGCCTAAAGGTATTAGTTACGGGGCAGTTTCTATCGAGTAACTAACCAGGTCTGCTTTTTTCTAAATTTCATGAATTTATGGTTCAAATCATACTGATAGTCACTCAAGGTCACTTAATTCTATCACCACCACTGTGAAATTTAAGAGATCAAAAGAAGCATACATGAATGGTGTTGATTCATGATTTCCCTTGAAATGCTAATATTGTTTATGTTCAACCAGAATGAACCCAAATTTTCCACACATTTGTAAAAAAAATTGCCAAAAGTAAGGGAGACTTCTTATATTTAGCATTTTATAGTTATCTCCTTTGACAAATGTTACAAACAAAAACAATACACATGTACTTGGTGTGAGAGTAGATAATTTGAGATTTTAGTCTTTAAAAACCATTGATCAAAACTGTCCAAATAGGTTTCTCCAGTTTTCTAGTCAGTCTGGCTGACTAGCTATGTATGTAGGTACCATGTGTACCAAAGGAGTTAGAGACCTGATAATTCAAACATTTACTCCTTCTTACATCTAAGGAAAACTGTATTTTTAGTTTTTCAAAATTCTCCTCGAAAATAGGTTTTTAGTGAAGGTGGGGTCAATTTACAATGTAAAATCCAGTTAGATTGGTCACTTGTTTGTGTCTGCTTGTTTTTTGAAAATTCCAACGTTTTAGTGATCCAACAAAAGGCAAGAGAGAATTAGATTATTCATTGATCACCCATCATTACAATTTTTTGATTGATCATTCCCAACACGGCAGGCTGTCAAGAGATATTGATCATGTGATGGTTTCTATTGAGTGACTGAACAGATCTTTTTGCTATTTTAAACATGCTCCAGCTAATTCATTCCTCAGTCTTTTTTAGTTGTATATTGTATCCTCTCATTGGAATTTAATTACTACTTTCTCTCTTCTTCTTCTTTTTTGTCTCCTCATCTATAACTTACTAGTCCAGCAGACTCCTGGGGATTGGTGTTGGTGTCATATTAGTAGTATCAACAAAAGAATGAGACAAAATACAACTCTGGAATCTTCTTGACGCCTGTTTTTGAAAGCTGAATTCCAAGTGCCATAAGTTGATGACCTTTAAATGGCAATGCATTCTCTCCAGACTGTCTCTAAGCCCTGGTTACCATATAGTGTCAGGATCTACCCTTGGTTTTTTAATGCATTTTTTTTTTTTAATAAACTCATTGGAAATAGGCCTTCCCCAAGATTCATCAGACCTCTCTATCATGAATGTTGCAGAGCCAGTACTTTCTGAACTTGTCGAGTTTGTCGAGCTATTTTATCTTTTGCCGGCCACAGTTTCACATTTGATTTCTTAGATTAACGTTGTGAGTTGTGGTGTCCAGCAGTCATTTACTATTTTTGCAACATAACCAGCCCATTTCCATTTGAGTTTTCTGATTGGTTCTATGATATCTCTGACTACTGTTTGCCCTCTAACAATCTTTGCTGTCTTGTGATCTCTCTATGTGACGTTGGGCAGGATTCTGTCCTGCGTATGTTAAATGGTTCTCAGTTTGAGGATCGATCAACATGTTTGTTGTGCATAATATTTGTTTTGCTGAAGTTAGGTTCCAAATTTCAGCTCCATAGGTGACTATCAGAGGATGCATTGGTTGTTGACCCTCCTTTTTAGGACTAATTTTTTTGTTCTTGGAGGTTGAGTTTGCTCTATCAATCCTTTGTCTGATCTCTTCTTCTTCTGAGAATTTCATGGAGATTCATTGTCTTTGGTGAATGTTCTTTCTCCAGCTTAACGTTTTTGAATTCAATTGTTATGTCTTTGTCCTCAAAATGTTTGTTGTATATGACATTTGTTTTACTGAAGTTCTTGTGAGGATCTACTTTCCTGCTTCTTTCATTCAGTTTGTCATGCATCATTTTGAGATTGTTTAGGTGCTTAGCAAAAACAACAATTTTAATGACTTTCTATTGCTGTTCCATGTTTGTTGTTTTGGCCATAATCCAAAAGGGCACTGTACTTGATTTTCTTTCTGCATATGTTCTGCTATACCTGATTTGGACGTATTGTAGCAGAGATATAGCACTTTGCAAAAGTATTCCTCCCCACCAACTTACTATACCATCCAAATTAGTGAAGTGCAATTTTAAAAAAAAACTTATTTAGAAATTTTTTATAATTTTTTCAAAACAAGATGAAAAACTGAAAAGTGATGTGTATGTGTATATTCAACTCCTTTGTTGTGAAGCCCCTAAATAAGGTCTCATTACCTTGAGCAGCCACATAATTAGTCAAATAAAATCAACCTGGGAGCAGTTGAAATGTCACATGATCTATCACATGATCTCAGGATGTACATATATATATAAATATTATATATATATATATATATATATATATATATATATATATATATATATATATATATATATATATATTGTTCTGAAAGGCCCCAGAGTTTACAAACACCACTGAGCAACGAACACCACAAAGCAAGCTGTACCATGCTAACAAAGGAGCTCTCCAAACAGGTCAAGAACAGATCAAGGATAAACTTATGGAGAAGCATAAATCAGGGTTAGGTAACCAAATTTATCCCAATCTTTGATCATCCTGCAAAGCACCATTAAATCCATTATCATAAAATGGAGAGAATATGGCACATCAACAAACCAGTCAAGAGAATGTGACTCACTAAAACTCATGGATCAAGTGAGGAGAGAATTAATTTGAGAGGCAGCAAAAAGACCAAAGATAAACCTGAAAGAGCTGGGAAGTTCTACATCTGAAATTATTGTATTTGTCCATAAGACCACTTCCAGCGACATACTCTACAGAACTGGGCTTTATGGAAAAGTGACCAGAAGAATGCCATTGCTTGAAGACAAAAATATAAAAACATTTCGGAGTTCACCAAAAGGGCAAACATTCAAATGTCTTGGAATGGCCGAGTCAGAACCCATCTAAATCCAATCGGTGATCTGTGGTACAACTTGAAGGTCACAAGCGGAGCCAATTCAACTTGAAGAAGTTTGAGCAGATTTTTCTCAGAAAATGAACAAGAAAACCCAGTGGCTACATGTGCAAAACTTAGAGAGACATCTGTAAGAGACTGGTTGCAGCATTTACTGCAAAAAGTGGGTCTATGCAGTATTGACTTTGGTTAAGGTTTATGGTTATGCATACTTTTTATTCATTTCACAAAAAAAGATATTTTGCATTTCGTAGAGTAAGGCATGTTTAATAAATCAAACAATATCCCTCAAAAAGTTCATTTCAATTCCAGGTTGTAGGGCAACAAAATAGGAACAATACCAAGGAGGGATAAATACTTTTGCAAGGCACTGTAATAACTTTCTGACACTCTGCAAATCTGATTAGTTAAAAGCACCTATTTTTCTTCTAAATTCTCTTTCACAACTGCATGGCATGTTATATACATAGCTTTTTGCCATATTTTTCATCTTTGAAGAACTGACATTTGTGAAAAGGTTGCATAATGTAGTTTTGACATGAAGGCCAACCTTGATATGTTATCAACTGCAAATCCTTTGGATTTTTTGGCTATCTTTCTTTCATAGGATTGGGACATTGTCTCTTCATGGTTGGTTTCCCTAGGGTTTTCAATCATTTGATTGATCAGATATTTCTGTGTGTTGTTGGGTAATTATTTCCTGTAGTATTTTGTATAAATGAGCTTATTCATGGTGTGAGGTGTTAGGGTCACTGCTTACAAGATTAGTTTGAACCCCCCTCGAAATTCTTTTTTTGGGGGGAAAATAAAAAAAGGTTTATTCAAAGATACTGGCTGGCTATGTATGTATGTATCATATGTACAAACTCTGGCAATATAGATTTAAAGTTGAAAATTTAAATATTTATTCCATATTATGGCTGCAAAAAACATTGTCTTTTTTTTCAGATCACCCCCTTTGGTTTTCAGTCGGAGATTTAATTTGTAATCAAGGTTTATGCTAAATCTATTCCATGGTTTAAGTTTACTTTTTTTTTTGAATTGAGACAGCGATCACTGCCCCAAAAAGATGAGAGAAGTAACTTATTCAATGATCACTGCTTTTTCTAATTGATCACCCCCAACATAGCATGCTACCATTTTTAGTGAGTGACTAACCAGTTTGAATGGAGCTCTTGTTTCCGATGTCAGTGCATTTTGCAATTCTTGTTTGGGATTTTGAGAAATGTGTTTATATCTCTATATATATAAGTTATATCTTAACTACTATAGTTTGCCAAATTCTTAGTCTTTTTTTGGTGGGTCACTGGGTATATATATATATATATATATATATATGTATGTATACATATACATATATATGTACATAAGGTAAGAGATATATTGTGAATAAACATTACCTGCACATATTTATGCTTAAATCTTGCTTTCTGTTAGAGACTTTTATTATTTGTCTTTGTCAGCAGCTTTTCTTTTTTTGTTGTTGTTGTGTAATAATTGTATTCATTTTTAAAACTGTTTGCTGTTTTAGCTTCTATTATTCCCGAGTCTTCATCCAATAGTTTGTTCCAGTTATTGACAACTTTTTTGTTAGAAGAATCCCCTTCTTGAATTTTCTTCTGTCACATTCTTTATGTATACAATTTTGTTCTTTTAATCATTTTCGAGAATTTTTCCCCAAACATGTTGATGCTGTTTTTTTCATAAGTTTTTTCAATGCTATTACTATTAGTGAAATTTGTCGGTTGTTAAAATCTAATTCTCTGTCTCATTTTTTGTGTATTAGTGTGACTATAGCTGAGATAATTTTCCCTCAGATGTAGATTCGTTGAACAATATTGTGATTGTTCATCTGCAGTATTTTAGGGTGCATGTTATCTGATCCCATTGCTTCGTATACGTTTATGTTTCTTAATTCTTTATATACTTCTTCTTTATTAATGTATACATTTGTTGATTTTTTGGTGTCATTGCTGGGTCAATCAAAATAAATGGGTTCAAGGTCCTTCTTCACATAGTTGTAGTAGGGATTCATTTGATATAAAGAGATCTTCATCTTCTCTTTTAAATGGTGTAGTAAAATACTTATTTATTTCATCTGCATATTCTTTATCTGTTTTGCATATCGATTCCTGTGAGCTTTATTTTCATTTTACTGATGGGTTTTCTGATTTTGTTCTTTTGATTTGAATATTTATAGAACACTTTTTTTCTTTAGCTTTCATTGTTTGTACAAGATCTTTTTCATAATTGCAACTGATTTTTCTGATTAGTTTGGTTGTTTTAACTCTTTCTATACAATATTGTATTTACGTCTGGTTTTGTTTTTCAAGTATGTTTTCCAAGCATATCTTTTAGCTTTGATGGCCTTTTTAGCTTCTCTGTTGAACCAAGATGGTTTGTTGCCTTTTTTGTTTGTATTGTCCTTCTTGAATAGTTCTTTGAACCTTCTCTAAATTTGATCTACTTGGTCATTTCTGAACAGCAGTACCATTTCAATGTTGAATGTTGTCTTTATTATTTTCTTGATTGCATTTAAAGTAGTTATATATGTTTTATTAATTTTTGTTATTCATTTTTGTTTCTAGGTATTTTCATGCCATTGTTACAAGGTGACTTTTTCCAATATTTTTGATTTGTTTGTTTTGTCATAGTTTTTTGTTAGAATTAAGTCTAGTGTGCAGGGTTCATTGTTACCTCTCATTCTTGCCGGTTCTTTGATGTACTACTTCAGGTAGTAATCTTTCATGTTATTAATGAATACTTTCGGTATTGAATTTTTGCTTTCAGGTCTTCAAACATCTTTTTCCAGTCTACTTTTGGGACATTAAAGTCCCCAATTATAATTATATTGTCTTTGTTATCATTAGAAGTGATTGTTATCAGTTCTAGTAATGAATTTTTGTATTCTATTTGCAATGTTTGCAAGACTCTTCTATAAATAAATCCAAGGAGCAGGTTACTTTTTTCTGTTTTTATTTTAATCAGATTTTCCACGGGTTTGATATCTAAGTTTTCCCTAATATAGATAAGTAGAACACGTCTTAAATACTTACTATCTTTTCTTATCATATTATATCAGTTTCTTTCTGAAGAGTTGTCGGATATTTTTACTGAACATCAAGTTTCATTGATTGCAATTATGTCAGGGTTTTCTATGTTTATTTTTATTCTGAACTCATTTAATTCATTTGCGAGACTTTCAGTGTCAGTGAACCAACATTTGATGTTGCATTCCTTTATTTGTACATTGTTCTCTTCTTTAATAAGGGTTGCTTGTTTATTTCTATTTTTGTTGTTGTAATTAGTTTTTCAGAATAAGAGCGTATTCCTTTTTTTCATTTTGATTTGCCCCTTTTTGTCTTGATTGGTTGTTATTTTTGTTGCTATCAAAATTTATTTTGTGTCCTGTCTTTATTATTTTGAAATTTTTCTATTCTGTTATCTTTTTTGTTATTTTCTTTTTCAGTTTTGTGCATACACTTTTTTGAACAATTCTCTTTGTTACTTGGTCTTAATAGTTTTTTTTCCAGCCTTGTGGATTTTGGCTAATTTGTAGATGTTTCCAAGGCTTTCAGTAGGCTGTATTTTCTGCCTTTGCTCTTTGAATCTTATGCATAGAGGTCCAGGGTTTGTTTCAGTTGTCTTGCTATCAATGACAGACAAAGAGCATTTTTAAAATCTTTTAGTAATCTTTTCTTGGTTTGGTACAAGTTTTTGATACAGTTTTATTTCAATCATTGAAACCTGCATATATTCACCTGTATCTATTTATATGTCTCTGTGAGCCAGAGTCCATATTTTTGTATCTATATATGTAAGCTTGAATGCATATGTGTATATGATTTACACAGACATTCATGTTTCAATGTATTAACTGTATAGATATAGGAAATATATATCTACTTTTAAAATTTTTTTTAATATTTACAGTTAGAAACCAGCAAACAAAATAAGTTTCTTCACTTTTCATATTGATCTGGCTGGTTATGTATGCACAGGCCGCACCATAGGAGTTTGAGGGTGAAAATTTCAACATTCATTCCATTTTATCTCAAGTAAAAATGTTTTGTTTTGATTTTTAAATCTGTCCCAAAAAGTCTTTTAATGAAGGGTTCAATTTGCTAAGAAAATTTTTGTTAAATTGGTCCCTAGTTGGTACCCACTTGTTTTTTGAAGAATTTAGACTTTCTAGTGATCTATCAAAAAGTAAGAGAAGTAACTTATTCATTGATCACCCCTCTTTTTTTACAATCTTTGATTTATCATCAACAACATGATGGTTTCTACTGGGTGACTAACCAGACCTGTTTTTTTAAATACATTTTTCTAGTTCAGGTTTGTCCTTTTCATATCTACTCATATTTCCAAAACTGCCTTTACCATGCATCAACTCCTGGATTGTGCATTTGTTTCCCCTACTGAAAAAAGGTCAGGGGTCATGCAGATTAGGGTTTTTACATAGCTTCCACAAAGACATTTAAAAGATATAAGATGACATCGTTTGATCGAGCACGTGTCGGTGGCACTGAACCTCTACATAAATCATGAGCTGAAGAGGAATTTCTGTCTGAGTAGTTCAGGGAATTTGCATATGCAGTGGTTATGGAGAGCATTGGTGGCAGCAGATATGGATTGGATGTGCAGAGAGTATCTCCTGCTCGGGCAGAGGGTTGATAGATGTAATAGCAGATGATTAAGGGCCAGGAAAATCAGGGCTAGTAAAGAAGGATGGTTTTCATCTCTCAAAGGTCCTCTGGTCTTGTAAGGGGAGATGACTGATGGGATTTTTTTCTTCCCTTAATCTAAAGCTGAGCAGGGTACAAAACCCCAGAAGAATTACACCTTCCAATAAGCGGAAATCGATTAGTCTGAGACCGAAACGATATTAGCGACCCAGGTTTCGCTGAGGTTTTGGTAACATGTCCTTTTTTTCCTCCCCTGTGACAATTCTAAAAGGGTTATCTTTTGCTTTTTTCCATCCTCAAAATGGACAACTAAATACACAGGTCATTTGGTCGCTTAGCGCACGTAAATTAGTCTTTTGGAATAATGACCCTTTCTGCCGCTTTATTTCTTGTTCAGCTTTTCTTTCTTTGTCTCCCCCATTGTTGATGGTGTCATTATTCCATAATGTTCTACATTTTTGGAAACCGTCAACCAAAACTGTTTCAAAACTAACATAAGTTTCTCTCAGTTTTTAAGCTGGTCTGGCTGGTTATGCATGTATCACGTGTACAGGCTGCACCAATGTGGCTAGAGGGCTGAAAATTCAAATATTCACTCCTTATTATGTCTATGAAAAGGTTAACTATGTATAAATCCAAATTACATCCATGGGCACTGATGAAAACTCAACGATGCACAACATATTTCTTTCTGTTCATTCTGACACCCAAACGTGTAAACAGTTACACATTTTTGCTGCAGTTTCCAACGTCACTGAGAGCTTTTGGGAATGCATATGAAACTTCACCAATTCCATCAAGCCTATTTTCATGATGATAGATTTTCAGATATGCAACACACTTCTTTCTCAAATTTTTCACTTCCACATTGTCAAACTACCACCACCATTTAATCAGATTACCTCACACATGACAAATATACATATATATATATATATATATATATATATATATATATATATATATATATATATATATATATATGTATATATATATATATATATATATATATATATATATATATGTATATATATATATATATATACTGGGAATTAGGTGTAAGTTTTACAGATACTTGATATTTTTCATAAAAAATAGAGCTGGTATTATTGTTATATGAATGGTTACCATGATAAATTTGTTTCACATTCTTCGATCATTTGGTGGTATAGTGATTGAACAATTATGTGGAATATCCTGAGTTTTTTAGTTTCACTTTCTGCTTAGTTAGATTTTGGTTATTTACCTTGCATTGGTTCTGCTGCTGGTCCTCTTCGTTTTTTTCATTTTTTTTTTCATTATATTCTATCCCTATTATTTTAATTTTTCTCTATTTTTTGTTTGTTTAACTCAATTTATTTCAATCTTATGTTTATGTTTTTATGGTATTCACTGTTTTGTACATTTGGGATTTTAAATTCTATTCTTGGAGTTTTGTGTCACTTTTTGTATTTGTTTCTTTCAGTCTAGTATAAGGGTATTCATGTTCATTCATACTTTTCATTTTCAATTTGTTGTTTGTATAATATTTTGTACTTTACCTTGTGATGTTAATTTGGGAATTTTGTGTCCATTATTATTACAATTATATATATCAAGGGAATTAGGTTAACAGAAGAGATGGATCCAGTTTTTGTCAGTCTGAAAGATCATTTTGTTGACTGGAACCTGGGAAAGGGGAAAACATTTGGCTTAGGTCCATTTGTCTGACTGATAGGCAATTGGGCAAGGTGGGCGATTGAACATAGAATGCTAAGTAACTAGGTATATTAATGGAATCACCCCTTGAAGTGTTGTTACCTGCTAGAAAGTGATTTTGTTTCGTTTCAATCACAAATACAAGGATATTTTACTCTAGTGTTAATTTGAAGGGAAAAACAAATTGATGTAAGCAAGATGGTATACAACATGGAAAAATTAACTTTAAGGTTAGTGGAAAAAATTGTCAAATTCTTCGGATGAATATGTCAGTAGAAAATCAACTTGAAAAAGTTTTCTCAAAGATGATATCATAAGTTGGTTTGCAAGCAGTCGGAAATTAAAACCAAAACAATGGATTTAATTATCACAGTGGTGAGCACTCAATAGAAGTGACATGAACAGTGAGTTACATCTATTGTTATGCCTACTGATCACTCATTATTAATATATTTTTTGGGTAACCTATGTAAAAATTGAATGTGTTGTATAAAATAACATCAATGAAAATACATTACGGTATTGCTTTACATAGAATAACTAACTACATGTACGACATAGGCTATATATCAAAGTCATAGAGGAAAGGGAGTTGGTTTTTGATCAACTCTGCATGGGAGTCATGTTAATGTAACTGTTTTGCTTTTAAAATTCTCCAAACACTTACATTGTAAACAACTGGTTATCCAAACAAGAGAAAATTCACACATATTACCATAAATACAAAATATCTGTAAAATCAATAAAAAACACTAAAGAAAATAGAAAAAATTACATTAACATATATTGGAAAATGATTGACTGAAGTGACATAAAAAATCATAAAAGATTCTTTTTCAATGTTCAATGTTTAAAGCTGTAAAGCTTTCCAGATGATATATCTATCTATCTATCTATCTATCTATCTATCTATATGGGCTTTTTCTAACATTTTCAACATGAATTGTGCATGTGATCTGTGTGCAAACACAGATGCTTGTCTCTTCTCGTGGATTTTGATGGCTGACTCACTGAAGAAAAAAATGGATATTTGCTGCATTCAGAAAACACACACACACACACAGGTTTGAAAAATTTGATTTTTTCTCAAAAAGTGAATTCAGCAGGTGGCCAGACAATTCACCTGACCTCACTTTCACCAAGTATATATCTTCATGAAGGAACATAGTGGAAATTTCCCCTTGGAGTTTACCCAAAGAACAGCAGCATTCTTCAAAGCATTTGATAGGGAGTAATCAGTGGTGAACCTACATTTTTGGAGCCTTGATGCTTGAGCTGTTAAGGGGAGCCCTTTGCAACTTGCGACTATAGGGGAATATCCGTCTGTTGCTACCGTCACTTATCTCCGTTCTTAATCTGTACAAAAACTGCATTGATTTTGTTGAAAAAATTCACTCATTGAAAAAGTTGCTTCTGGGGCCCCCGCGGGTTTAGGGGCCCTGAAGCTTGAGCTTCATTAGTTTCATAGTCAATCCGCCACAGGGCATGACTGGTTAAGTTTTGTTGAAATTAAAAATGCAAAAAGCAAATGTTCAGAAACTTCCTTGGCTCATTTGTAACCAGGATTTTTGTGATATTTCCTGAGGTAACATAATGGTTATTGGCATAGAAAAGATAGTTAACTTTGCACTAATACTTTCAGGAATGGCATGAAGCTACCTTTCCCTGCAATGTCTCATTTCAAGATATCTTGACATACAGGTGAAAGACAAAAAAGAGTAGGTTTGTGAGAATTTGGACAAACTTCTCCTCCACAATCTTCTCACTAGCCTAGGCTGTAATCATGTAAAGCTGTTGGACCCATTGTCAAATTTGACTGGGTTCAATTGAAGAGTGTGGTTCCAAAACAATAAAAGCACTAATCAAAAAATAAATTCTTAATTAAATTAAAATCGAATTCTTGATTTGAACTTTTCATATTCTAAAAACTTTATAAACTACATAAACATAAAAAGGTTGTAATAAGATAAAACAAGAATAAAATCAAAAATTTGATTTTTAATTCAATTAAACACATTTATTTTTTAAATGGTGTTTATTGCACTTTGTAACACATTCTTCAGTTACTCAATTACCCAGGGTTGAATATTTTGTTGAAATGAACACAGCGCTCAAGTGTTATACACACGAAAAGTATATATATGAATACACATTGCATTCTATATTTATCAATTGTGGTATTTATTAGAGTTGGTTAATGATTTTATATTAATTTATTTCTATTTTCATTTTTTTCCAAATGTCATCTTCTTCCATTATTGAAATTCTATCAGATAATAGCTAGCAAATTTGTGTGCCCATTGGTTTCTTTAAAATAATTTTTTTTCATGAAATCAATGAATTTTCTTTATAACATTTTTTCATTTCTACTAACCGAAGGATTGGTATCATCTTTCTATAAATACTTTGGAAAAATCTGAAATTCAAATTTATCTAAGGAAGATGTCAGCAGTACTCTCCTGCAACAAAAGGACATCTGCCACGAATACAAAAAAAACAATTCTTATACATGAATATTTATATAGGTAAGGGGAAGTACAACATGCTTAAAATTGAATAAAATATAGATGACTTAAAAATTGGTGCTCTCCAGTCAAGAGAGAACAGAATTCTGGAAAATCATGTTGTAGGAAATTTGTGTCAAAATTTTCAGTTCAGTTAACATTGCTGTTAGTGTGGAAAAATTTTTTTCTTGAGCAAAATTATTTGCTTTTTTTATAAATAAGGCCTTTACTTCTTCTGGAAATCTCTCAGTTTTGCAAAAAGATAATGCATTGTCACCGGTCAGTTTGCTGTCCACAGATCTCTCATCATTTTTGTTGGGATGGAAGCCACCCTCTATAACATACGATATGGACCAAGGGAAATCTTTCTTGAAGCTTGGAATATATATTCCAAGCAATCCATGTATAGTTATCGATAACTTCACATTGCTTTTTTCTAGCCAAATCATCAAAAAGTAACAAGAACCATAAGTTCAACGTTGCATTCAACATCCATGGAAGTAGTAGCAGAAGGAGGAGGATAAGGAGAAAGAAGAGCAAGAGATCTTCCTTATTATTATTTTCAATAAATAGCGTAAATGGCCATTTTTGGCTTCTTTTAGGAACAAAACTGTTGACCATGGACATTCTATAATGACATCATTTGCAGCTGGTAAAAAATTGATTAGAATAGTATTATTTTAATGATGCCATACCTTTAAATGGCATCACACCTCTTCCTTCTTTCCCATTTCTATTGTTTAACATAACTCAAACCAACCAACAGACCAACCAACAGACCACCCACTTGATCACTCAGAAAGTGTCTGATAGAGATGTGTAGACACAGCTAAGATTTAAGCCCATGAAATCATACAGAAAAAAACCAGACTAGAATTAAAGGAAAGAAGCGTGTATACATTTGTAAACAGATGAGAACCCTGTATTTCAAAGTGGAAGGAATGTGATTTTCCTGTATAGTTGAAAGGCATGAATTTATATTCCCTTTTGTAAAATTGCAAAGAGCCAGCATGAAATTTTCAACCATTTTGCTCTTCATCATTGCTGCAATAAAGATGAGTCATTCCTTATTAAATCATCCTCTGCTCCCCATGCCAGATTCCACTGAAAAAAAAATCACTGCTACTCCAATACCAAACTTATGGAGAAATCCAAAATATCAGGTCTGTATCTGTATTAGAGATCTCAATTTTATGCAATGAGACTTTCCGTCCAAATTCAGGCATTTACTGCTCCTTTGTAACGGCATGGAAAGCTTTGAAACTTTGTGACGAAGGCTAATCTTTTCATTAGAATTCAAAAAATGTAATCAGATCAATTGTATCGTCTGTACTTTTCCTCTGACAAAGCTTTCAAAATGGCTGAAAATCCTAAACATATCAAGTCAATGGCCAATTTGAGAGCTTTTCCTTCAAACCATATGCAAAATTCAGTGTAAATATTGATCGAATAGATTTTATTGAAGTGATAACTATTGCTGATGAGGATGAGAGATGATCATGATGAAAATGGAGAATAGGGATGATGATTATGGTGTTGTTAATGGAGTGTAGCAACTGTGATATCAATAAAATAAGTTGATTATGATAAGCTTGACAGGTCTGGTTAATTGATCAATAGAAACCATCATACAACTAATGTCTTATGGCAGCATGCTGTGTTCAGGATGATCAATTAAAAGTGTTGAAGAAAGGGGGATCAATTAATAAGTTAATTCTCTCGCTTTTTTGAGATTGATCACTAAAAATGTCATAATTTTCAAAAAAATTATCAAAAGGATCAATTTTGTATAAACTTACATTGTAAATAGCACCCCCTTTAAGAAAAGGTGTCTTGAAAAAACACCCAAAATATGTTTTTTTGTGAACATGATAAGGAGTAAATGTTTAAATTTTCAGCCCTTCAGCTCAATTAGTGTGGCCTGTATGATTGACACATGTATATAAATATATATATTCAGCCAGACCAACTTGAAACTGATGAAGCATATTTTGACAGTTTTAGTTGGCGGTTTCCAATAGATAGATCGATGAATAGAAAAAAAAGAAAGAAAGATAGATGTATAGACAGATGGACAGACCGACTTGAAAACTAAAGGAACCTTTACTGACAGATTTGGTTGACAGTTTTCTATAGATAGCTGGATAGAAAAGAAAAGACCAAGACGGATAGATAGATATGAACAGATTACTAAATAGACAGACAGAGAGATAAACATAGATAGATAGATAGATAGATAGATAGATAGAGATTTGAACAAATAGATTGATGTAATTCAGGTGGTAATGGAGAATAGTAATTACAATTAGGATGGAAGGGTTAATCTTAATAGTACAGATTTTATTATAGTGAGAATTAATGATAATGGAAACTAGGGATCGTGATTATGATGTTGTTAATGAAGTGTGATAAAAGAATTTATCGATTCTTATTAAGATGATAAGAGATGATGATTTTGATGATGTTTATGACAAGGCAGATACAATAATAATATTGGTGATGTTAACGGAAATGATATTGGTGGAAGTGGTGATGGCAATAATAATCTCAAAATGATGGTAAATAATACAATGTTAGTATTAAAAATATATGTATTGTAGGTAATCATTATTAATTAAAAGAAGTAAAGTAGATTTTGATAATATTTTTAGGCTAATTAATATCATTTTTGATAATTATATGCTGGAGAATATTTGGGTATCATCATCGCTAGCATGCGTCGTTGGACATGAACCTTCCCCAAGATTCGCCAGACCTCTTTATCATGGGCATTGCGGAATCAGTACTTTCTGAATTTGTCCAACTCGTCATGCCATCTTACTATCTGTTGGCTACAATTTCACATATAATCTCTGGGGATCCATGTTGCGAGTCGTAATGTCCAGGGTTCATCTGACATCCTTGCAACATATCCAGCTCATTGCCATTTGAGTTTTCTGATGGTTTCTATGATAGCTTTGACTCTTATTAACATTTTAAAAAAATTACATTTCTTAAGTGTTGATTGATAATATTCTTTATCACTATTTTCATCCTTGTGTTTCAATTATACTTTGATGACCAGGCTTTTCTGAAGAATTCAGATGGAGAACTATTTTATTTCTATAACTGTGTTTTTCTTTAGATCATCAGATTTTAACTCAATGGCAAATTCCACATCTTTTAGGAAATGTCTTTACCAAAACTTTTGACCAAATTTCCTCTCATTCTCTTTCCACTGAGGGGAGAGATCCGTTCAGGGATTCGCCATCTAGAAAATGAAATCAGAAAATCCTTTGCGTCCCATCGTGACATTTTATGGCTGGATTTGAAGTGCCCCCAGTCTGATAAAAGGATTAACCCTTATTCTGTCACTCCAAGAAAATGCCAGGAATTCCCTGCCTAGGAAACACTCAATAGATAATCTTTATGGTTCTGTGCTTTCCCACTCAACAGACAAGCACTTCTATGTCTTAATCCTCCCAAACTTTGAGACATTCCTTACTTGCAGACCTGGTTGATTTATTCTTAATGCTGTGACCTTTGGAAAAAAAAACTACAGCCAAACTAACTTAAGTCGATAAATAAAATTACCATTTAATTGTGTTTTCTTCTACGTTTCTTTCCGTACAAGCTCATTTAAGAATAACTGCCAAAATTCACATTAATGAAAACAGTTTTGGCTCGTCACTTGATAGAAACTGTCATGTAATCAATGTTTTTTGGCAATGTGTTGGGGAGATCAATTAAAACATTGGAAGAAGGGGTGATCAATGAATAAGTTATTTCTCTCACCTTTTGTTGGCTAGTAATCGTTAAAAAATCTGAATTTTTAAAAACTTCGACTCAATTAAGCATAAATGTACATTGCAAATTGAACCCTCTTCTTAAAAACCTTTTCAACGGGGAATTGAAAAAAACAAAAAGAAATTGCTTTTTGTAGACATGATAAGGAGCAAACGTTCAGATTTTCAGACCTCTACCTCCATTGATTCAGCCTATATGCATGATACATACATACCTACATAACCAACCAGACCAACTTGGAAACTGAAGAAACCTATTTTAACAGTTTTTATGACAGTTTTGATTGACTGTTCCTAATTGTTGGTGCAAATCTAAGTTCCTATTGAACTTTATATTAAACAGTTTTTTTCAAATAATTTCCTTTGAAATTACATTTTACCTCGAGTCATGGTTTCAATGTGTACCATACACTGCAGGAATCTTGCAAACATTTGAGAGCTTAAACGAATTGCAAAAGAAGAATAGGAAAAACTACCAGCTGATGCTCCAAGAAGCTTATAGATTGCTTCAAGGAATGTTTGTTGGCAGCCATCATAGTTAAAGAGTGAGCAATGAAATATAACAAAGGGTGCCAATATTAATGTCAAAGTAATATTTGCTATTTCTTCTATGAAATTACAACATGTACATCTGGATAAATGAGGATTGTTTGGGTTAAATTGCTTAGGACATATTATCAAAATATTCATTCATCTCTGAAGATAAGGTACAGATCACAAAAAAAACCTAAAGATTGCCGATAATCCTGAGTGGTGTAGATTTTCTGCTTATTATAGTTAATCAAAAAGAGATAAAAACAGGTCTGTTCAGTAACTCAATAGAAACCATTATGTGACCAACATCTTTTGGCCGCATGCTGTGTTGGGGATGATCAATTAAAAAATAAGAAAAAGGGATGATCAATGTACAATTTACCTCATTGGTCTTTTGATAGACATGATAAGGAGTAAATATTCAAATTTTCAGCCTTCTAACTCCAATGGTGCTACCTGTACGCATCATGCACAGTCAGATAACCAGACTGAGAAACGAATCAACCTAAAAACTGAAGAGGCCTACGTTGACATTTTCTAACATATGCTAAACCCCAGCGATCTCTTATAACATCAGAAGAATTATGATTAACTTAACTGTTTCGTTTAGTCACACAATAGAGACCATCAGATTTTCAATGTCTTTTGGCAGCGTGCTATGTTGGGGATGATCAATAAAAAAAAAGTTGGGAGAAAAAGTAATCAGGAAAAATCTACAAAATAATCTAGAAAAATCTAAAATATAATCTAAAATAATCTTTTAAAAAATCTGCAGTCAGGTGTAGAGCCGCCAATGTCTTTTGGTATTAATGAAGTAAAAGGCGTGGAAAGTCTGTATAAAACACTTAGAAGAAGACTGAAAACTTAGAGGTTTGTTACTTGGGCTTCACCATAACACGAGTGTACGATGATTAAATCTTATGTCGGTTTTATCGGAAAACAACCTGTGGGAATATCAAGCAGTGAAGTTCCTGCACCACAAAGCAAGATATCTATTAACCTCCAAAGAGAATCCCAGTGCACAGAATTGCAATGTGGACAATGAAGGGTTCTTTGGGAATGGAAACTTGTTTTCTAAGCATTTCTCACACACACCATGACCATCGTGTCTCCATGGATTGCGCATAGCAAATCTAATATCACCCACAATGACAGATATCCTTTTTCCTTTCCTGTGTCCTTTTGTGATTCTTATTTTTTGACTTGACTTCTTAAAAACTATCTGTCCATCTTAATAACAAATGTGAAGCATTTAAATTTCATCATATGCTGCTGTTTGTTAGCATCCAAAGTCCATTTCCTGAATCTAAAAAAACGACCAATGAGATCTTCTCTATTTTCAGAATCTTCATCTATTAGAAACTGTCAACCAGAACTGTCTATCAACATAGGTTTCTTCAGTTATTAAGTGGGTCTAACTCGCTATTCATGTACATGTCTACTTTTATTTATGTATGCATATATGTATCATGCATATATCTTACAGGCCACACAGATGGAGCTAGAGGGCTGAAAACTTAAACATTTACTGTTCATTATATATAAAAATATCTTCTTTATTTTAAAAATCCCCACCCCCTAATAAGTTTTTAGAGAGAGAGGCAGTTTTCAATGTAAGTTCATGCTAAATAGATCCCTTAGTATATGCCTGCTTGATTTTTTAATACTCAGACTTTTTAGTGATCACAGCCCAACAAAAAGTGAGTGAAGTAACTTATTCATTGATCACACCATTTTCCAATTTTTGTAATTGATCACCCCCAACACAACATGCTACCAAAAGATGTGGTTTGTGTGATGCTTTGTATTGACTGAATAACCAGACCTGTTTTTTGTTCCTGTCTACTCATTCATTTTCTTTCTTTCTTTCTTTCTTTCTTTCTTTCTTTCTTTCTTTCTTTCTTTCTTTCTTCCTGTCTTCATTTGCCTTTTACTAGACCTTACTTTCTTTTTTTCTTCTTCTCACAAATATTCTTCCCTTGTTCTGATCTTAAATCATTTTTTTTTCTCTCTAAGCTTTCTTCTCACCGTTCATTCCCTCTGGATTTTGTTAACCTATCTCTTCCTTCCAGATATCCCCTCTCTTCCCCCCTCTACCCTCTCTTTTCCTCCCCCCCTAACTTTTTTTTTTCTATTTTTGAATTCTCTCTCTTTACGATTTCATATCCTCCCTCTTTCCTGCTTTCTATTTATGTAAGGTCTTTTCATTTCCATTTCTCCGGAGTTTTCTTGTTCGGTTTTTTACTTTATGGATTGCAAAAGGGGGAAAAAAAGGCAGGCAAATCCATCTATCTCTTCATGTGACAGGAAGTTGGGAAAAAGTGCATACGTTTACATTCCTGTCAGATTTTTTCTAAACATAAACAGCAAAATCTGTGAAAAAGCAGAATGCTAAGTGCAATATAAATGCTTTCTGTGGCCCAACAGATTTTTTTTCTCCATGCCTTCCTGGCTTTTCCTTTTTTCTTCTTTTTTCAACTTTCTCTTTCATTCGTTTTTCGTCCTTTCTGACTTTTTTCTTTTCTTTTGTCAATCATTTTTTCTTTTTTTCCCTATATTGCTTTATTTTTTATTATTTCTCTATTTTTATTTCGTCCATTTTCAATCATTTTTTTCTTCATATTCACCATTTCTTTCCTACTATTTTTTGGTTCATTTTCCTAATTATTTTCTTTTTCATATTTATCTCTCTCTCTTCCTTTCCCTGTGAAAACCATCCTTATTTACCCTCCCTTTTTCCCTCTTTTTTCCTTTCTTTCTTTCTTTCTTTCTTTCCTAATATCTTATTTCAATTATTCTTCTCTCTTTCTCAACTTCTTTCTGCCTTTTCTTCTAACATATTCCTTTAGTTTTCCTTCCTCCATATTCCATGTTCTTCCTTCTTTTTTGCCGAGCTTCCTTCCTTTATTTCTTTCTTCTTTCCTTTCTTTCATTCTTTTTTTTTTTTTTGTTTTTCCTCCCTTCATTTTTACATTGCATTGTTCTTTGTTTATTTTCTATTTTGGGTTCATTCTTTTTTACAATGTTTTTTTTATCTTTATATGTCTTTCTTTCATGCCTTCTTTCTTCCTCAATATATCATGGTTGACTTGGCTTTTCACTCTTCCTCAATCTCATTCTGGACAACCTGAGTTAATCCCCCTTACTAGAAATCTCCTCACACAGTCACCAATAGAAAATGGCATATTGACATAACTAAAAAGAAATCATTTTTCATTTTTTTCTAATGCACCAACACAGACGATTTTACTTATACATGTCAGATCATCATCTTTTATCTGAGTAATCTCATCACACTGCCTTTATTATGGCTGCTTATAGAGTTTCTTTGAAACCTACTGAGCCAAGAAATCCCTCAAATGTCAATTTGATTTGATCTTACCGAATATAACCAGGAAAGTATTTTCATTATTAAAACATCTGGCACTACAAGTACAGGTTGTTATATTTATATTATTATGGAAGCATATCAAAGAGTTGCTGTCTTACAAAGTATTGTTGTGATATTTAGCGGCTGAAGGAATAAAACTCCTTATGGAATGTCTAATTGCTCAGTTGGTTGTACACTGTACTGGAGGATACAAACTAGAGAAATTGAAGCTATTGGAATGTAACTTCACAAGCATTCTCATGAAACTACCAGTGGTAGGTACAGCTAATGAAAGCTCTAAGCTGATAGACAACTGAATATTTAACAGAAGTAAAGATAACTGCTGAATCTTAGCATTAATTATATGAATTCAGCTTTGATTTGTTTTTTTTTGCTCTAAAATCCTTAAAAGCAGATCTAGAGTGGTTGAATTCTAGTATACTGTGGCTAAGACAGAGAGCTTTAAATAAACTATGTGTTGAATGTGAGTGAACGTCTCTTTCATTGGTTTATTTAATTATTCACCTTGATCATCATTTAATTATTCACCTTGATCATTATCTGATAGTGGCATGCTATACCCTTTTGGCTAACTCTATGTCCATAAGATATTAAGATTTCAGCTCTCAAGGTTTTTAAGGGTTTTAGAGTGAAAGAAACAAACTGAAACTAAATTCATAGAATGAAATTGAGTACATTGCAGTAATTTTGACTATTGCTAAATTTTTAGCTGTTCATCAGTTTAGTATTTTCTTTAATTGTACCTACCACTGAAAAACACACATATATAAAAGTGAACATGTATATGTTGCACATACAGGCTGCACTAGTAGAGCTAGAGGGCTGAAAATTCAAATATCTACTCCTTATCATTTTGAGAGAAATTTGAAAAAAAAGTCCCGACCCCCCCTCTAAATAGAGTGGGGGGGGAGGTTTCAATTTATGAAGTAAGTTTGTGCTAAACTGGTCTCTTAATTCATGTCTAACTGCATTCGTGCTTGTTTTTTAGAATTCAAATATTTTTGGTGATCATGGCTCATAAAAAAGTGAGAGAAGTAGTTCATTTATTGAACATCCTTTTTTTTAGAAATTTTCCCATTAATCATCCCCAACATGACCTGCTGATAAAAGGCATTGGTCTTGCAACGGTTTCTATTGAGTGACTAACCAGACCTGTTTGAATTTTTCCTTTTTTTCCCTTTGTCTTTTATCAACTTCTTGTACTGAAGATGTCGTGGAGAGCTGGACATGGCGTTCTCATTACTTTCGTCTATCCTTCTTTCTCTCTCCTTCATTTTACCTGGACAATCAATGATTCCAGCTTGCCCTGCCCACTGTGGTGTTGGACCTAAGCCTCTCCCTTCCCAAGTTAGGAAACATGACATATTGGCAGAGGGAAAAAGGTGGATACATGCCTTACCCAAGGGCATTAATGCAAAGTGAGTGCTAACTGTCTCAGCTTCAGTTCCAATTCAGCTCATCGATCCCATCCTCTGTGCTGTTACCACTTGGCCACTATTTTTCTCCCGATAGGGATTTTTTTTCCCCTATTGGCCATCATGTAGGTGTCCAGCCAGGAAGGAATAAAAAATAGTTAATATAGTCCTTACTCCCAAGTGATAATCATGGTCACTTGGCCTTTGATGTAATTTCTCAGCCTGAAGCTAATTTCCTTATCTAAGATCAATCAGAAATGGCTATACATGATGACTTACCTTTTCTTACTCTTCCTTTCTCTCTCTCCCTCTCTCTATTGCTCTCTGTTTATCTACCTCTAATTCTCTGCAAGCATGCAAGTTCTGATTCCCACCAATGTTGATAAAGGGTTATTAAGTTTATTTTGCCAGAGTCACATACACAACCAAGAATGGGAAATCACTATATTTGAGGGAAGGGAAAGAGTCTGCAAGTGTAAGAGGAAAAAAAATGGATAAAATGCTGCATTTTTCCATAAAATCGAAAATAAGGAATCTTTTGATATAAAGGTACTTTCAACCAAATGAAATATCCTTGGTCATGATGAATGGGAATCAGTTGGTACGTCTCTGCTTATCTGGATGAGATATTGTTTCTTCAACATTTCATTATTGGTTTAGATGTGTTTCTTGTTTGTTTTGTATGACTCAAGGCTGCAGCAAAAAACTACTTACTAATTTAGGAAGATATTCATATTCATGATTTACCAGTTGATTTCGATCATATTCATGTTAAACAATTGATACCTTGTGTATTTAATAGCTTCTTGATTACATCTGAATTAATACAACTGGCAACATGAAGATGGTGAAAAGATATATCTGCAATTTAAGTCACCAGGATTATTAGTACAAATATCAAATAAAGTATTCGCTTCTTATATCTTCAGTAATATGTCTGGTGAAGTAGGACGAACAAGGAACATTTTGGTAATTTTTAATCAAATTTTTCTCATTCTTGCACCAGAGAACTGGATAACATGAGAGATATGTATAAGTGGCGGATTGCTGCCCAAATATACATTATTCATATCTCATATATATATATATATATATATATATATTATTTATTTTGTCATCCACAGACAGCTGTTTTGTTGTATCACAACTCTTCAGTGTGGCTATAGACTATCTGTTATCCCATCCAGTACCACGAGGCAGGATTGAAACCTTTGCTTCAGACCCGGAGACTGATATCCTACCTCTGCGCTAGGGAGCTGGATGGTAGGTAAGGCTGAATTCAAGCGATATATTTATTTTAGCTTAAATTCCCCATCCACCAAAGTGCTCTATTCCTATGGAAGATCATTGCATAAGCTTATGATGAATGAGTTACCTCACTTATAGAGTGATCAACCTGAATAAAGGAGCATTTATTATTGTATCATCCACAGACAGCTGTTTCGTTGTATTACAACTCTTCAGTGTGGCTATAGACTATCTGTTCTCCCATCCAGTACCACGAGGCAGGATTGAAAACTTTCCTTTCACTTCATATATATATATAAATATATAATGGGGCTGTCGCAGGACTGGAGCCTGCAACCAATTGGGTAGCTGCATCAACAAATTGTTGCTTCTCTACCTTACCAAATAAACAGAATGAAAGATGTTCAACTTTGTCTAGCGTCCTTTAATGTTCAAGGCACACAAGAGCAAAATATAGGAAATACAACCTGACCAGGACTAACCATATATACCATCTATGTGTAGTATGCTTCCAAGAAATATAAATCCAATAGGGAATTAATATCAAAAAGACTGGTCAAAGGCATCATATCTTCTATCGATCATGGTGGAGGACTCCTGTAAGTATCTACTACTCATAGTAAATATAGCTTATGTCAAACTCCAGTTTAAACCTGGAATTGACTTTGCTTTTCTACTGTGATAAGAACAAGAAGAACAATCCTCAGCAAATTTTGGGGAAAAGAAATTAACACTCCCCTACGGTGATTTGGAATCACAATCAACTAATTGATAGTCATGTTTCTTACCAACAAAACTAAACTGACAAGTCTTACATTCCTACTAAATTTTGGCTAGAAATATGCTGGGGCTTACTTCATACTAATGAATTAATGAATACATTTATGAAATTATTATCTCCCTACGTTGATTTGAAATCACAAACAAGTGATTGATAATAGGCTCCCTAACAGAATGAGTTAAACTGATAAACCTTACACAGAGACAAAAATTCATCTTTCCGATATGCAAAGGCTTATCCCATTCTTATAAATAAATAAATTTATTCCCCACCAATTTCCTTTTAATTACATATACAGTAGCTTAAATTATATATATAAAAAGTATCATTTTGTATACAATATGATTTATTATAAACACAAAAAGTTTAATCATTACAAAAAATTTTACTATGAATACAAAAGGTTTCATTATAAATACAAATGTCTTATTATTCATCTTCATTAGAAAAGTAGAAGTAGAGTCTGACCCTGCAGCATCTAAGCTTGTTTGATTCTCTTTTCTTTCATAAATATCGAATGACTGTAGCCCCACAAATGGCTGACCCAACCAACCAGCCAAGTGGGTTGTAGATTATTCTCTCTCTACTCGCCTGTGTCTGTCTATATGTGTATGGGTGTGCGTGTGTGCGCGTGTGTGTGTGTGTGTATGTCTCCCAGTGCACCTGGTCACATATTGGTAGCTACAACCTTGATAATTTACATGAGCATCATCTAAAAACAATTTTTTTGTCCTTGTTTGGGGGTCTCTAGAGCCATTTTACACAAACAATGTCCAAATCTCATGCTGGTATTTTTTAGATAATTTTTTTTCTAGATGATTAGTTATGGTACATGTGTGGGCTACGGTGAATGATTCATGCTTATACATTTAGTTCTCCTTTGTGTTTCATTTATCATTTTTAAGTTTTGTGCCAGCTGAAGATGTCGCTTTTTTCATTTGTTATACGAATATTAACGTGGTTGCTTCTTATTTTGTCAAGAAAATTCTTTTTTTGTTATTTTCCTAAATTCCTTTAGGTTTTTAGAGGGGTTTGCAGAGAATCTACATGACCTCGAACTAATGCCAGCTGAACTAAATAAAGAAAGCAAAACAGTCAGACTACATATGAACTTCAGCAAAACAAACCAATGATAATTGTCACCAATGGAGCTGAAACATGGAAACTAATCAAGAGACTGACCCCCAGACTGAGAGCAATTCAATGTGTACATGAGAGAATCATGCTAAACCTTATATGGAGAGATCACAAGACAGCACTGTATATAAGGAAGAAAACAGGAGTCAGAGACATCATAGAATCCATTAGAAAACTCAAATGGCAATTAGCTGGTCATGTTACAAGAATGGCAGGCAACCGATGGACATCACATCTCACAACATGGATCCCCATAGATTAAATGTGAAACCGAGGCCGACAGAATACAAGATGGAGAGACAAACTAGACAAATCCAGAAAGTATTGGCTCTGCAACGTCCATGATAGAGAGGTCTGGTAAATCCTGAGGAAGGTCCATGTCCAACGATGGATGTTAAAAGACTGATGATGATGAATTTGATTTTTGTTAGTTGGTGCTAAATTAGTCCCTTAGTTTGTATTCATCAGTATTCATACTTTTTTTTTTTTTGTCTAAGACATTTCTAGTGATTATTAAAAGGTGAATAAAGGGACATATTCATTGATCATCTGTTCTTGCAATTATCATGTGCTGCCAAAAGTTTTTGCTCATGCAATGCTCCTACCATTGAGCTAAACAGCTGTCGATTATGCAAAAGCTCAAATAACTGCCTGAACTCCAAATTCTCATTATGCTCTTTCACCGTACTAATCTGCTCAATTTGTTTCTTCCATGGCAACAGTTATGTTATTGAGAATTGAATATATGATACAATATTTGCATCACCAGCAGCTATTTAGCTCAATGTAAGAGCAACCTTATGTTGAAGCAATTACCTTAGTGATCGTGGCTTCTATTCCTGCAGCAACCCCATTTTCTTAAATTGTTTATTTAATTTATGCTGTCTGGGCCAAGTGATACATGAACCATGTAATGACAGGAGACCATTTTAAATAAGAAATTCAATATAATATAATGCAATTTATAATCATTCAGTCAGTTCATATATCCATTTCTTAGTAGCATATTTATAGAGTGAGAGATTCAAGTGATAATATTGATAGAAAATGTCTCCCAAAAATAAATGCTAGACTAGGCTTTTAAACAATAGAAATAAGTAGAAGAAACACTGGTAATATGAAAGCATTGATAGAATTAAGACATAATGTATAAATTACTTTTTGGAACAGTTTATGTACACATGAATATAGACACAGGGTCTTTCCATAAAGAAACAAAACTTTTGTAACAGGGTGTTAATGAGACTTTTCAGCAATCTTAACTTGGGGAAAAAACTCCAAATGTATCTGACACGCATTAGCTCTGACATGTGTAGCTCAAAAACTAACCAACTTAGCTTAATGCAATTTTTTTTATACAAAAACTAAGGTCCCTGCTTGAAAACTTTTGAATCACTGCACACTGAAATGCTTTATTGGTACACTGAATTAAAAGTTTGCTTTCTTTATGGACGGACCTCATATATATGTATGAATTTGAATAGACAGATATAGACGGGTAGATGAACAGAAATGGAGGAGAGAGAAAGAAAGGGAAATGAGAGGGAGAGAGAGATTGGGAGAAGTGAGTATTTGGATTCAAATTTACAAACTAAGAAGAACAAAAAGATGGAGGCATGAAATGGAAAGCATCCAGAATATGGCGGAACATTTTTTTTCATTTGAAGAAATGAAGGAAAAACCTTGCGTGTAAAGAACTGTTCATTTATTATATTTCGAGCATTGTATTATGCATAAGCAAATTACAGCATCCTGCCAGAATAGATGTGAATAAGCTGCGGGCAACCTTTGGAACATTTGTAAAAAGAAAAACAAAAAAAAAACAAAGCAAAAAAAAACAAAGAGAGAAAAGAAAAGAAATGAAAAGGAGAAAAAAGCAAGGATTTTTAAAGAAATTATTTGAAGGAATTATGTAGACAATAAATAAGATGGTTATCTAAGAAACTCTGAACTGATTTACACATAACCAAATCTGTGTTAATCAATGATCAAATGGTTAGGGACAGAAATTAGATTTGGTATTGCTTTAGGGAAGAAAAGGGTTTAATGAAGTCTACAGTTATAGCTATGAATGTTTGGGGTAAAGGAGCTATTGCACATAAAGGGGGTGTAATAGACTTGATAGACAATTTGGAACAATGTTCAAGAAGATGTTATGGGGTCACGAAGACAAAGGCAAGTCGGAGGAGAAATAAAATTAAAACAGAAAAAAATGTCCATGTTCAGAAATTTGCCCATGGGCTTTCGACTAATCATAATACAATGGATGAAAATTCTCTTTCATAAGGTGTGTAAGTTTTTGTACGTCTTTCTCCTGTAAATTTGTTGTTGGTTAATGTTCTATTTTGGGGGAATATTGTTGCTCAGTAGGGGTGTACATAATGATTTTTATTAGGGGGGGGGATGTAGGCCTCTAATTTGCCGACAAAGTGAATATGCAGGCCAAGTAATGGAACAAATCAATGCTGCTAAGTATGGTTGGTTATTTATAGCAAAATCCGTCTTTAAAAGTGGCTAAAATTGGCATATTTTAGATATTATATGGGAAACCAGGGGCCCAGTGAATCAGAAATGGTAGAAATTTATTTTATTGATATATTTAGATGAACAAAAGAAAGATCTGTCATGGGTTGAAATTAGGTCCCTTAGCTTGCCCACTGTAGAGCGATGCTCAAGCAGGCAAGTCTTTCACAGAATCAGATGGTGCATACACTGACTTTAGATGGGGAAGTTATATCAGTCCGATTGTGTATTTACACTTGTAAGAAATATATATAGATAATGATTCACTGTTCAACATGAGCCACTGTGCCCTGGATTACCCAACATATATATATATATATATATATATATATATATATATATATATATATATATATATACATACCTACTCTAACTTATGACCAGGCTCCATTCCAACGGGCAGACCATATTTCAAAATAGTTGGACATATTTTTTTCGAAGCGTCTGGATGCAATGGTTTACAATAAAAGACCTAGTATATTGTCATCTTCTTTCATTCAGTGTTGCTAATTTAGATATGACTTTTCTCAAAGTCACTCTCAAATTCAAAATTTTTTCAAAAACATCTAAATTGGCAATACCAAACTC